>WOXC01006880.1:0-324917 GCA_011680675.1 Gymnobelideus leadbeateri | reverse complement strand
TCTGTGGTATAAAATAGGACGAATTATAGGGTATTTATGTTAAATGTAGAGAATTTTATATCTTGAGGAAATACACAAGTATTGCGTGTATTTGTGAGCCCATCATTTTGTGGCCAATATACATGTAAAATGTATGTTCAATGTAGTGTGTACATTAAAGTGAATGTTATGAATTTTTATGGAAATGAATTAATGAATTTTTATGGAAAGTACCAGAAGAAAGTATTTTACCCTAGAACTGTGCCTATATGTAAATGCTAATTCATATGCCATGATGACCTTAATTCTTTTCTTTGGGATTTGAAGAGTACAATTAAGCAATAAGAAAACTGACTCTGTGCATCTTTCCTATACATTCCTTCATAATCTTCTGATAAATTACTAATTGAGTAATATTACAAAAGTCAACCAATCTGTCTTTGTTTCTTCCCTTGACAAAATCTAAAGGACAGTTTGTACTAGATTAACTCTTCTACATGTGAAATCTATGATCTTAGCACTCCCACATTCTCTATAAATTCTTTCCCGATCACTCTAGTCCTTATTGATTCTGTTGTCTTTTTAATTACTATAGTTTGTGTAGTCTAAACCATACAATTTCGCTTTAAGATAGTTGTTTGGAAATGGAAGAAGTTATATATTTGTCTTCTAAAAGCAGTGCTATAGGGGTGGCTAGGTGGCTCAGTGAGAAGAGCGCCGGCCCTGGAGTCAGAAGGAACTGAGTTCTGAGCCGGCCTCTTAATCCACACTTAATCCACACAAACAAAAACCTAGCCGTGTGACCTTGGGCAAGTTACTTAACCCCAATTGCCCTAAAGGGGCAGCTAGGCGGCCCAGTGAGTTGGGATGACCCGAGATCAGATCCAGCCTCAGAAAATGAGCACCCACACATAAATAATGACTAGCCGTGTAACCTTGAGCAAGTTACTTAACCCCAATTGCTTAAAAAAAAAAAAAGCAGTGCTATAAAGAGTGGTCAGATTCCTGGGGTGGTATAAATATAAAATCTATCTAACCTTTAAGTATTCCATAGTACTGAATATCAAAATACTATAATAATAATAATATAATAATAAGCAGGTCAAATTAAATAAGCATTTCCCTCTCACAAACATTTACTTAAAATCACTACATAAATGAAGAGAGCGTTCTCCCTCTCCCTTCCCCATTGCATGTCTCCTCCTATTAAATAAATGTTTTCCCAATGTACTTGAATTTCCAACCTGTGGCTTCTCTTTACTTTTTCCCCTCTGTCATATACAACTGCCAAAGTTCTTTTCATTCTCCTCATCTTGCCTGAAAACTTATACCACTAGTATTAAATCCAATGACACAAATCCTTAGACTAGCAGCACCTGTCCCTCCCATCTCTCACCACTGTAAAGAAGTACCTGGGCCCCTAGAAGTTCCTACAGTCTTCAGTCTGACTGACATTCCACTTCCCAAATCACTAATCTTGGTGCACTTCTTTAACCATGCTCTTTCTGACACTCTGGGCCTGGTCCAGAAGGTGAGGAAAGAGAATGCCCAGTTCAAAGGATAAAAGAAGGTTCTTTTTTTTTTTTTAAAGCAATTGGGGTTAAGTAACTTGCTCAAGGTTACACGGCTAGTCATTATTTATGTGTGGGTGCTCATTTTCTGAGGCCAGATTTGATCTCGGGTCATCCCAACTCCGAGGCCGACTGTGCCACCTAGCCGCCCCTTTAGGGCAATTGGGGTGTAGCAGCAAGCACCCCAATATCCCCAGGGTAGCTGCCAATATAGGTTCTTAGATCTGCTTTTCAAAAGGAAAGCAACTCAAAATGGGTTAACAAGCTTACTTTAATCAAACAAACATACATTACCTAGTTCAGGGGAAAAGGGTCAGCACCCTGAACTTCAGAGTTACAGAACTTACAGATCAAACAGACAGGCTTCCAAACTGTCCTACCATTATATCAATACCAAATCACAGTTACCAAAGAGGAAAGCATCAACATCTGGGTTTTCAAAGCCGGGGGGCTCTCAACAACGGCTTCCCAGAGTCAAGTCACACAACACTTCTCAAAGTGAGCCCCAAAGCAAAGCCTCTCATCAGGGTTTATATAGCCTTCTCCTAGCTCAAAGATTGTAACAACCTCCTTGACCCACTGCCCAATCACAAAAGTATCAAGGTTGGGCTTCCCTGAAAAACAAGCCTCCCACCACAGGCTCCAGGTGCACTTAAGCTAGGGGCAGGGAAGATCTTTAAATTTGCATTTCCATTACATGGGGTTAAGTAACTTGCCCAAGGTCACACGGCTAGGTTTTTGTTTGTGTGGGTTAAGTGTCTGAACTCAGGTCCTTCTGACTCCAGGGCCGGCGCTCTATTCACTGCGCCACCTAGCCACCCCTAAAAGAAGGTTCTTGCTGTGATTATCATGGCAAGGGATTTGCATTCATGACATATCTAGTTGTTAAAAAAAAGTTTTTAAAATTAAGAACTCTCAAAGTTATGGCTCAGTCATAATATGGGTTAGAAAATGATTTATGTACTATGTTTTGGAATTCTAATCATCTTCGAAAATTTTATTCCTAAAGGAAAGTGTACTCTATTTCTTAATGACTTCACAAAACAAACGTTTGGAAGCTGACCAATTCACAATTTGGATACTCTTCCATATGTCTTGTATTGATCACACACACAAACACACATACACATACACACTACTCACACTACTCTTTAGCATCTTACTTAACATATGTATGTATGTACATTATGTAATATATGTACATATTAGCACTTATATACATGCACCTGTAGCATCATGCATATGCATACACATATATGTAATATGCATTTTTAATATTTGACTATATAGTGTCTCTGTGTATATATATATGTACATATATATATGTATGTATAATTTGTATGTTTGGACGTATGTATGTGTATATGCAAAAGGCAAGACTTGAAGCCAGGTTTTCCTGACTTGTAGTCCAGTTCTCTGTCCACTACATGATACTACAACTCTGGTGTTAATCTGGGCAAGTCACAATGTTCTATGAAGTGTTCTAAGACTATAAATTGCAGAGAATCTGCTGATCTCTATATTTATATGTGTATGGATATGTATCCATACACACATATATGTACATGTATATCTATATCTATACATGTGGCTATCTATGTGTGCATTTATACACATCCACCAATATAGACACATATATTTGTGCATCTATATATTTATACATATATATCATACAACTCTCAGAGCTGGAAGGAACCTCAGTAATCGTGGTGTCCAACCTGAGCATGCAATATGAGTTCATAAAATATTTGCTGATGAATTGAATTAAAATGCTATATGCCTATTTATTTTTAAATCTAGAAACAAAAGTTGAAGATGGACAGCATGAACTACATTAGCTCCCACCACTTTTCTTAATTAAAAGTGAAAGGTAGTTAACTTTCTGAGATTTCAAATAGCTCAAATTTATCTATTTTCAACAAGATTCATAATGCATTGATTTGAAGCAAAGATTCCTTGACTGCCGAAAGTGGTATGTGGTTTCAGGGAAATATTAATCCTGGCCTTTTTCAACCTTTTAAAATCAAGCTATTTCCAAAAAAAAAATTACTCTAACAGCTATATTATGTCCATTAAACCTCTCCAGTGAATTTTAGTAGCTTTAAAGTGAGCTGCCTTTTATCTGCAACAAAGTCTACTCTAACAGCTTACTTGTGGACAATAAACTGCTTTGGTTTGATGTTGAAGGGAAGAGGGAAAGGAACATGTTTGTAGGTACTATATTCTTGGAAAATTAAAATACTCCCATCATTCTCACTAATGATATCTTTTAATTTTCTTCTTTTATCTTTAAAAGAACAAGGAGACACAGCTAATGAAAATAGTCTTTCATAGCAGTATGCATATTGTTTTAGTTAGCAACCTAGGGAATGAGGATTTGAAGGGGGACAGGGAAATAAGCTCAGTGGTTGATCTAATGTTTAATGCAAATTAAATATTTTTGCATTTTTATGAACATATCATATCATCCTTCGTTCCTTGCTTAGGTAGCAGAGGTCATGCACTATTAATGAGCTTTGAGTAAATTAATGTCTATAAACATTGCATGGTTTAAAAAACACTTGGGGAAAAAGCTTTCATAATCTTTATTAAAAACATAACCAAATACTGTTTTATACTTATTATTGAAAAATTCTCTGAATTTTAAGGTATTTAACATGCTTTTTAAGGTTTTAAAGATTTTTTTTTTTGCACTAAATCATGTATCAACTTCTCTTCCTGGACTTTGTTATAATGGAACAATATGGTTAAGAAAATGTATGTTACAGAGATGAGAGATAGAGTCTCTTCTCCATGACAACAGATAAAGATATCGTAACCATGGTAACTGTAATGGACCTGTGAGATTAAGCCTAAACTGGAGATTAGGCCTCCAGGGGCAAAGAAAGAAGATAGTGATTGGTTTCTTATTGAGAACTTCTAAAAGAAGTTGTTTGCTGTTGTTGGGGGTAGGGGAAGCATGGAGGGTTAATAACCATACAATTGATCATCATATACAAAATGAAAAAGGGCATGTGTTCTTAAATAGTCCCTTTTCTTTTATGAAAAAGGTATTGTTTTTTCAAAAAAGGTAAATCATCTCTGATTAGCTCTCTGCTGAGTTTTAATGGTGCTGAGTACAGATGAACTGAAAATGATAGAAAAGACACCAAGAACAATAACAGCAAACAAGTGGGAGTTCCTTGTCTACTAATTCAGAGAAGGTCTTTGATGTAGCTAAATTAGAGACTTAATTCAATCCAAAAAACTTATTAAGTTCCTACTATTTGGAAATACTCTGTACTAGGAGTTGTGAATACAAGCACAATGACAAAAAAAAAACAAAAACAAAAACAAGAACACAGTCCCTGTCCTTAATAAGCTTACATTCTACTAGAGATGGGAACTCTTGATAGAAAACTCAATTAAATACCCCTGAACCATTACTTACTATTTTTAAAGGTCTGGATAACTCTTAGTAGATTTCCCCAATCCTACAGTTACTAGAGTGTTTTCTAAAATATTCTTTCAAATAAATGTCAAGTATTTTATCAAAACTTTTCCTTTAACTTTCTAATTTATTTAGCTGATGTATATTTTAAATAATCACACACATGCACACACACACACATATATATATATACATACACATAGATCTACATACATGTGTGTATGTGTGTGTGTGTGCATCTTCAGACTTAGTTACTTGATGGTCCAGAATTGGTACACTTTAATATTTAGAAGCCTCAAACTTAAAAAAAATGTTATGGCTGGATTTCACCATATGGTACATAGGGACATTTATGGATGAAGTGTGATATCATAGCCTACTTCTAGTCAATATTATAAATATCCAGCTAAAAGGAGATGGTAGATTATAACACCCAACTTCAGAGATGGTCTTCCATGTCATTGAGTAATTTGAAGTACTGCTAAGAGATGCCCCAGTGTAAAATATTCTCCTCCAAAGATGTGCTGAAATTACCACCATTAGTAATTGGTATGAAGGCATAGGACATCTAGGAATTCACTTTTCAGAAGAAGAATAAATTAATGCAATAACAATTTAGCACAAATTAATTTTTCATAGATTCCCAATATGACTATTTCACAAGGACACTTCAAAAAGAGATAGAGAATAGAAGGGGAGAGAAATAAATTTGAAATGGGTATATTTGGGACAGTTAAGAGTGATTTTTGTTTGTTTAATTTTAATGAATGGAGAATAACTTAAGTGTTATATGTACACACACACACACACACACACATATATATATGACTGAATATGATGAGGTTATTGAATTAATTAAATATAACAAGGTATAACCAACAAGCTTGTAACCTGTAATATTTACTGAGTATATGCAAAGCAGATATTAAAATATCGGGGTTATTTATGATAAAGGAAGTGATTATTCCTAGTATTGATTCTGTGTTTAGTAAATCCATAGTTAATTCTAATCAGCTAGCAACAAGTGACCCTTATTTATATGGGTTGCTTGAGAAGTTCTAGTCTCCGAGTTCCTATCCTTCCAAAATATTTTGGGAACTGTAATGACCAAGTGCTGGCAAATGGGAATAACTGATTGATATTCTCCTGAGCCACTATCATTCCATGCATGGGAACAGTTTTTAGGGGAAAAACTAGCAGACCCACAGTCCAGATTTGTTTTTAAATAGTATCAGGAGGGAAGTACTTGTGAATGTATTTGGGGAACAAGGTTTTAAGTAGCTAAACTAAAATTCAAACCAAGAAGTAACTAGATGTCACAGCGCAGAGGACACTGAACCAGGAGTCAGGAAGACCTGGATTCAAATCTAGTTTTGTATACCTTTTAGCTGAGTGACTTTTTAGCTGGGTAAGTCACTTATTCCTTTTCTGCCTCAGTTTCCTCATCTTTAAAATAGGGAGAATAATAGGACCTACCTCCCGGGGTAGTTACGAAAATAAAATGAGTAAACATATGTATGTATTTTATAAATTCAAGTTATTTATTATTATTAATTCTCTACTCTGACTCAAATTCTAGCCCCTTTTCAACATGCAGTGTGAGGGTTGCGAGGGGTTAAGTGGTTCACTGCAGAAGAAGCTACAGTCAGAATTGACTCCAACATTGTAGAACTGCGTAACTGAAACTATGGTGGTATCTGCAATAGAAACAGGAAAACTTGGAGGGGTGTGTGTGTGTGTGTGTGTGTGTGTGTGTGTTGTTGTTGTTGTTGTTGTTGCTGATGTTGTTTTGAGGGGAGGAATGATATGTTTTATATTTTAGATGTGATGAGTTTGAGATTCTAATGGGTGATGTACAAAAAGCAGCTGACATTTGGTATTAGAGTTCCAAATACACATTAGGACGTGTGTGTGTGTGTGTGTATGTGTGTGTGTGTGTGTGTGTGTGTGTGTGTGTGTGTGTGTGTGTGTGTGTGTATGGGTATAAATAATCTGAATTTTTCAAAAATGAAACCATGGGAGCTTTGCCAAAGGGTTAGTGTATAGAGAAAGAAATAATGGAGCCCAGGGAAGAATTTTGGGGAAATCATTCATATTTAGTGGCCAGGAACTGGTTAAATGGCCCAGTAATGAGTCTTAGAAGAGACAGTCATACAGATATAGGAAAAATCAGGAGAAAACAGTGTCATAGAGGCCAAGGGAGAAATATATCTAGGAACATGTCATTAGCTGAAAGGTCAAGTAAACTAGAGATTAAGAAAAGGCCATTGATTGGATTTGGCAGTTTGGTCACTGGAAACCTCCAGAGAGCAGGATTGATTCCCAAAAAGCAATATTAGCATTTTTATAGTTGTGATTTTTAAACCCTTATAGATGAATACTTACTAAACCCCCAGTAGCCTCTGAGTGACAAAGAGAATGCTCAAGGAAAAGTCAAAAGGCCCAAAGCCAAAATGAGTATAATTGGTGGCAATTGAGAAGTAGATATAAATATTTGGATGACTATAGTTGCCATGTCACAGGAAGAAGGCATGGGCAAGGAAAGGCCTTTAGTGCATGTGGTAGGCATAGGTGGAGAGATAGGCAACATTAGGGAGCTAGGGAAAACTGTAGACAGATGGAGGTTTGCAAAAATAAGGAAAGAATGCTGAAGAAAAAAATAACCAAGATCATAATTTTCACATTTCAGTTCAACTTATATTAAAATTTATCCCATTAGAGTCTATCTCTAATTCTGGATTTAAAGTCGGGGTCGGGGGGGAGACTCCTCACAATCAGCTTTTTTAATAATTTAATTATAGACAGCATGAATCTAATGATCACATTCTCAGACATTCTATTTCTGTGCTTAAAATTTAAACTTTAAGCAAGTAAGTTTAAACAGTTGAAAGTGCCACTTTCATTACAGATAGCTCAATAGAAAGGCAGTGTGGTATAGTGGTAAAACTCTCAACTGTGCATTGCAAGATTCTGGTTCTAGATCCAAGTTTATGACTAATTAGGTGTGAGACCTTGAACCATTTAACCTCTTAGACTAGAGTGTCATTTTTTTTTTAATCTATGGAGTGAGGGAGTTGGAATAGGTAATTCCTAAGGTTTCTTAGTTTAAATTTCTGTGATTTTTAGAAGCTAGGTTATGCCCATTGAATAAATTAGAAGATTAAAAAAGGGTCTCTGAAAATTTATGGATTATAAAGTTTCAAATCATTTTAGATTTTGAAGTGACTTCAAAAGTATTTAGACCAACTCCTTCTTGAAGAATATTTTGGATCCACAGTATATGTAATAATTTCCATTTTCTCACAAGGAAACAGGGAATTTGCCAGATGCTTCAATCTATATACATCACTATATCTTTGTCATTTGCCTGACTTACTAGTTTAGTGACCTTATCAAATGAAATAAAATAAAATAAAACCTGCATACTTAGTCGGGTATGATTTGCTCTTATTGAATCCATACTGGTTCTTACTGATTTCCACTTTCTTTTCTAAATGATCACTTCCAAATGTTCTAAGAATGTAAATTAAGCTTACTAGTCAGTAGTAGGAAGGATAAGAACTGTAATTTTTTTTAAGCTTGTGGTGATTAAATAAGCTTTATAAACCTTTAAAATATATTTCCCAGGGGCAGCTAGGTAGCACAAGTGAATAGAGCACCGGCCCTGGAGTCAAGAGGATCTGAGTTCAAATTTGGCCTCAGACACTTGACACAATTACTAGCTGTTTGACTTTGGGCAAGTCACTTAACCCCAGCTGCCCTGAAAAAAGCAAAAAAATAAAAATAAATATTAAATATATTTCCTGCATTTGAATTAAATAATATAATTCATGCCTTGAGTTTATATTAGTTTTTAAGTTTTACAAAGTAGTTTGTAAGCATCATTTTACTTGATGTTCACTATAATCTTGAGAACATCTTTTTTTCTTTGTTTTTCTTAAACATGAAATATATCATTATAATTAATCAATGACTTCATTTTGCTAAGGGATATATTTTGTGTTAGTTCTGAGGTATTGAAAATTGCTTGCTTCTAGATCTTTTCTTGGAGATCATTTGATTTTGTGATTAGTCATAGCCTTGCTTATGGAAGCTTGTGGTCCTTGTCATATAGTCTAAGCCTGTAAGATCTTTGCAAAATTTCTAATCTTGACTAAGATGTAGCTTTTCAGAAATATATCTTGAATATTGGCAAGCAAATAAAGGTTTTATAGATAATGTGCACATATTATTCTACTGAGGGTGGAGTTGGAAGATGCTATACAAAATGGGGAGAAGGTTGATTTTTGGGAGGCATTGAACACAGCAAGTCTTTCTCAAATTCCATTTTGAATTAATGTATCATACAAGAAAATATTTCTAGGAAACTAAGTGTCCTTGGGTCTTTCATTTATTCTCTTTTGATTTCAGTTTGTTCTTCTGTAAATTAATAATGTGATAATGAGGTTGACTCTCTCTCATGGGATTGTCCTGAGGAACATATGAGAAAACATTAGTAAAACTTTGTATACATAGGTCTTACTTAATGTAAGAAGACCTTTCTGTTCCTCAGACCTCCCCTTCCTACCATGGGGCTCTGTGAGTCCCTGCCCCCTCCATGGTTCTGCTACCCAGCAACTTCAGTGCCTGGAGCTGAGGACTCCTGGTATAATACTACCACTGCTGACCCAGCCACCATCATATCCCCTCCAGAGAGCTGGAGCGAAAGGTCTGATAGAAGGGTCCTGCCTGCCCAGGAGTTAAATTTGCATAATGCAAATTTACATAATACTAAAACTTTCTGTTATCTGAAAGAAGCTGTTTGGTGCAGTGGATAGAGTTAGACTTTGACAAAGGAAGACCTGATTTCAAATGTCACTTCAGACATTTTTTCCCCCAGCTCTACAAACCTATAGATACCTCTGAATCTTACTGGGTCACAGTTTTGTGTGTGGATAGGAGGACAATAATAGCACTTACCTCAGAGGATTGTTCTTAGAATCACATGTGATAATTTATATAAAGACAACATACATACAAATGATCATCTTTATTAGTAGTAGTAACAATGTGTAAGTATATATAAAGAAGACAGCCTCTGGTGTCTCTTCTAGCTAAGTCAACAACTCTCCCAACACATAATGTTTGTGGAAGAGGGATGCTCACCTCTAGTTATTTGCAAACTAAACAAACATTCAGTGACTTGGGCCTTCTGCAATAGTCGTCTTTTGGGCTTGATTCAGCCATTTTGATGTATGGCCACCAGCTTAGTATTATTGATCCTTATGAAGGGCACAAAAAGGAGACCTAAGACTGTTGCTGCTTTCGCTGACTGATAGTTTCTTAATTAGATTGTAAATGTGTTTGTGACAATGTTTTATTATTAGAATCTTTTTGTTCTTTCTCCCACCCATTTTTATTCATGTTCATGTCTTGTGTCTTTGGCCCTGCCTTGTCTCATTAGCTCCACCTACTGCCATAGTTCCCATGCTTAGAAATGTCTTTGTTCCATCAGCCCCTCTGACTGACTCCTCTCCTTCCCCTTTAGCTATCCCAAGTTCCAGTGTCCTCCCCTCTGCTCCCCGAGATGTGGTCCCTGTCTTGGTTTCCAGTCGCTTTGTTCGTCTCAGCTGGCGTCCACCCGCAGATGCAAGAGGGAACGTTCAGACTTTCTCTGTCTTCTTTTCCAGAGAAGGCGACAACAGGTAGGTTCCATAAATTAAATTAGCTCAACACTCCTCCCTTAACACCTCTTTTTTGATGGATGCAAAAGCAAAAGACCACACTTTGCATAATCTAGTTTTGACCACTTAACCAAGAACAAATCATTTAACCTGACTGTATTTCTGTTCTGTTCCCTCTCAGATGAAGGGTTATTGTGAGAATCAAATAAATATTTGTGCAAAAGTTTTGAAAAATTATATGTATGTATGCGTGTATAAACATAGTATATACATATGTATATCAAGAGTGTGTATATACACAGGCATGCATACACACATAAGTAATTTCTTTTATAGACACATACCCACCTGGTGTCAAGTCTGGATCCTATTTTCTTCGAGTATAGAGGAAAACAGTTTCCTGATTAGCAAAGCATACTTCTTCCTCTTCTGTTACTTCACTGGTTTTATATTTCTGTTTCCTAATATAAGACTAAAGCAAGATTCAGGAAATGCTTTTTGCAATTTGTGAAAGGCAGCCTAGCATCAACTATTGCTCTTAAGATAATTGCCATCACTAGTAACCTTGACATTTAAGGAATTGTAAGAATCCTGGTTTAATGGAAAGAGGAACACCTGGGTTCAGGCCTTAACTTCTGCTATATATTGGCTGCATAAACCTGACCAAGACATTAATTTCTGGGTTCTTCAAGCAATTCTCTAAGCCTATAAATCGGCAAAAAGGTGCTGATCTGCATTAGTAGACTTTTACTAAATAGATAATATCCCAGGTTAAGATCCCTTCTTCCCACCTAACAGTTCTTTCTAATCTCACCTATTTTCACACAAATAGAGGAGAATACCTAAAGAAAGAAATGATACCAAAACAATTTATATTTGCCTTTGAAATGCATTTTTATACTTTTGGCTCTAGGTTATCCAGTTTTCTAGGAATTTATTTCAAACTAAATAATGAAGCCACACTGTGAAGACATGACTTAATAGGGGGCAGTAAAACTGTTGAATTTCTCCAGCTTCACCTCCAGCCTACAGTCTCTATTATTTCCGACAAATCTTACAATGCCTTTCCCTGCTACTTATTTAACTCAATTCAATGAGTATTTGTCAAGAACCTTAGGTGTACAAAGCCCAGTGATAGGTGCTGATGATATAAAGAAAAAGGTGAAAGATAACCCCTGTCTTTTAAGAGCTTACATTCTATGGGAGGGGAAAAGGTGAGGGATACTACACAGTACACAAAGGGCTTCATTTACAGGGACCATAACATTCTGTACATTGAAAACAAGATTTGGCAGACATAGTCCTTATGCTAAAAACTCCAGTGCCTCCCCTGAGAATCAAGAGTAGTAGCTTTAATGAATGCTTTAGGAACTGTAGTCTTTATTGAATAGTACAGAGGCAAATAGTTTGGCCTGTGATTCATGTGTTCCCAATCTTTATTTATTCAACCACTCCCAAAATAGTCATTATCATTTACACTCCTCTGATTTAGGGGCTTATGAGTTACTCTAGCATTTTCTTTCATAACAAAGACAAGCATTCACGTGCTATAAAGTTTACAAATCAGAAAAGATTGTGACCTGATGGGAGATTTGCCTACTTTTGTCAGAGTACAGAAAAGGACAGGATTATTTCTTTAAAAAAGGAGGGAGAGAGAGAACAGAGATGAAAAGTATCCTGAAGGGACCTGACTCTCCACAGGGCCAAGCCAACACTAATTCAATGCTATCATCACCCACTCTTAAGGAATGGCAAAGGAATAGATAAGTTAGGACGTCATAGGTATTCTTGTGTCTATTAAGTGCTAATCACCCAACTGTGGGGAGAAGTTGAAGCTTCTGAGCTGAACTCTGGCTATTTGTAAACATTTTACCTTCCTATGGATTTTTAAGAACTCACAGAGATGAAAAAAGAGGGCAATTATGAGTTGAGGTTCCTGGGGGTAGACTTTTAGCATGAAACACTGCAATATAACAATAATGCAGAATTCATACCCTAGCACTTGAAAGTACTTTTGTTTCTGCTTAAGAACATTCCAGTAAGAATGCCTCTATATGTAGGTGCCCTCTAAATAACAGAAGCCTAGAGATACATGAAAGTCATGGATTTGTGTCTAGCAAAAAATAGGCATTTTGATAGAAGGGAAAGAATGCCAAACCAGGACTTTGGAAAACTAAGTTCTAGTCTTGGATCATCCACAATTCAGCTAAATGATGTTAGAATAGCCACTTTCAACTTCAATTGCCCTATTTCTAAAGTGAGGAGGTAAAAAATATATAGGTCTAGAATGATGGAAAGGACTTGGACTCTGGAGTCAGATGAACTGATTTTGAGTCTTGGCTTTGCTACTTACTAACAGTGACTTTGAGAAACTCAATCATCTCTCTGAACCCTTGTTTTCCTCATCTGACTTATATATGAGAGTGTTAGCATCAATGATCTACAAGGTCTTTTGTAACTCAAAACTTAGATGGTATTATGAAAAACTACTTTCTATAACTGGGTCCTGAGTATATGATGGGGTTCATGGTGGTGTCTACAAGGCAAAAAAGAAATATTAAGAAACATACCAGGATCATGGTAGCATTGGTTAAAGTCTAAATGCATATAGCATTACTCCTCTTCACATAGACCCAGTTGAAGCTTACAGTACTATAACTAATAGTTTCCAGGAATTACATGGGCCTCTGTTCATAATATCCTTTCCAGGAGCTATTCATAATAGGATATTTGTGAACTTAAGTGAGTTACAGCCAGTGGTGTTTGGGTAAACGATTAACAATTAACTCTGCAGAAAAAAAAATATACTCCATATACTTTTAAGTTTCATCTACATTCTATAATCTCCATCATTTTCTTAAGTCTAAACAATCATAAAACAACAAATCAAGTTCTGAATTGTAGCATTTGCCAATTTTCCAAGGTATAAATGCTCCCACTGAAAATTCTTTTTACAAACTTTTATGGGCTGCTTCAAGCTGGTTTCAACACATCCCTGGTTATACCATAGAATTATAGACTCTTAGAAGTGAAAAAGAAAAATAGACCTTGTGAAGTCTAGCCTGCCAAGTCAACAAGCATTTCCTAAGTACATACCTAACTTCCATAACTGCAAAGAACCACCTATCTCTTTGATATCTCAAAGAAATAGTTTCCATCTATAGTTTCAAAGCAAATATTTCATATTGTCCTTGAACCTAATGTATTCAAAATGGTATTTAATGATATTTGTGATATTTGTAATTTGGGATTCTCTATAAAAGGAACTAATTGGCAGTTTCCAACAAAAGGGAACTTAAAATGTAGAGACACAAGAGACCATCTTATGCAAACATCTGATTTTATAGCTTATGAAATGGAGGCCTAAAGAGGTAAATAAATTAGAATAGACCTCAGAGAACATATAAGTCAACTCTTTCATTTTTACAGAGGAGAAAATTGAGGCCCAGAGAGGTGTCATGACTTGCCTAAGGTCACTCAGGGAGTAAACATAAGAGGTGGGACATGAACCCAGGTCCTCTGACTCAAGAGTCAATGCTCTTTCTCTTGTACCATATTTGCTTATGGCCCCATATAAAGTAAGTGGTAGAGTTAAGTCAAGAACCCCAGTGTCCTGATTTGCAGACTCCTTCTATTTACTCAAGTGTACTAAAGTTGTTTATCTGTCACTCATGGTGACAGATTCATTCCCAACATTTTGAATCAATATTTTTTAGTCTAGTCAATCAGGCTTTGTTTAATTCATAATAGTGGGATTAGAATGATGGATGTTTCTAAACCATCATTAGCCAAAAGTTATAGTCAGGAACAGTATTTTTTAAAGATTATGTATGGAGTTAAAATAAAGACTTCAATACTCAGAACATATATAGAAAGAGGTTTGAGGGATTACAGTATACTTACTCTTTAGAAAAGTAAAATATCATAGTAACATTTATTCTAATTGACCTTTCTCTACCTACAGAACAATATCTAATCTTTTATTTTTTGGAGGGCAATTGAGGTTAAGTGACTTGCCCAAGATCACAAGGCTAGTTTTTGTGTTAAGTTTCTGAGGCCAGATGTGAACTCAAGTTCTCCTGACTCCAGGGCCAGTGTTCTATTCACTTTGCCACCTAGCTGCCCCCAGTATCTAATCTTAAGTTCCTCCTCTATGAAAACTTTTTAGCCTACACTAAGCATCTCCCACTCATCTGAAATCATGATTCTCATCTAAACCATTAATTTCATCATTAATTATCTGTTACATGATTGCTTTTTAAATAATTAGGTGCTTTGTGATTCAACTTTCATTCTCCAATACCTCAGTCATCCATGATTATATTTGTTTTGTATGCAACCCTTTCTTACTTAAGAAGATAGCCTTTGCGAATCACTATGATCAAAAATATTTATCACCTAATGCCCAGTTTTTTTATGAATTTCTTTGAACTTAAGTTAACAGACATATATCCTATTACCAAACTCATATTCAAAACCTTGCTACCTTGAAAAACCTGTATTCACATAGCCTTTAAGATTCTAGTATCACCTCTGCATCACAATGAAACATTACAATAGGATTATAGTAAAGTAGTTAAATATATACATACATGCATAAGTATGTAATACATAAATGTATGTATAAGTTTATACCTCATCTCTTCCTCCTACACTGTATAAGATCAGCCCTGATTCAGAGCTTATAGTTGAAAAATGAATTAAGATACTTTGTATTATTATTCAAGGTTCTCCTTTGTTATTTGGCTCCTATATCTAGAAATTCAACTAGATTGTAATCCCACTGAAGGAGTAAACTAAGTTTTATGCAGAGTGTCCCAAGAAACTAAGACTTTTGGGACATCTTATTATTTGTATGTGCCATATAACTTTGCTATGGTAAAAAAAAATCACGTAAATATAGAATCACAGAGTTTGAAGGAACCTCAAAAACCATCTAGTACTATATATATATCTGATGAATGATGGGTTTTTTGTTTGTTTGTTTGTTTTTGGAGGGCAATTGGGGTTAAGTAACTTGCCCAAGGTCACACAGCTAGGTTTTTGTTTGTGTGTGTTAAGTTTCTGAGGTTGGATCTGAACTCAGGTCCTTCTGCCTCCAGGGCCAGCGCTCTACTCACTGTGCCACCTAGCCACCCCATGAATGATATTTTCTACCATATCCTCCATAAGTGATTATCCAATGTTCATTGAAAGACGTCAAAGAAAGGATAGCCCATCAACTCCTGAAGCATTCCACTTCATTTCAGTGTATCTCTTAAATGTTAAGAAAATTGCCCTTTATTTCATTAAGCACAAATCTGGTTTTCTTAAACTTCTTTTTCTCTTTCCTACTAATTCTTCCCTCCCAAGCCAGGAAGAACCACTCTTATTCTTTGTCCATAGAGTAACCTTCTAAGTACTTGAAGAGCAATCTATTGCTCTCTCTCCTCTCTCCTCTCTCCCTCTCTCTCTCTCTCTCTCCCCACCTCTCTCTCTATTTTATGATATAGCCCTAGATCCTTCAAGTGGATATCAAGTCCTCTAGTCACACATTTCAGGATATTATTCACATGCTAAACTATGGCACCTGTGAAAATAATATTTTAGATATTGTCTAACCAGGATAGAATTCAGTAGGACTATCACCTTCAATTAATGTGGCTAATATATTATCTTTTGACTACCATGATGCACTGTTAGCTCATATTGAATTTGCAAGCCCCAAATATGTCCAGATCTTTTAAAAATTTTTTGATAAAGTACTCCTAATCTACCTTTACTATCTCGCAGTAATGAAATTCATTTTTAATCCAAGTTTTGAACTTTACATTTATCTCTATTATGCTTCACCTAAGTGGATTTGTCCCATTTTCCTAGCTTATTTATATAGTTTTGCATCCTGACTGTCCTCCAATATGTTAGGTGTTTAAATGTATTTGTCTGCTAGTTCTGTGTTATCCACAAAGTTTATAAGCATGTTGTCTATTCCTTTATCAACATCACTGATAAAAATGTGAAACAATACAAAACCAAAGACAAATCCACTAGAGAACTCCTTCCATTAGTCCATTAATAATTATTTTGGGGGGTCTAGTGAGATATTTCTTATCTTTATTTTAAATTTCCATTGCCTAGTTCAGTGACTTGTGATAACTCTCCCTATCTTAAAATCATATTATAAATGCTTTGTTTAAATAATCAATTCTTGCATAGAGCCTAAGTTCTTTGAAAGCAATAAGCTAATTTTTCATTTTGTCTTTGAATATAAAGTACTCACCACAGTGTCTTGCACAAAGCAAGTATCTAATAAATATTTGTAGAAATTAATTGCATACAGTCGGGGCAGTTAGGTGGCTCAGTGAATAGAGCACTGGCCCTGGAATCAGGAGGACCTGAGTTCAAATCCAGTCTCAGACACAACACTTAACTAGCCGTGTGACCTCGGGCAAGTCATTTAACCCCAATTGCCCTCCAAAAAGAAAAAAAAATAAATTAATTGCATACGGTAGGCCCTTAGTAGATGTTTATTACTGATTTCAACTAGTCCTGAACTGACTTTACCTTCATTTAGTCCAGAGGTATCAAACACGTGCCTAGCAACAACCCCCCAGTCCTTCCCCAATTAGATTGAAATGAAATTCAGAAATATTTAACATAAATATAAATACAAATATAGATACAAAACATAAATATAAATACAATAGAATATGTTAAAATGTAATTTTCTAAATCAATATGCAGCTTCAGGAATTCTTGTGTGTGTGTAATTAGGTTAGTTGCCATGTCTTGTTCTTGATAAAGCTAAGCTTTTTTTTCTAGTTATGCACAAACTATTTATTTAATAAAATCCATTTTAGTATTTTGTCAGGAATTGAAGTTTCCTGGTTTGTAGTGTGTAGACTTCTTTTTCAACTTTTTGAAATTAGACGTATGTCTTTTTCCAGTCCAATGCTTTCCTCAGCTTAGATAGTCTTTCAAAAATGACTAGTAGAGTTAAACTATCACGTGTACCATTTCTTTCAACCCTGAGATATATCTAGTCTGTACCTGGTGATATGTACTTATGGAAGTCAACATGATTCTCCCTTACTAATCTCCATACTTATTTTAGACTAATCATATGTGCTTTTTTCTTTTCAATTTGAAGGATGCTTTTCCTTGGAAGAGGGAAAAAATTGAGTTGAGCAGTTTCACATTTCATTAATAACACTCCATCCATCCTAAGTGATGGTCTTATCACTTCTTTGGTCCTCCTCCTTTCCCCAATATAACTTAGCCCCTCCTTTGTAGTATTTAATGTAGTAGGTGATATTAAATGGATTGTTTTCTCTCTCTTCTCCCTTCCCTTTGCTCTCCCTTTATTCTCCATCCTTTCCTTTTCCTCTACCTACCCCTCTCTCAGTCTCTCATCAATTGATTGAGGGTATCACTATTCATTCCTAAGGACAAAAATATTAGTTAGTCATAGCTTAGTTTTCATCTTTTAGCACTGAACCAGATTTGGCCTCACTTGTTTCTTGAATGTGTAATATTTTACCTGATGTAATCTGAGGGTCTAATCTACAGAAGGACTTGGAATTAAAAATCTTCTCCATCAATTCCTGAAATTCTACCATTAGCAACTCATTTTCATTAGTCCTTTCTCTTTTTTTTTTTTTTACAATGCTAAGGGCTCTGATCACACAGTAAATCCCTGTAAGTTAATGTGAAAGAATATTTTTCCCCTGTAGTAGTGTTGGCAGAGGGGATAAAGCCCAGGGTATGGGTTTAGGAAGGACAAGAGAAAAGAAGAGGAGGTCTACATGACCATTTTGCAGAACTCCCAGTCTCTCTGTCTTTGTCTCTCTCTCTGTCTCTCTTTCTGTGTGTGTGTGTGTGTGTGTGTGTGTGTGTGTGTATGTGTGTATGTATTCAGATACCAAGTATTGCTTTCCGTTATGACACACATGGCCTTTTAAAAGAGCAGGGAGCACAGTTTTGGTTATTTTCATTTCATATTCCTTTGACCAGTATCATAAATCACATCACCATGGTGGTGATATATTACTACAAACAACATCCACCTTCAGTGGATTTTATAATGAAAATAAGTTAAAAGATAATCAATTTGTTGAGAAATCATGATGGCTTTATATACTCCCTAACTTTTGATGGGAACCGTTATGTCTCTAAGCCTTTAGTTATAATGTTTTAGCATATTTGTAGAGCTCTTTATCCAATATCAGCAACTGCAACAAAAAGAAACCTTGTGCATTTAACATTCACCTCAGATAAGCAACAAACTTATTAGACAATTTACTAAAGCTTTATGAGTTTGAGAATAGCAATAATACTGTCTGATGGTTAATGATGTCAGTAATGCAAGTGTTACCATTTTTTATTAAGCCTGCCAGAGTGCTTTCATTTCCTAGGTCAGGGAGGAAAATTAGCTCTTCATCCCAAAAACACAAAAGCATTTATTCAGTGAAGGTTATTGCTTCACAGATAACAAGTTGTATGTTTGTGTTTTTGGTTTTTGTTGTTGTTGTTTGTTTATTGTTTGTTTTGTCTACTAACTCAGAACCATAGACCTAGAAGAGATGTTGAAGGTTATCAGGTGAAATGTTGTGCAAATCTGGCGAAGAGTTCAGATGAATGACACATAGCAGTGGGATAGGGCAGAATGGTTCATTGATACATTGATACAGTATTAGAGGGTATGGACAGATAGACAGTGATCCAATCAGGAGAGGATGACATTTTGCCTACCTTAGCCTCTTGTTCTCCCAGGGCAGCATGCAGATTGGTGACCCTGCCTTGCAGTGAGCCAGTAGAAGGCCCACAGTCACTAAGGACTCTGATTTACATAAGTTTTTCAGACAAAGGACCAACCAGGGCAATTGATGTTTATCTGGTAGAGTGATGAAATGGTATGAAAGAACAAGGACCAATCACAAAGAGAATTCTTAAAGATGAACCAAATGAGCCTATCCTTATTGGGCCAAAGGACTTGGAACACAGAACTGCTCAGGATGAGGAAGATGAATTTATAATTGTGACACATCAGGAAGGGAGAGTTTCCACTGCAGATTCTAGCTGGAACTGGCTGTGATTAAGTCTTAAGTGTAGAAATGTCTTATAATAGGAACCAAGGCTGAGAGACAGGGAGGAAAGATTCCTCTGGCTGTTCACAAAGTGATGAAAATGGGAGTGGTTTGGACAAGCAAGGTCATATAAGTAATTAGTGGGACAAGGTGCCTACAACCCTAGTCTCAATATTCCCTCAAGATTCTATCATGGGTCTTTTTTTCCTATAACTAAGGTTCTGTATAGGTGTGCATGATCACAGGAATGGGAAAGGTAAAGTGAAGGATTGAACCATCATCCTTTGCAGCCTCTCCCTGTGTAGATAGATGGTTGTAGTGATTGCATGTCTTAGGTCCACAGAATTCGTTAAAGTCAGTATTGCTTGACACTTGGTGTCTTCTGTGTCTAAATATGTCAATACAAAAAGCATTCCCCAAGGAACATAGGCTTTCCTTCATTTAATGCAGGAAAAAACACAGATTCTCCTCCCAATCTTTTGAACTGTTCAGGTAATCAGATTACACAGGACAACTCTGCAACAAATGAAGTCTGACTTGGTTATTACTTTTGCTTTTGACAGTATACTCACATGTCCTACAATAAGTATCAGGTTAAGAAATCCTAGGAGGTGAGATGAGGGAAGGGAAGACAAGTAAGCTATCCTGTGAAGACTCAATATTCAAGCAATGGCCCACAATTTTCAGCTATGTCCCTGGCCTATTAAAAGCCTCAGCAAACTCCTTTTATGCTGATGATTGAGTGGGTTTCAACCTTTTGATATTTTTGGGATATAATATGAAGCGCTTTTTAAATGAGCAAAATAGAGAAGAAAAGATTGAATATATGAGGAACCAATGTTGAACAATACTGAGGAGGTGAGATATATTAGTTCACAATCTCAGAGCTAATTTCATCATCAGGGTATACAAGGTGTGGTTGTAGGCCTTGGAAGAAGAGTCCTTGAAGTTGATTTCATTCTAGCTGTACAGAAAGTAGATTATGAGAAATTTCAGGCACTCCCTGCCTGTGCTGCTGGCTCTGTGTCCCAATGTCAATCCAAAAAGAATGAGATTAGCATTTTGGAAGCAACCTGTGAGATGCAAGCCATGATCACAGATTTAGAACTGAAAAATTCTTTAGGGGTAATCTAGATTTAGTCACTCCTTTTACATATGAGAAGATTAAAGTCCAAGGAAGTTAAGTGGGAATCTTGAAAATATGAAATATGTGACTGAACCAGTTCTGAGACCCTAAAAGTCTTTCCATGTGAGGGAGAGAATTTGGGTGTGAAAAGAGAGAAAACAGAGAAAGAGGGGAGCTGAGGATTCATTTTGAGATAAGCCAGTAGAGCCTGACTCCTGACTCTGAATAAGAGTTTTATTAATGGTAATTTGGAAACGTGTGTGTGTGTGTGTGTGTGTGTGTGTGTGTGTTGGTGGCATGGCTATAGACAATAGAGTCCTGATTTAGAGTCAGTTGACATAGGCTAATCATATTTCATTTTAGAACATTCATTTCCTTATCTATAAAATGAGTTACCCAACCCATTCATGCAGTTGTTTTGAAGAAACTGCTTTGCCAACATTAGAGAGCTACTTAAATATTTACCCTATTGTGTTCACATCTTTATCATTTAAAGATTATATAATCATTGATTATTATCTCTGGGGTGAGTACAGTGTGGCAAGAGATCTGGAATCTACTCCTCACTTTGTCATTAATTTACTTTGAGGCCCTGGCCTAATCACTTTACTATGCTAATCTTTAATTTCTTCATCTGGAAAAATAGGAATAATAATACTTGCTCCAAATTATATTGAAGAAAATATTTTATACCATGTAATATGTGTGAAATTTTATTATTGTTATTATGTAACAAAGTTATCAGCTATAGCAAATGAGATCATCTTACCTTTTTATGTTTGTATATTATATTACATATACTATATGACATATATATTTGTGTGTGAGTGTGTGTGTGTCCAAGACACTTGAAGCACATTAAAAACATAGTTCCATTATGCTGGAACAAATTACCATATTTTATATAATTATGGCTTTAAAATAGCACAGATTCAAATACTTGTAACCATTTCAGAAATTCATTATTCACACTCTGTGAATCTAGCAGAACTATATATATGAATGGTATAAATCATCCTATAGTTGTAGTCCCAGATGAAAGAACAGATTTAGATGAAAATACTGATTTAAGTCACTTAACCTCCATTTGCTTTGGAGGCAGCTAGGTGGCTCAGTGGATACAGCACTTGGCCTACAGTCAGGTTGACCTGAGTTTAGATCCAGCCTCAGGCACCTGCTAGCTATGTGATGACCTTGGGCAAATCTCTTAATCCTGTTTGCCTTAATCCACTGGAGATGAAAGTGGCAAACTGTCCCATTATATTTGTTAAGAAAACCTCATGGACAATATTAATATGCTATGATCCATATGGACCATATACTATGGTCATGAAAAGTCAGACATGACTGAATGACCAAACAACTGATTTATTATTAAAAGTCCCTGCTATATTTTAAAAAATAAATTTAACTTGTAATTTTCTTTTATTTCTGTCGATAGCTACAATATATGGAACCTGTTTAGGTTCCTCAACTTTTTGGACTAATGCTAGATACTACATAACAAAATTTGAAAAGATTCATTCTATTCTTCACTCTGAAAGCATATTTAGATAGCTATTGTTGACAAAGAAGACAGGAACAATTTCATTTCCCTTCCTTTTCTTTTTTGTGTCAAAGGAACACAAGATTGGAAGTTAAGGTTTCTGGGTTATAATCCTTATTCTACCATTAGCTAACCGGTAAAGTTATGACCCTCCCTTCCTTATTTGAATAAGAGGCCTAGAGTAGGTGACTCATAAAGATCCAGCCAGATCTAAAATTCTGTGACAACAAAAACTCCATGCTTTGGATTGTTTGGTGAGATACGAATTCTGATCCACTGACTACTAGAAAGGAAAATTCCAAGATATTGCTCACCATATCTTTCTTTAAAAAAAAAAAAAAAGAGACAACATCAATATTTTATATAAATTTATCAGAAATAGATGGTACAATTTCCACTCTGCCCCAATGAACTCTCCATATCTATCTTTGTGTCAGAGTTATTCACTTTTGAAGGGGAAAATAATAGTTGGAGTAGGCTTTTTTAACTGGATGGCAAAATCATGTCCATTAAAAAAATAATATCATTCTCTTCACAACAAGGAATATTAACATGTTTTTTCCTACCTTGAAGCAACTAATTAGGTGTTTGACACTTTATGACAGAGGTAACAAATTACAAGGAACAGTTGTAATTACATTTTAACACCCCTGGTATTTATGCAAGATTATATACATTCATTTATTTCAAAAATGCTTATTTAAAAACTCTACAAAGGATCCACAGTGAATCTGTCTTTTATTTAACACTTAAATTCAGATTTCCTCACAATACTATGAGAATCTGAATCTCAAAGTGTAAAGGGGAGATGAGAACAAATGGATTTTTTTTCCTATTCAATGTCACTAATTCTGGGCACAGGGGTAAAGGTACCAAGCTGTGATATATCATGACCAGTTACATTTTATGCCACCTTATAAAGTAAGTCTGATCAAAGTACACTGGTGTAATGAAGAAAGCACTGAACTAGGAGTCAGGTAACCCATATTCTAGTCTCAACTCTGCCACTAATTAGTTGTGTGACCTTGGGAAAATCATTCCACCTCTATGAAATACAGTTTTCTATTAAATGAGAAGATTGAGTTCAGTGTTCACAAAAATCCTTTACAGACCTAATATTCCATGAGTCTATAGAGTTTGTCAAGACTTTTGGGAAAATTTTTCAAGTCCCTGACATCCTCAGTACTCTACCCTTATTTCTATTTGGCAAAAGATGATTGTACCTGTGTAAAAGTGGTTATGGTGGTGATGGTGATGATGATGATAATTTGTTGTTCAGTCATTTTTCAGTCATGTCTGACTCTTTGTGACACATTTGGAGGGTTTTTCTTAGTAGAGATACTGGAGTGGTTTGGCATTTCCTTCTCTAGCTCATGTTACAGATGAGGAAACTAAGGCATACAGAGTTAAATGATTTACAGGGTCACATACTAGTAAGTTTTTGAGACCAGATTTGAACTCAGGAACAGGTGTGTTCTTAACTCCGTTTCCAGCACCTTTTCCACTGTGCCACCTAGCTGTCCCTAATAATAATAACTATCATTTAAGTACTTCTTACTATATGGAGATGTACTAAGCACTTTACAATTATTGTGTTGTTTGATCCTCAGAACAACCCTATAAGGTACGTACTATTATTATTCCCATTTTATAGATGAGGACACTGAGGCAAACAGAGGTTAATTAACTTTCCCAGGTTCACACAGCTAGTAACTATCTGAGGTCAAATCTGAATTTCCTGACTCCAGATACAGTGTGCCATCCACTGTGCAACCTAACTGCTCTGACACAGACTATTCCTTCCTGGAAACTGTCAAGACATACCACTAAGCAAATATAAATGAAAATTGTGAGGAATAAATTCTATTGTAGGTAGCAACTCAATTTTTGATTTATCTTTGAGATAGCAGAAAGATAAATTGTCTGTAACCCCTACAGTCAATGGCAGCATTGGCATTGAAGCAAATGTGTGTGTGTGTGTATGTGTGTGTGTGTGTGTGTGTGTGTGTGTGTGTGAGAGAGAGAGACAGACAGACAGACAGACAGACACAGAGAGAGGGAGAGAGAGAGAGAGAAGGGGTATCTTGGGTAGGAAATATGATCAGTTCTTTAAATTTTGCCATCAATGAGGTGATAGTGAGTGGAATCTCTATCACATAGGTGAGGTATCTGGGCATCTCTCCTCACTGAATTCAATCCACACCATCAAACAAGAGTCAGGGAGAAAAGGAATGAAAGAATGAGGTTTTTCAGGGCAAGGTATCTACTGCTCCAGGTCATTAATCTGAGCTCTTAGGAACTGAAGGCTAATTATGTCTTCAGAATCATAGAAGCCAACATTAGTAAGAGTCAGAGATTTCCAGTTCCTTCTGCTTTCCCAGGAAAAGGTGAGCACACAATGACAAGTAGAACACCACAAATACAGTAATTGGACAAAAATGATGAAATCCATTATGACTAAAATGCACCCCTTTCTTGGGAACAAAGTATTCTATATGCTGGGCTGCAGAGCAGTGTGCTCAATACAGAGTGAAAGTATAAGGGGGAGAAAGTAAATCTTGAATTATTAACTGTTTAAATGGGAAGATTATGAAGCAGAGCATAACTACAGCTAAGACCAGGGAAAGCTAGAATACAGGATCAGTACTCTTCTGTGGAAAGCACTGCTTATCTTTATTTGTGGGATGATTTTTTTTTTCAACTATCAGGTGAACAAAAAATGCTTCAGGAGTATTCCTCAGAGCTGACCTAGAAAGAATAATTTAAGAGACTTGGAGACCCTCTTCCCACAATGCATAGGGATATGTCACCATGGACAGTTGGCTACTCCTCCAATGAAACCTGAGAAAAAGTCCAAAAAGAATAAATTGCAAACACCAAGCTAGAGTAAAATGGAGACATCAGATTTTATGGAGGAACTGTTGAACTGGAAGAAGGAGCTTTCCCTCCCCCTCTTTAAAATTGGTACTGTTCTTAGACTTATCAGAACCTACTCAGCAGCTCTGTGGATTGAGGATCTTTTTGTTTAACTGATCTCAACAAACAAAATTAATCTGATAGGAAATACCAATAAAGTTTCTGACAGAGCCATAACTCACTGAAAATTATTTTAGTGAGGCTTTTCTCAATAGTGCTGGTATGTGGGTCTTCCTTCCTCAATGCCCCTGTTCTGCAATATTTTGGGGAAAGTTCTAGTCTTTGTGGCATGTGCATCAATTCCCAAAATGCTATATAGTGGTATTACCTTGGTATAAACTGCATACTGCTAGAATTCAATGGAATCAGAGTTTCAAAGAGAAAGACTTTAGACATCTTCAAATTCTAGCTCTATCATTTTACAGATGAGTAAACTGAACTCTAAGAAAATTAAGTGTCTTGCCAAAGGTCATACAGATAAATCAGTAGCAATACCAGCATTAGAACCCAGTACCTCTAATTCCAAATTTGGCAGTGTTCCTATTGCACTGAATTTCTGTCAAATTAGAGAGAAAGGTAAGGCTAGAGAACTACATCAGGCAGGGAAAAGTAACTATTTTGATATTGTCTCACTATGACACACTAGGAATGCTTCTACAAAATTGTGAATTTTCATAAATCAGATCATTATTCTAAATCACTAGGGTGGTATTTAAAAGCAATTGAGTTGCTAATCCTGTTGGAATGCAGGTTGTTTTTAAGAAGCACCTTATCCACATGCAAAATGCACTGGATTTTGAGTTAGAGGCCTCCTTACTTTGTATGACATTGGACGTGTCCAGAAAATCTCTGTGTTTCCATTTCTTTGTCTCTTAAATGAGAAGGTTTAATTAGGTCATTCTCAAGGTCAAACAATAAATATAATAAATATTCATTTAGAATCTTCCTATTATGTGCCAGATAATTATATCTTCAGATAAAAATAAAAAATAAGACAAGACAGTTGCTACCTTCAAGGAACTTACACAGGGAAGATATGACTTGATTTCTGATAGTGCAATAAAATATATTTTTAAAAAAATAAATATTCAATGATTTTCAAAGAGCACTGACCACTGAGATAATCAGGAAAGGCCTCTTGAAAGAGATGACAATTGATCTGAGTCTTGAAAGAAGATGTGTTCCAAGAGGTAGAGATAAAGGAAGGCATTTCAGGAATGGAGGAGGGCCCACACAAAGAAGTGGAGTCAGATAATGGAATATCATGTATTGAGAAGAGTAAGTAACCCAGTTTGACTAGAATATAAAATGTATGCTAAGTGGTGCAGTGGGTGGAGTTCTGGACCTAGAGTCAGGAAGACTCATCTACTAGCTGTGTGATCCTGGACAAGTCATTTAACCCTGTTTGCTTCAGTTTCCTCTTCTGTAAAACGAACTAGAGAAGGAAAGGGCAAATCACTGCAGTATCTTTGCCAAGAAAATCTCCAATGGGGTCACAAAGAATCAGATATGACTGAAGTGACTGAACCACAACAACAAAATAGAATGTATGAGTGTGACTGGTGTGTAATTAGCATGGAGAGGTAGTATAGATTGTGAAGGAATTTAAAGGCCAAGCACCATATTTAATCCTTACCCCAATATGTGTGGGGGGAAGCAGGGATCGGTTGAGGAGGTTGGAGGAGAGGTCAGTGAAGGTTGTTCATTGGGAGTGAAATGGTCAAACCTTCAGTTCTAAATTCTATTGAACAGATTTGTATTAGAGCATCATAATTGGGAATCTCCCGGGTAAACTAATTTTACCAGGTTCATGTTTGAAAAATATACGTGCTGGTGATTACACCAACACTTCCTGGAGAAATTGTTCTACCATATAATTTATCCCTTTGTTATATTACTCTTCTCTCCTATGACATTTTTCTGGTGTTTTCTTATGGAGACCCGATATAATTAACTCTTGTTTATGGACACTGAACACTTAAATGTTTAGTGAATCTCAAACATTGGCTACTTCAAAAAGTAATTCATGATTGCCAGTGAGCCTATGGAAATATTTCCAGGTAGAGAAAGTTTGTCCTTAGCCCCTTCTTATAGCTCTGGGTCTTTTTTCAATACCCTTCTTTCCTCTCTCCTTTACCCACCACCTAGATCCTGAGTCCCTCATGCTGTCTTGTTGACCAATGTTCCACCTACCTTTAAAATTCTATTAAGATTTTCCCTCTTCCAAAGTAACCTGTGCTCCAAAATTGACCCCCTCTCATCAAAACTCCCATTTCTACAAGGTGACAAAGGAAAATAACATAAAAGTCTGATTAAAATATTTAATACTAAGATATCAAATAACAGAAACAATATCCTAAAGTAAATAGAGTGCCCACCTTTAAGTCAAGAAAATCTGGCTTCAAATCTGCCCTCTGATACAGGATGTCTCTTTGACTCTGGGAAAGTCCCTTAGCTTCTCAACATCCCCGGCAACTCCCAAAGATTCTAAGTTGAAGAAAGGAGGCTGATTTGCAATAGTAGAGGGAGTTCCTCCCTGAGAACTCCCTATAGCAATGACATTATGAAGGATGAAGGAGAAAGCAAGGCCTCAGAAAAGTGCTACTGTGATGGGACCCTGGTGGTGGTTTCTGGAGACTAGGCCACAAAGCAAGGTTCTGTTTGTGATGCAAACTAGAAGAACCTCCAGGTATGGAGCCAATAATCCTAGGATCATTTAGCAAACTTTCTAAAGAGTAAACATGCAGTGGTTTCCAGATCTTGGCACCTTTAAACGAGGTTCTTGTTGCCCCATTCTAATTATTGCTCTGGAGCTTAATAACCCAAAATACCTTTAAATAATGGAATTCATTAGGGAAACATTTTCAAGGGATTTATGGGGGTGGGAGGAGGCTTCTTCTCTTCTATACTCCCAGCACTTAATAGATGTGTGACCCTGAATGAGCCACTTACAGAACTTTGACTCTTGCTTTTATCCTCTGTAAAATGGGAATAATATTAGAACACCTCAGCCTCAGAGTTTTGATGAATATATCTATTATAACAAAATATATTAACATAGTACACTTAATATGTTATAAATATACTATTATAATTCTCTATATTATATGCCATAATTATTCTTAGAGACAAATGGGATCTGAGAGTAGAGAGGTCAAATGTCTTTATTCTCCCTTATATAAAAGGATGCTCATACCCTCACTGGCTGAATTTAAAGACTGAATGTAGTGCAAATCAATGGCACTAGTGTACATTTAACCTCTTCACCAAAGGAAAATACAGATGCTGGAATAAAAGGAAATGCGATCGTTAGCAATTCTGACAAGGCTTGATTTGTGGAATAATTAGAACTTTTATTTGGCTCATTAGCTAGATGTTTAACAAATCCACATCCCTGTCTATGTTCTGGATGTTCCTCTTTCTTTGAATAGCTCTTTGTTTCTTTTAAGTTTTGCACTGGAAATTTTAAGAAATCCAGGGAAGAATCTCTAGAATAAAGGTTAATGGAGAAAAGTCCCTAGCCAACCATCTTTCTGAAGCCCCTACCATGTTTATCTCTAGGCTCTTCCAATGAGTTAATTTTCCATAGTAAATCTTTGAAGTCCTAGAATTATATCCAAAGTCAGAATTAAGTGAGTGGACATTTATTTTTTGCCTAGCTTGTCCACATTTTTGCCCTATCTCCCACATTAAAAAAATTCTATTTAAATAGATTAAGTATAATGTTTCTGTGGAATTATTATTTCTCAGGGAGCGAGCATTGAATACATCCCAGCCTGGGTCCCTTCAACTTACAGTTGGAAACCTGAAGCCAGAAGCAACTTACACGTTCCGAGTTGTGGCCTATAATGAACGGGGACCAGGGGAGAGTTCTCAGCCTATTAAAGTGGCCACCCAGCCTGAATGTAAGTATGACAAGGGACTAGCAATGCAGAGCTGTTTTGAAAAGCAATTTCTTTTTGCAGGATAAAGTGACACATTTCAATGCTTACACTCTGACCTTATGATTATATCCATTTAAATGAAGGTTCTATGAACACCATTAACAAAATTTTCTCCTTTGCTCAGATCATGGTTTCATGATCACACACCCCTGCAGAAGAACCTGTTCCCAGTATATTCTCCTAAGATCTGCTTCTTTACAAGTCAGCTTGTTTTGCTCTCTAAAGTATTTCTTTTACATGTTTATTTTAAGCACTGACCTTTTTCTATCATATAAAAAAGGTAGGTTTCTGCATAAAATACTTTGAAATAGTACTTTTAGTCTGTTTGTTTTTGTCTTCTTTTTGTCTGTTTTTGCTATGACCTAGCATAGTACCTGTTTCCTAGTTGATGCATAATAAATGTTTATTGAATAAATAAATGAATGAATGAAATTGTTTATCAACAGATTATATAATTAATAAGATCATACAACAAACACTTGTTAGAGATTTCAGTCATTAGGCACAGTTTTCACCCACCAAATGCTCACTTGAAAAAACAAAAACAAAAAAACTACTGTTTGAGGGAGCTAGGCTTTATTAAACCACCCATTCATCTAGAGTCTCTGTGTTCCATCCCTGTATTTAATTTAGATTAGCACACAATAATTCTCCACAGATGTCTTCACTGGGTTATAATTTAATGCTGTGTCCTCTTCTTTTACAGAGAGTCAATATTTGAAATGCCCATTTGAACATTTCAGTTATTTTTTTTCCTCCCTCCACACCCTGCTTTCAGTCATTTCAGTTATTTTGTAAAAACATAGTTGAAAATATTGTCCATTTGTTATCCAATATCCTTTATGTGAGAAACCATGAGGAAAATTTATTGAATTTAATCCTAGATAAATTTGCATGCATCTTTCTTCAGAAAATGAAATATATATATATATAAAATTGCTTATTTCCTTTTTCACCTTTCTGGAAACTTTAAAGCCTTATTCACTGGAAGTTGTATTAATCATCTGACTTTATCATCTGACCCTGTTTTCTTTTAATGATCTCTACACTGTTACTATTCCCAGTTGTCTTATTTTGTTTTAAATTTGGTATATAAGCCACCTCAAATCAGTTTGGAATATGGTAAGTTAAAAATAATTAAAAATAAATTATTAAGCAATTGAAAATGACACTCGAAGATAAAGTTATTAGACAAAGTGACTACTTGATACTCCGTCCAAAAAGTTAAGATAGGAATTCAGGGTCCCTTAAGTTAATGGTAAGATGTGGTAAGAATGGTGATAGCTGACCCTAATGACTTAGCAGGAGCTCCAGTCCACCTTATATTTAATGCATACTCTAAATCCAATAAAATCAAACACATGGTATACAGAGGGATAGAAATAAAGCTTTGTTTGAGAAAATAACACGGTAATGTTGGAAACCACTAAATTATGGAGGGCAGTATCTTCATAAGCAAAATAAAAATGTGTGGAGTTGAAACAATTCATGGGAAAATCTGGGTTCTAAACTCTCTTTATCATTTTTCCCATGAATTAAAACATGTGCATAGTTCATCTAAACACTTAATTCTATTTGTGTAGACATAACCTTATTCTTATTGTGACTCAATTTAGGGGGCGTACCTAAGATTGATGTATGCTTATCCAGCATAGCGGAATATCTGGAATTATTTTCCAAATACAAGAGTTTGATAAAAATCAATCTGAGTGAAAATATATGGTTTCTTTTCCTTCATATTCCTTGTGTTGCCTTGAGGGAATTCAGTGATGCTCTAGAAGGATGGCAAGGAAAATTCTACAAAGAGATGGTTTTGTCCCATTTGTCAAATTTTAAAACACAAATCTCTAACAGTATGTTCAATTTCAAAGTCACAGTCCCTGAGGATGACATGAGTTCTATACTTAGCAAAGCACATTTGTTGCCCTGATATTTTTCTAACTTTCCCCAGGGCTGGCTGTTGGTGGCTATAGAAAATTGCATCTAATTTCCATGTGTTTTTTTTTCCTATGAAATATAACCAACACAGAAGTTCCATTTAAAAACTAGCTCACTTCCTTCTCGATATTAGAGCACTTACTATTCAAGTAATGCTGCTGATATTTGAAAGAGCTAGATTTAAAGGAGGGTTTTAAGCCATTCATTTACCTTGAGTCTATCTCATTGGCTTAGGAGAGAAACCCCCTACTTCTGATACTATTTTATTTTTCTAAGTTTCTAATCTGAAATGTTAAAGTGCTATTTTCCATTCTGATATCAACCAATTACAGTGTATTAGGGCACAAGAATAAGAAATGGGACCTGAGTGAGGAAACTGTTATTGTCTCAGCAATTTATAATTTTTGAGAGTCACCTATATCCCTAAGAGGTTAAGTGACTTGTCCACTGTCACACAGCTAATATATGTCAGAGACAGATCTTGAAACCAGTTATTCCAGGTGTTGAGACTGGATCTCTTTCCATTATTTTATGTTGCCTATATATTTCATAAGGAAAACATAACTGATTTTTGTTTCACTTTTATTAGTTTGATTGGTAGGATTCAGTGGAACAATAATTAGCCAAATTTACTCATGTACTTGTTAAAATAAGCAAATAGTCTTTTAAACATTTTTCTTCTATGTCAACTTAGTATTTGTTTGGCCTTCTAAACACAATGATAAATAGATTTCTTCAATAATCTAGGGCTAAGTGATTTTTATCAGTGTGGGGGTATTTTCTGACAACACAGATAAAAACTCCTTTATAAATTAGTTATTTGTTTCTTAAGCTTTACTTTAGCCAAAAACTTAATTGTTCTGTGATCGTACTGGTCACGGGTTTCTCTGTTAGTTTGTTTGATTTTTGTCTTTTTTGAGGGTAGAAGGCAGGGTAATTGAGGTTAAGTAACTTGCTCAAGGTCACACAACTAGTATGTCCTAAGTATCTGAAGCTGGATTTGAACTCAGTCCCTCCTGACTCCAGGGCCAGCGCTCTATTCACTGCACCACCTAGCTGCCACTCATGGGTTTCTCTGAACATTAATACACTGGTGCTAAGAAAATAAACATACATCCTAGGGCCCATCCTAGAAGCTTGGTGGGCCTAGCTAGAGTATATAATTTATTTGTATGTTTCTTAGGAACATAGTCTTCTTCAAGCCATGGTGAAGTATTGTGCTACTATAATGTAGTAATAAGTGAGTTACCTAGTATTAGTGTACATTAAGATAGAAACAAGTCAACAGCAGAAATCAATAATGTCATCATTAAATGCATCAAGTTGTTTTGTATGACCTTATATATTTTTAGTACTTGCTATATTTTATGGGGGTAATACAAAAATATATTAAATGATCCTGCCGTTTAAAAACTTCCATATGTCTTTCATGGATAGACATGTGCATTGATACATGAGACAGACGATATGAGCAAGACAGTAAGCAATAAAATGGAAACAGTATGTGAAAAAAACAACAACAATAATAACAACAAAACCAGTAATAAACCATATGGATTCACTAAGATGACTGTTACCTGTGATGACAAAATACGAAGTCAATTGGAGAACTTAATATTCATCCTATCAACCTGTCTAAGCAAATTATCAAATAATTCTGGCCCCCCAAATCTGATTTTGATAATCCATTCAGCAATCATGAAGAATTCATGTCTTTAGAAATACTATGTGCCAAGCACTGTGGACAGCTTCATCCACATTTATCTCAATAAGCATCGCTTTGTTCAGCCATCATTTGTGGAGAATTTGCTGTATGATACAGTCCAATGTTTGTCAATTACCTATGTCAACCCAATCATCAGTAGTAATGGAGGAAAGCACTAGCATAGTCCAAGTGAAATTTTGGTTGCTTAAAGTGGTCTTCATTTTGCTGTGTTCTCTTGCATCTGGCTCTGGAATCATAGGACCCAAACTCAAAAAAATTCAATCTCTAATGCTTATCATCTGTAGGACTTTGGGCAATTTACCTATTGTCTAGCCTTAGTATCTGTTTCTTTAAAATGAATTGATTGAACTGAGGACTATTCAAGTTCTAAATCTATGATTTTATCAGCCCGTTGTCGGCTTGTGTTTTTATTTTTCTTCCCATTATGAAAATAAAATATAATTGGCTACATATTTGAGACATTAAAGTTACTTGACATAAAATTTGATTAAATTATTGTCTTAAACAAGAGAATTGGCCTGGGAATGTTATCTGCATTTTACCTTTAGTAACAACATGGTTTCATTGATTTCACTCAGTTAAAATTGTACATAGTAAGCATTATGCCTCCTGGTGATTTAGTTCTCTTTTAATGTGCAATTCACTTAGGTAATTCATTTCTAAAGCATGAAATACCTGTGATTTATTGTTAATATAATTATTAGTATTATTTTTGATTCAGTTTTGATAAGCTATAATATTTAGGAGACTTTCTATATAAACATGTGTATACAATATATATTTATATATCTATATATAATTTTGTGTGTGTATATGTATATACACACACACATATATTGTACACAAAAGTTAAAACTCACTCAATTAAATTGGATAAACAACACTATACCTGAAATTCTTTATTACAAACATTAGAATAAATAAATAAAAGCATTATGCATAATAATGGCTATGTATAGGTTATAGCTTGTCTTTGTTACCACAAGGTGACATTTTAGCAATTTAAAAACGGTTTTGTGGTTTAAAACTCTTTCTATATTCTAAGACTGCTCAAACCACATAAACCACTTGCCAAGGGAAGTGCAACACCCAAAGAATCCTGGCATTCTGTCCTTCTTACAAAGTGGTCTTTTTAGTGGAAACTCAAATGACTTGTTTTATTCTTGGCCAAACTATAATAATTTAATGGTGAAGAGAAAATATTCCCCCATCATTATTGCTTTCACTGACCAAATGATCATGTCTTTTGGAACTGGGTCTCTTCTGTGTAGGTATTCAGTGTGTTCTTTTTTCACAGGTTTATCAAATATGCTGTCGTTATTGTATACTATAATTACACCGCTTTTTGACAAATCAAATATCAAGATTTCTGTATTATTGGAAAATATCAACAGTATTATGCAATTCCATATTCTTAAGGAATAAAAAAATGATGGGAAATCTGTCTTAAATGCAAGTCAGTCAGTGACTGTTTCTAAAAGTGCATACATTTTTCAGTAATCAGTTTAAGAGATCAACAACCCAAGATCCAGCTTATGAAATAATCATCCAGAATAGAAAGGCTGGATTTATATGAAGGTTTTTGTCCCCAGATTAAATCTTCCTTTTTGCTAAACCCTTACGCCTTCTTCTCTGCTTTTACTGTGTATAATTTCGCCACTGTATTATCAGTCAGGATTTAAATCCCTGCCTGCTTAAGACTTGTCTAATCTTTTCATACCACATGTGGAGATTTGGTGAATTATTATTTTGGTCCTTTAAGATGCTGTTAGGGCAGTTTAATAGTATAGGATGTTAAAATGGGCCACATACTAGCTTGAAGGCTTGCTTTGCTGTAAGAAGGCTATTTGATGGACCACGACTCAATTATCTTCAAACCCCTTTATAGTTAAAACATGTAAGTAATATTCCTACTCCATTATATTTGTTACACTAAAGGTATGAAAGCCAGCCTTAAGAATAGTGACTTTAGATGGTATTACATGGAAGGATTTCTGGGCTGTTTTTATTGTATTCATATGCACTCCCTTTCACCACTCCAACCTCCTCATTTTTCCCCTCCTCCCTTTCTGTTTCCACAATTGCCTATGTTATCTTAATGGAACTTTGATAGTAACGTTGTCCTATCAAAGAACTATGAAACAACCAAATTTATAATTTCAAGATAATTTCAGGAAAATAACCAGGTCTGACAACTCATACCAATACAGAACCTCAGTTGGTCCTAATGAATAATGTAGGACCCCTGCAATTAGTATTATGTTGGACTATTATCCTGTAGTTATGTCCTAATATTAAGTGTATTAAATTATATTTATGGCTCCTAATCTCAACCAGACTGTGAATAAATTGTGCACAGAAACTGTGTAGTGCTTCAGAAAGTATCTGACATATATATTCTGTGAGCTCTTATTGATTGGTGAATTGTCTGATATGTGTGTGTAGTATAAAAGTATATTGGCTATACTATTAGAATATTTAGTTCAATAATGAAAGAAGCTAAAACATCCTGAATAATTTGTTATTACATTCCTATACATTTAGATAGTAGATTGATTAATAGATGTATAGAAAAGCTTTTTTAAGCACATAATAAATTAAAAACCCTATAACTCCCATCAAGGAAGTTATATTCTAATGGAAGAGGAAAACAATAAAAGGATGAAGAAAAGCCAGGAGGTTAGGGGTGAGTTTAATGTGGAGATGGCCAGGTGTGATGGTAATGGGAATTTGAAGATCTTCCCTGCTTTGGAAATAAACTCTGCCCCCTAATAAGCTGGATGTAGTCACATGAAGTGTGTGGTGGGAGAAGTTTGCTGAAAGGTACAGCAGAAACCACAGGAAGCTAGGAGTCAGAGCCAGGCAGACAGTGGGAAAGAGAGGATACTCAGGCAAGGAGTCAATTAGGTTCATGAGTAAATGTTGGTTTTTTGCCACCTGCTGTGACAGTTAGACTTGTGTTGGTTTGTGGGAAGGCTAAAGGCTGGTGTGGCTCTGTGCTACATTGTGGTGCATTAACTTCTATGTTTTTATTATGTATTTGGTTTCTTGGTGTTGGGATTTGGTTTTCTGGTGTCTGAATAAATGTTTTGCTCCTGTCTTATATATGGAGAATCTGTTATATTTTGCAATCTAGCACCATGCGGGAATATTTATGGTCATGGTCGGTGCTATAAATATTGCATTGGCACTTCACCAGGAAGTAGTATAGATGCCTGTTTCCTGGCAAAATAAGCTGAAAGCTCACGTCTTAAGAGCCAGGAGACCTAGAGGTGAAGTACAAGCTTTTGGTTAGGGGTAGGAGATTGGAATAAGAATGGTTGTTCAAACATAGGCAGCATAAAGATGATATGTTTTATGTATATATTATCTTATTTGAGTCTCACATCACACTGGGAGGTTTGTAGTTTATTATTACCACCATTTATCAGATAAGGGAACTGAACTTTGTGGAAGTTAATTGATATGTCCAAATTCATCCAAATATTAAGTAGCTTAACTGACTAGAATTTCACAGTTGTGTAATACTGTATTCATTTTAATATCCAAGGCTGTCCCCTGAACTGGATGTATTGCAATTGACATCTCCCCACACACTTGCATAAATCATTTGGTGACACAGCCACAGTGCTTGATAGGAACCTGGTTTAGCAAGCCATAGTCCAATGTCCTAGCCATAAAAATGGCTCTCTGAAAGTGCAAGGAAACAAAAAAAGAAGCACTCATGTGACATCTGTTCTTACTATTGATAGGTTTATAGTAGTCATAGCAAAACTAATTTCTGTCAAGAGGCAGTATGACAGTGGATAGAGAGTAGACCTTGGAGGCAGAAAAACCAAGTTTCAAGATTTGCCTCTGTCACCTCTTGGTTTTATGACCCTGGGAAAGTCATTTAACTTCTCCAAGATCCCCCCAACTCTTTAAATCTAGGTACCAATATGAATTGGCAGAGGGAATTCCCAGAATTGCATCATCCAAGAGAACAAATAAAACCTGAAATATTTTACTAGACTGAGTTTGAGAACATTTGCCTGGAAAGATTGTCTAACATACTCTCTGGCCACAAGCTCCAAATCATGCCAACCAGGATGGAGTTCAGCCAGTGCTGCTGCCTCTCTGCCCTTTTCCAGCTTTCCTTTATAAATTTTCTTCCTCTAAGAACATGTCAGTTCCTTGAGGGCAGGAATAGTCTTGAATGAATTTTTATCCCCATTGCTTGGCATAGCATAGGCCACTTAGTAAGTCTTTAAAATGTGCTTGATATTAATCTAGACTTAGAGTCATAGATCTAAAGCTCCGGGTAACAATAGAAAATGGAGGCATGGTTTTGGACATGAGGTCCCCAAGTAGAATCGGGCAACAACACAACTTGAGGTCAGAAATAATTGTCAGGGGCGGCTATGTGGCAAAGTGAATAGAGCTCAAGCCCTGGAGTCAGGAGGACCTGATTTCAAATCCAGCCTCAGACACAACACAAAAACTAGCCAAGTGACCTTGGGCAAGTCACTTAATCTTGATTTCCCTCAAAAAAAAATTGTCAAGAGAGAAGTTTGGGAGAAGGAATTGTCCAATCTCTTTTAGGCTAGTCAAAGTAGTTGTCATTGTCATATTTACTTTCATAATCCTCTTAGCAAATAATGCTGTTTCTCAATTTATGGGTGGGGTTGGGGGAATCATATAAGTAAATTATTCTTAGATATGGCTGATGTTGACACAATAAGCCACTTATAGAGTCAGAGGTGTTACCTGTCTTAAAAGTCTCTACCCGAGTACTTAGAGCAGTTAACCATATTTATTCTATCTTTTGCCTTCATTTGGAAGGGTCATTCATGTCACCCACTAAGGCCTCAAAGCACTTGTTGATTCTGCTAGCAAACAAAATATGTACCTAATGAGAATAAAGTCAAAAAAGTTTCATATATTTCTCCTCAAAATATCAAGTGGGTAAAAACTTGAATAGCAAAGATGGGGTATGGAGAATGTCAAATAAAAGTGGTAGGTATGGTGAATTACAGCATTATAGATATCCATTTGTTGTGCTGAATCATCTTATTTAATTTAATTGCTAGCATTTATACAGAATTTTAAGCTTTTCCAAAGAACTTTATATATGTTATATCATGATTCTCCCCTATCAGGAAAGTGTTATTACTACCCCCATTGAACAAACAGGGGGTACTGAGGAAGATAGAGATTAAATGATTTGCCCAGAGTAATAAAACTAGTAAATGTCTAAGGCAGACTAAATTCAGTTCTTCCTGATGCCAAGTTCAGCATTATATGCACTATAACACGTATATGGCATAAAGATCTAGGTCTACCTTCCTCTAATGAAAAATTATATAATTGAAAGTTCTTTGGCCATCAATTTGGTATGCCATGATTTATAATGTTTGATTTCAATAGGACAAGTGACTTCTTGTGTGACTTCCTTGTTGGAAAAAAAGAAGACTAGATAATAATAGTGTAAAAAAAAAAAGAAAAGTAGATAATAATAGTGTTAGTTGGGTTTAATGCCTATTCGATTTCCAAATATATTTTGACATAATTATTTTTCAGAAAAAATTTCATAGGGTTAAAAATAGGTTGATTTTAGGGGAGGCTAGGTGGCGCAGTGAGTAGAGCGTCGGCCCTGGAGTCAGAAGGACCTGAGTTCGGATCTGGCCTCAGACACTTAACGCACACACAAACAAAAAAATCCTAGCCGTGTGGGCAAGTTACTTAACCCCAATTGCCCTCCAAAAAGCAAAAAAAAAAAAAAGGTTGATTTTAATAAGATAAAATATAATATGATAAAAATAAAAGATTAAAAAATCTAGAACATATGCAGATGAGGTATATAGAGATATCAGTATGACAAATTTTAAATATTGTCGCATATAAGTCATTGGAAAGAGCTGGAGAACGTTAATTCAAAGATGAAAGACTTAGGGGAAACACACTGAGGAGAGAAGTATCTTTCAACTCCAAGATTCAGCTATATTGATTCTATAAAGAAATTTTGTTACTTGAAAGTTTGTAATTGCCCATAGAGTAAAGACTGATCATAACAAATCAAGGTAGTAAGACAAATAGAATCCAAAGACAAGCATGCTTTGCTATATTTCACTGATAGCTAACTGTAAGATTTCATTTCTCTAGGCTTCACATGCAAATGAGCATTTTGTATTAGATAATGTCCAAGGTCCCTTCACATTCTAAAATTCTGAGGTCTTATAGAGCAGACGTTCTTAACCTAGAAAGCTATGAATTTGTTTTCTTAATATTTTGCTAACAGTATTTCAGTATTATTGGTTTCTTTTGTAATCCCTTGTTTTGATAAAAGGTTCATAAGAATCATCATGTAGAATGTTCATAGGAATCAATATCAATCAATTATACCAAAGGTGCCCATGAAACAAAATAGTTTAAGAATTCTTATAAGAAGACCAAATGTTTTCAGTCACCTCTGACTCTGTAGCAGATAGAAATGGGGGACGAGAGAAGAAAATAAAGTAGGCAAAAGGATAGTGTGGTGCATTACCTTATGGATGCAGAGTCTATCTCATTTGTAGTAAATTTACTCCCATTGCAGCAAGGGTTTTCAAGGAGACAGAAGAGAAGGGAGAGCAGGGATGTGGGAGGGGGAGAGAGGAAAAGAAAGGAGGGAAAATATATTAGTTCATTAAGTTGTTTCACATTATACATCAGATTTAAAATAATTGTATATGTCTTATATCTCAAATTTATATACTATTTTAAGGTTTGCAAAACATTTTACATGTTACTTCATTTAAACTTGAGAATAAATTTTTGAAATTTATTTTTAATGTGTAACCCTATCTCTACTATGTAATTGCATTGTGGGAAAAATCACCCCTGGCATAAATTTATATCAACCTTACTTAATGTCACTCACCTTGAAAACAGAGTTAAATGTAGTTATATAAACTATCTCACTATCACATGGATTATGCTAAATTGTGGTTCATATCCTATTCCCTCTGTCTAAGGTGAAATACTATGCCTCTCTCACAGTTACACAGAGAAGTTATAATAAAAGATATTTCCAATAAAGGTAACCCTGTTACCAAGGTTTAAACAAGGTTCCATTATATTAATTAAATCACCGTTATAGAAACATTAAAAAATCAAAGTGCCACATTCTGTGAAAACACTTTCTTGTTGTTGATTAATCAGCATGATTTGGAAGAAAAGTGTTAAGCATATGGGAAAAAGAAAAAATTTGATCGCAAGATTTTTATATAGGTATCAGGGATTATATTGTGCCTGGATTAGAAAGATTTTAAGGTGATGACACCCAATTTCTACTCCAGGACATATTTTGTTATATTCAGAGTGCGTGCATGCACGTGTGTGTGTGTGTGTGTGTGTGTGTGTGTGTGTTAACATCTGAAAAATAAAAACAGTAGCAATCAGAACTTGTAGGCAAAGTATAACTCTTATGGAAAGTTTAAGCAAATTTTGTTAGCTCTATTTTTTTCTTACAGGTTCTCTTTAGAATATTCATGCCAGTTTAAATGTTAATAATTTAGAAAGTGCAACCATGTGATAGCATTCAGGAAAAGGTGACCTTATGTAGAGGAGGAGTAGATGGTGCCTTGTGCCGCAAAGTACTGGAAAAGTCCTTAATAACCTAAGTAACAGCTACTAATGCCTAACATTCCTTTTCTAAAAAATAAATCTTTCATTTCATAATAATAGAGATGGCTTAAAATGTTGATTCTCTTTGAGGAGATTTAGACATTGATATACATTTCTGCAGTGCAGAAGAAACAGCCCTGTTAAAATGGCAATGTAAATAGTTTAAATCTATACAAAGGTTTGTTTTTGCCTTTCATCTATACTCTCATTTAATCCTCAGACAAGTCTAGAAATAAGGACATATGAATAGTATTATCCCTATTTTACAGAGAAGGAAACTGAGGCCTAGAGGCCAGAAATTATTTATGCAATATCAAAGAACTAATAAGAGATTAAGTCTCATAAACAGTTCTTCCCGGGCTAGGGTTGGTTCCACTACAGTGACTTACAACTAGAAGAATTAAATGACATAGCTTATGGATTCATCCACTGGGCACAAAGTAACTTTGGACAAGTCACATCACTCCCCTGGATCTCAGTTTCCTCATCTAAAAATAGGAAGGGAAGTGATCTCTAATATACCATCCACTTCTAAGATTCTGTTATTTCTTGAATTAACCTATTCACATGAATGTGTTAATTACACATATCAGATTCTTTCCTGGGAGCAGTTTTGTTTTTTTTTTTTTCCTTACTCATTCTACCATCCTCCAGTGGGTAATTAATGCTTCCTTATTTCTAGGCCCCAATGAAATCTGCATGTCTGCCAAATCAGATTAAACCATTCACTATCAGCCTGTCATTCTAATCTCATACATGCTAAATATTCATTTATTAAAGACTTAGTTACCAAAAAGGAATCAAGATTCTCCAACAACTACCCAAGATAGAAGCTTAAGGGCATTATTATCAAGTAGTTGCTGTTTGGAGAGGACTTTATAGATTAATATAGTGAAGAGCACCATAGGAAAAAAAGTTATACTTTATGAAATGCCTATAATATCCCTTGAGAGTGCCCAGGTTTGTAATCATGGTCCTTTTATAATGATAGTCATGACAACCTTTCTGGGTCTCCTAAGAGTCATTCTAACAGTCTGGCATTCATCACTCAGTCAACATTATTACATCAACCCTGAAGATCTGTCCTTGTATTCTTCCTCTATTTTTCTGAGGTTCTTGGTCCTTAGAAACTTTATGCTCACCTTTGACTTCCTAGATGGGAAACCCTCTGCTCTTTGGCCCCACGAGTTCTCCCACTGTACTTTTGATCATCCCTGATTTGCCGAGTTTTTCCTACCTTTGTCATTTCTGGGGACCTCGGTGATTTTTCTCCCTGTGTCCCTATCTTTTTCCTGAACTTTCTATGTTCTGTTTAATTTACTTAATACAAATTTACTTTTTTATTGTTTAAATTGATGTTACCTCTAGATGAACCTTTATTCTTATGCTAACATTATGGCCTAGTTTAGTTACTGTCATCATACCTGAGCCCTACATTTCAGCTACTCCATCTAAAGCCTCCAAGCATGCTGGCTTTTCTTCTTCTTTCAAAGCTAGCGCCACTATTGGAATTACCTGTTTCTTGTCAGAGGGATGCCTCTAATTTGTGGTTCCTCTGCAAAGCTGAAGTAGTCAACATGTCCAGAGCTACATGAATGAGAAAGTTCAGGCAGTCATATTCATTTCCTTATGATTCATCTCCTAAATACTCTCAGAAAACGAACTCTTATTCAATCGTGATTTTATCATAAAAATGTTTTCATATGTATTTTAATAATGCTGACACGTCTTCACCATTGGTTCAGAAGAAGGCTACCTCCTCGCCAAAGACCTCAGTTGCCACACTCACGATTTATAATTTAATGCAGTAGGTTATATGAGGCTCTTCCCTAAGGGTGACCTCTCTACTCTGATACACAGGGTGAATCCTACTTACAGGGGCATGTTTTTGTACAGAAACTAGAAAAAATGTCAAAGATCTGAATATTGAGAGAATAACAATAAACTCGGTGAAGGAATGATGAGATTATTACTTTGAGCTTAGTCAGGCAGGAAAACTAAGGGAGTTCATAGACATTGATCTCATTAAGGAGCACATTAAATGTTCAAGTTGGGAGAATAAAGTGTTGATGCCAGAGAGAAAGCAAAAGTATTCTATTCAACTCAAGAGACCAGAGAGGCAGACTGGACATTGGAAGAATCAACTAAGCTAGGATTTCTTATTAACTATTATGTGTTGTTGAGGAAGGGAGTGATAGAACATAATATTTAAGAGAGCTTATCCAAGTTGTTGTGGATAAGGTGAACTACAGTGTGGGTGAAACTGAAGGTCAGGAGAAAATTAATTACTCATACTTTGCAATAAGCAGCCAAGGCAAAGAGAGACCTCTGCCTCCCAAGGCCACATAGTAAGTAATGGAAAGGTTGAGATAAGATTTTAATTTGACATTCACCTCTATACTTTGTAAACTCAGACTGACTTCAGTGATAACCTGTACTATGCCTACTAAAATGGATTATCACGTTATTGATTACCATACAAACTTTTATGCTTGTATTTTCATGAGATCTTTGCCCTAGAGATATGGTTCCTTTATTTAATTCTATAATTGTCTCATATAATATGATATTTATAATTAAATATCTAGCTGATGATTCTAATATTCATTAATTCATTCAACATATATTTATAAATGATATACAACATGCCTAGAATGTATTTCCCTCTTACCTCTGCCTCTTTGACTCAATAGTGTCTTTCAAATAAAACATTTTCTCTTAAGTGAGGCCTTCTTACTTCCCTTAGGTACTAATGCCTCCCCATGAAAATTACCAATTCTGTTTATATTTTATATACATATATGTTTGTTTATATATGTATGTATGTATATATATGTATGTGTGTATATGTATATGTGTGTGTATGTATAATATTATTTGGATAGTCTGTGGACTCTCATAGAGTAGAACCAGGGTCTATCTCATCTTTGTCTTTATATTCCCCAAGGTCAAATGGAGTACCTGTTACAGAGTAAGCACTTGGTAAATAAGAGTTGGCTCATTATTTTGTACAGAACACTGTGTTAGGCAATGAAAGATCAACAAATAAACAAAAATCTCTTATCATTTAGGACAGAAGCCCTTATGGGATTTAGTTTTCTATTTTGTGTGTGTGTGTGTGTGTGTGTGTTGGTGGCACAAAACAAATAATAGGGACAAAAAATTATACTAATAGTTTAAGCATGTCTAATATTATATGCTTATAGATATCATAGAATTTCTACATTTGTAACTTCATCTATATCTCTCGTACACACACATAATTCTCTGTGTGTGTTTCTGCCTCTATTGCCTCTGTCTCTTTCTCTGTATGTATCTCTCTCTCTCTGACTGTATCTCCCTGTCTCTTTGTGTCCATGTCACGGCATCTCTGTCTCTCTGTCTCTTTGTCTCTTTGTCTCTCTCTATCTCTCTCTCTTCAAAGACTTATTTTAATTATATATATATATATATAATGCATAACATTTACACCTATTATGTCATCTTGATTATCATTTATTTCTGAGCCTTAATTTGTTCTTCTGTAATAGAAGCATAGTAATATTGGGCTACCTACCTCAACATGTCATGAGGAAAAAGCGAAATTGTGTGGGTATTGCATTTTTCTGCTACTTATTCTTTGTAAATTGAAAAAAAAAGTGCACCTTTGTTTTTCAATTATGTTGTTTTCCAAATATAAACCTCTCCTACTCCCTGGACCTTCCCTTGTGACAATAACTGGGAGGGGAAAAAAAGTTCAACAAAACTAATATAATTCACCAAATATGATAGTAATCTATCTATCCATACATCTACCTATCTATCTAGACACATTTGTGTTTGTGTATGGGCATGCATGTATACGTGTGTGTTTATACATGTGTGTATATATTTCAGTACCTCAAAGATATGTGATTTCACTGTTGGAGACTCTCTTCTTCAAGGCAAATGAATACTTCTCTACATCTTGAAATGAATTATAGTGACTTATATGTAGTATGCACATAAATGTGTAATATATGCACTTTTTTGTTATCGTTGTTCAGTCATTTCAGAAGTGTTCAACTCTTTGTGACCACATTTGTAGGTTTTCTTGGCAAAGATACTAGATCCATTTCTTCTCCAGCCCACTTTACAGATGAGGAAACTGAGGCAAACAGGGTTGCATAGCTAGTAAGTGTCCAAGACTTAAACTGAACTCAGGTCTTCCTGACTTTAGGCCTGGTGCTCTATCCACTGTGTCACATAGCTTCTCCATGTGAAATATATGCGTGTATATAATTTGAATCAATATATAAATATATACATATGCATATATTATCATATGTTTTTTATACATTGGTTTATTTTGCTGAATTGTTCTTTTTTTCTTTACCAGCCTTTGTCACAAGGTAGTGGATAGGAGAATTAAATATTTATATCTAAACATAAAAGGCCTTTTTTTAGTTTCAAAAGAATGTAGAGAAATTTTCTAAAGATCCCAAATAATTTTATTTTGACAACAACATGTAAGGCAGATAGCACAATATTACAATGCCTCTATTATTAATAAGGAAATTAAGACTTAGAAAGGGGAAGGGGGAACCAAGGTCACACAACAAATAATTAGTGGAAATAGTCTGCATATATGCATCTCCTGACTCTGTGTCTAGTGTTCTCTTTTGTTTTGTTTTGTTTTCCACAAATACTATGATGAAAGAGATATGAGAAAAAATCATGGAATAAACAAAACCTAGAAGGGTACAAAACAAACCAACAAATAAAAAAAAACCTGTCAAAGAGTAGAGGAAGAAAACAAATATAGGCAGCATGTGAATTGCTACTCCTTGGAATTCTATACCCCAAGTGAAATGAGGAGGAGCAGAAAGGATCTGAGTACAATAAATAATATGATCAAGTCAGGAAGCAGGTGATTACTTCCGTTGCCTAATCCTGGACTCATTCAGCTACATTTTTTCTTTTTTTGTTCTAGGGGTATGTAATAGATGGCATCATTGCTTATACAAAGAGTTCCTATATGAGACTACATTCTGCTTTTCAGTCTACCAAATGAGATCCTAGCTTCCTTAATGTGGTCTCTCTCTTTGTTCAGTGGCATTAGATCTAGATAGCATAGAGGATAGATCATTGGACTTGATAAAAATAATTATAAAAGCTAAAATGTCTATAGCATTTTCAGGTTTGCAATGTATTGTAGATAGAGATATATAGATGTATACATACATATATAGAAAGATGCTAAAGGTATATTGTCTCTATATTTGTATATGAATATATACATATATATGTATATATGTGTATGCATATATACATATATATGTATGTATATATGTCTGTATTTATATATATATACACTCATTGTATATATGTGTGTGTGTGTGTGTGTGTGTGTGTGTGTGTGTGTGTGTGTGTGTAAAAGTCTGCATCTTATCTCCACAAGAAACCTGGGATTTAGGTGTTCTTATTATCCTCATTTTCCTGCCTCTGGCACATGCTTGCTGAAGGTAAATCATTTAATCTCTTATAGCATCAGTTTCCTCATCTGTATTGTAGAAATAATATCAGGCCATACTGCACAAGATTGTGATGAAGATTAAATAAAATGACACATGAAAATATTTTTCAAAATTTCAAGTGCTACATAAATTCTATTATCATTGTAATTATTATTTATCATTAGGCATTTTGCTTAATTGGAAGTGAAGCTTAGCTTGTGGAGGCCTGTCAATGTATAGAAAACCCCTCACTAATTCAAATGGAGAAACTTACAAATAACATACTGTGCAGATGGAAGCATTGTCTATATTGAGGAGATGATGGGTCAATGACTTTGGAGTTTTTACATCTACATCTGTCACTTTTAAGGCATGAACCATCTGTCTCTTACACTGGGCATATGTTCTATATTCTTTTTATGGATTTGGTCAAGGACAAAATCGCACTCCCCCAAAGCCACTCAGGTCCTCACGTTAACCTAATGTCAGAGAGTCAAGTCTTTCAGCGCCTCTCCCATGATCAGAGTCAGTGTTAAGCTATAGGATGCCAAAAGAAAAAAGATTTTCCCTGTGGCTAACCTTTCAGTTGGCACCGCATGCCCTCCTGCTGCCACTTCTACTTCTGGCTGGAAGATACCAGTTTGAATCAGCACTTGCTTTCATTGCGGATCAAAGCTCAGCACAAAACCATTCTGATTAGGTTGCTGTTAAAGAAAGACTGGAATGTAAGAATTCCTCGAGGGAGCAAGTTACACATCAATTGTGACAGTGATTTTTTTTTCATTCATAAGGCAAAGAAAACAGAGATAGTAGGATGAAAAAATCTGTATTTCAAAATGAAATTTTATCTTATTGTAATTATACTTAAGCATATTTGCACAGATAGGAGAAATTATAGAAAATTATCATAAAATTTAAAAATAATATTTTTTTCAAAAATTCTTGTATCAATTGACACACAGTTGATGTGCCTGGTCCTACTAGAGATAAAACAGATACTGTTATCTCAGTAATTGGAGATGCCCAGGGCATGACTGTAGGTTCAATGAGCTATTAAAGATCATGGTGCATGTGGGGCCCAAGGTATGGGATAGTGGCTGATGCTCAGCACTGACCTGCTTGAAGATAAGACTTAAGGAGTCACCTTAGAGACTATCTAGTCTAATCCCTCCATTCTAGAAGTTAGATAACTGAGTTACTCAATTTCCTTAAATCATAGAATTAAGTCTTTATTTTTTAATGACCCTCGGGTGGCAATTTGTTTAGTTTCAACAGACATTTTATCTGCTTTGAGTTTGTGCAAGCCATTGTGCTAAACTTGTCCTTCAGTATAATTCTCCAGGAAATAAAAAATATGATACTTGGCAATAAAGTCACCATAAATCATTCAAGTACCTGTGGCCTACCCTGACATGGCATATGAAGAAACCACATTTTAAAATTATCATCACATAAGAACAGGTCAAAATGGAACAAAAAAATAGAATAAGAGGGGCGGCTAGGTGGCACAGTGAGTAAGAGCACTGGCCTCGGAGTCGGGATGACCTGGGATCAGTCCCGGCCTCAGAAAATGAGCACCCACACATAAATAATAACTGGCCGTGTAACCTTGAGCAAGTTACTTAATCCCAATTGCTTTAAAAAGAAAAGAAAAGAAAAAAAAAAGGAATAGAATAAGAGCTGATGGTATAAAGGAGTTCAAGTGACTTTTCATCTCAACCTTTTAAGATACTTTGGGCCCATAGCACTTCATTATTTGTAGAGTGCTTTCCTCACAACAACATAATAAGATAATGAATATTATTATCCCCATTTTACAGATAAAGAAATTGAGAATCTAAGAGGACTCTGCCTTATATATGACTACATACCTAATAAGTGTTGCCGTCAGGATTTAAAGTCAGATCTTCTGATTACAAGCCTAGCATTCTATATACTGCCTCTGAGGGATTTACTATTAGACATCGATCCCTGCATAATGGACAATTTTATCTATGGTAACCCATAAATGGGCAAAACATCAACTGTTGTTGTTCTCACTTTCCTTAAAATATTTCCCATTATTTAAGTGTTTAAATGTTGTATCTCCAGGTAGAATAACAATTCCTTGAGCACACAGATTTTTTTTTCACTTTCGTTTTCTATTGTCAGTGCCTGGTACTGTAATCATGCATAGGATAAGCGCTTAATAAATACTTGTTGAATTAAATTTAACTAAATTAGTTTGAGACAGAAGTAAAGGATCATATCTTCTAGCTTAGAATAAGATAAATGCAAGTCTTCTACTCCAAAGAAATTTACAAAATGACAATTTCCTTTTATTTATTTACTTTTTTTTTGGTTAAGTTTTCTGGTGAATTAATTCTGAAGACAAGTGAGATTAACTTGCTCTATTTCTTATCTGGGCTGATTTGCCAAATTAAATAGTCTGATATTCTATAGTGGGTGTTCAAAAAGAAATTTACAATAAAAGGTGCATATTTAATAAAAGGGAGTGATAATCAATGGACCACCCATATGCTCAATTTGTATTCTTATAATGTCAGGTGAACTAAAAAAATATCCCTAAACAATAGGTAGGTCTCAGAAAGTGTCCACTTATGGGAGGATATGGGCAAGGGTCTCACAAAATGGACAAGAATAGATGGATTGTAATCTGCATTGTTGGAGAAAAGAGTCATTCAGTGATATCCTAGAATGTGTTCTCTGGTTACATTTGTGTAGACAAACCAATTTTAAAAATCTATTTCAAGGTCTCAGAGACTAATATCATGCCAAAGGGATGCTTATAAATAATTTTATTTAAGAGCTCTCAACATATACCAGAATTTCTCAGTAGATCTCTTTGTGGTTTGCTGGGTTTCCCAATGGAGAAACTGCAATCAATAACAACATCCATACTCTTCTATCTATTGAAAGCCTTTATTGTTATGTCTCCCCCCAGATCCCCATATCCATTAATCTCAAGGTTTGCAGAAAGGAAAAAGTTCCTATTTCACAAAAAGAGGTTGGATACTTTTTAATTCAGTTTAGCTTGTTCATTTTATGCTTAAGTAAACGGAGGACTAGCAAGACAGTGACTGGCTAGAGCACATAGTTAAGAAGTAAAAGAGGGGGCGGAGCCAAGATGGCAGAGTAGAAACAGCTCATCCAAGCCACTCTGCCCCCAGATTCCCCCCAAACTATGTAAAAGGGTACTCTGAACAACTTCTGGAGCCCCAGCACCCACAGAACAACACAGAGAAGCTAACCTCCCACTGAGGACAGCCCAGCAGCCCTGCAGGAAGGACCAGAGCAGTGCTCTGAGAGCAGGCAGAGCGCAGAGCGTGGGGAGCCGAGCCGAGCGGAGCCCAGGTCCCCGTGACCCGAGGTTTTAGCCCCAGGGCGGCTGGGCCAGCAGCCTGCTGGAGGAACCCCAGAACTCCAGCAGCTGTGGCGACTCCAGAATTATCAACATAGACATGCCTAGGACAAAGTAAGAGGTTAGTGTCCTATGGACTTTGGGACCAGTATTTGGGGAAAGCATCGGCTTTCTCCCCTGGGGGCTAGAAGCCACTGAGGAGACATGCCATTTTGTAGATTTCAGAGGCAGCTCCAGCTCCTGGCCTGCGAACTGTAGGGAGATCCAGCGATCAGTCTTGGGGGGTAATCGCTCTTGCTTTAACCTCCCTGGATCTGGATTGTGATCTAGGGTGGAAGTCGTGGGTGGGTTTACAGCTTGCCAGAAACGGAAGTTGCCCCCCACACGTTCGGGACGAAAATTCCTCTATCTGGCCTTAAAGCCATAGTGTGGCAACAAGCCCAAAAGTCAAGTAATTAAGTGGCAACATGCCAAGGCAAAGGAAACAGAAAAATGCAACCCTAGACTCCTATTTTGGGGGCATAGAGCAGGAAAAGGACTGTGAGGTCAGAAGTCCTGCTCCAAAAGCCCTAGGGGAAAACATGAGCGGGTTGCAGGCCATAGAGGACCTTAAGAAGGACTTTAAAAATCAAATAAGAGAAGTGGAGGAAAAATTGGAAAGAGAAATGAGAAGGATGCAGGAAAAGTATGAAAGGAGGGTCAACAGCCTGACTGAGGAAAACAACACCTTAAAAAATAGACTAACTCAAATGGCAAAGGAGGCCCAAAAGGGCAATGAGGAGAAGAATGCCTTAAAAAGTCGAATTTGCCAGATGGAAAAAGAATCTCAAAAGTTCACTGAGGAGATTCATTCCTTCAGAGTTAGACTGGAGCAAATGGAAGCTAATGACTTTATGAGAAATCAAGATGCTGTTAAGCAGATCCAAACAAATGAAAGATTAGAAGGCAATGTGAAATATCTCATGGGAAAACCACTGACCTGGAAAATAGATCCAGGAGAGACAATTTAAAATTTATTGGACTACCTGAAAGCCATGATCAAAGAAAGAACCTAGAAATCACCCTTCAAGAAATTCTCAAGGAAAATTGCCCTGATGTTTTAGATCCAGAGGGCAAAATAGAGGTTGAAAGAATCCACCGATCACCTCCTGAAAAAGATCCCAAAAAGAAAACTCCCAGGAATATTATAGCCAGGTTCCAGAATCCCCAGATCAAGGAGAAAATACTCCAAGCAGCCAGGAAGAAACAATTTCAATATTGTGGAAACACAATCAGAATAGCCCAGGACCTGGCAGCTTCTACACTGAGGGATCGAAGGGCATGGAATATGATATTCCAGAGGGCAAAAGAACTGGGAATGAACCCAAGGGTCACCTACCCAGCAAAACTGAGTATTTTGTTTCAGGGGAAAATATGGTCATTCAGTGGAATAGAGGACTTTCAAGCATTCTTGAGGAAAAAACCCGAGTTGAATAGAAAATTTGACATCCAGACACAAGAAGGAAGAGATGCCTGAGAAGGTAATCAGGGAAAAGAAATCAAAAGGAACTTATCAAAGTTGAACTATTTACATTCCTATATGGAAAAACAGTAACTGTGACTGAGGAAATCTTTCTCACTATGAAAATAATGGAAGGGTGTATGGTCATATGAATACATATGTGAATGTGTGTATATATGTTTACAGTTATACATGGATAGAGGGCATAGGTTGAATTTGGTGGGAAGGGAGGATACTTATGGGGTGAAATTATGAGGTTAGAGAGGACAGTGGCAAGAGCAGATGGGGAGAGACAGGGTAGGGTAAACTATCTCATGTAGAAGAAGCAAGGGGAAGTGGTTGCAAGGGAGGGGAAGAATAGGAAGGCAAAAAAGGCAAAACCACATTTTCATTGAATTTGTTTCAGGGAGAGAATGACATACATACTAAATGGGATATCTCAACCTGCAGCAGAATAGGGGGAAGGGGGATGAGAGGTGGGATGATGGATGGGAGGGCATCCTTAGGGGGAGGGGATGTTGGAAGTACCCACTATAGAAGAGGGACAGGATCATGTGGGGAATGGACCAGGTGGGGGGTGGGATGAGTGGGAGGGAATTATAAGCAGCCTTGTACAATATATCTACTATGATAATGTTTTGCATAGCTAGACATGTACAACATATACTGAATTACTTATCTCCCCAGAGGGAATGGGTGACAAGGGAGGAAGGAAATGGATCTGAAATTCGAGGTCTTAACATTAAATGTTTCAAATATATATAAATACTATTATTAATACTCTTTTGCTTGTAATTGGGAGATAAGATGTGTAGGCATTGGGACACAAAGATTCACCTTCCTCTAGTGGAAAAGTCGAAGGGGGTATGGGAGAAGGTATGGGAGAGAGCAGATTGGAGGAAGAGGTATCTTGTGGGACTGCTATTCTGGGAGGTTGGGTAGGGGAATAACAGGGGGGAAATGATTGTAACTCAAAATCTGGCGGAAATGAATGATGTAAAATAGAAGTTAATAAAGCATTTGTTTAAAATTTATGCTAATTAAAAAAAAGAAGTAAAAGAGAAGGAACTAGAACCTAAGATTTCTATCTCTGAGTCCTATATATGTTCTCTCCTAAATTGCTTCTCTTCTCATCTGAACGAAGTGAATGACCTCTTCATGGCCACTATGTCATAGGTTGCCAGGTACTTACTTCCTATTTTGTTTATAAATCCTAGGGTCACTTCTATTTTGACGTTTTCATAAAAAACAAAAGAGAATATATTTGCTTTATTAAAATGAATGGGCACATCATGCTTAAGAAAAATAAAAAAAAAAAAAAACGCCAGCATTTTAATGTTTTATTTCTCCTGGATCACCACAGAGCAGGAGTTAGCACTTGCCCTCAACCAACACATTCCTGCAATATTTTAAAAAAAAAACTTGTTTAAAAAATAACATTGAAACAATGTGGTCCTAAAGTTATAAAAGGTAGCATCACTGTGTCTTGGGATTGTCTTCATAATAATAATAATACTTATTATTAAATTAATTTTGTTTTTATTGTTCATTTTAACTTAATTTTTAATTTAACTATATTAGACCCTTTTATGTTTGTTTCTGGATATGTAAATTATTAAAGTGACTTTCAATGAGAAATTAAAATGGAAATAAAATGTTTAGTTTCAGGCTAATTCAACACAAATATATTTCAGTACTCCAAAAGACCTGTAATCTCATTGATATGACACTTTGTCCAACAATGCAGATAGCAATGTATCAGTAACTTCCCACTATATGTGACTTCTGTACATCCTTTTGTAAGTTTACCAGAAAGTGAGTGCCTAACACATATAGTGCCTTTACTGATTACTCTTGGCTTGACATCATGAGGATACCAGTAGAGTATCACTTTTACTATTTTTTTCAGTTCTACATTTATTTGATAGTATGCTTTACAACACTTTCCTTCCATAATTCCTCATTTATGATAGACTGCAGGTGATTTTTAGCACAATGCCTTTTCCCATTGTTCTTTGAATGATATTAAAAATCAATTTTAAAAATTTAATTTTTTAAAATTCTAAATTTAATAAACACCAAAAGATACATAAGCATTCCCATATACAAAGTATAACCTAAAAGAAGATAGTATATGAATTCTACCCTACTTACTTTTTTTTAAATAAAAAAGTATATAATAAATTCAAAATATTGCTTTCAAAGCTGTCCTTTCTGAACTTATCTTCCATTTGTTTTTATTTATATTTGATTGAGGTTTTCTTTTTTCTTTTCTTTTCTTTTATTATCACTGTTATCCTCACATGAAGTCCCACCCTCTTATATGAATACATATATACATATATTTTTATGGAAGCATATATGTGTATATACCTCTTGTAATATATACACACACACACATACATCTCTTGGATATTGTATGTTTATATGTGTGTGGGCTTTTTTGTATATATAATACATATGTTCGCATATTTATGGGTATACACATGTATGCATGTGTGTATTCATGTATCTATTTATGTGTATATATATATATATATATATATATGTATATATTCCACATTGGAGACAACAGAAGTTAGAGTTCTTTGAGGCATAAAGCATGGGAAAAACTTGATTTTTTTTAATTTACAAAGAATATAAATAATTATTGACCTATATGCTTTATTCCAACCCCTAATATTAATTTTCTATGTATTATCAAAGGATTTAGCATAAAACCTAGTAATAAGGACAGATATTTAATAAATCTTTGTTGAATTGTTGATTTCAGCTGTTTCCATGGGCAAAGAAATCATGACCAAGTGTGAATCACCAACTCTACAAAAACTTATCTAGGTGAATCCTTAGAAAGACAACAATAAAACAAAACAAAACAAAACAAAACCTAGAATCATATAAAAAGTTGTTGTTGTTGATGTTGTTTTCTCTCAGCATGGTATATTCTGTCAGAGCTTGAGTTATATGGGCAATAAATTGAAGAATCTGGGGTCATCTCCATCCCACTATGAGACATTGGGACAGGACTTTGGTGGTTAATGTCTACATATCCTAAAATGAAGTGAAATTTTGGTCATTATTCGTTGTCATCTCATCATTTTTCAGTCCCCTTTTGGGGTTTTCTTGAGAAAGATACTGGAGTTTGCTATTTATTTCTTTAGCTGACTTTACAGATGAAGAAACTGAGGCAAACAAGGTTAAACAACTTGTCCAGAGTTACACAAGTAGTAAGTTTCTGATTACAGATTTGAGCTCGGAAAGAGCAGTCTTCCTGACTCCAGGAATATATGTTTGATCAGTATACTTAATCAATATAAACAACCAATTGTATATTGAATATTGAATACCTCCAGTATCAAAGCATATCAAAGCACTATCAACCATGATGATTTTTTTTCTTCTAAATTATCTAATTTGCCAGCTTACACTCCTTTTGTTTCTATGTAGACAGACCACTTGTCACATAATATTGCTAGACCAGCCTCAAGTTGTTAAAAGTTTTGTGCTTCTCAAAACACTTTACGATATGTACAGACAGTTTGAGATTTAAGTAAGTGGACAGTTCCACAGACCTCTACTTATAGTGATTTTTTATTTGATGTGAATTTGGCCACTCCATCCATATCACTTATCCTTTATAACAAAGGCATATTCAAAATAATACCTTTATACAAGTCGCAAAATGTACTAAAATGCAGACATTAAATACTGTGCCATAATAATAACCAGAATTATGGAATGAAAGCTAAAGTAAATGATAAAGTATGTACAGTACTGTAAAGTTAAGATAGGTATAGTATGTTGTCTCCTGTTGCCCCTACTCATTATCACTGGTGTTTGGCTGAGCAACATTTTTATGATGCTATTGAGAGATATTTGGACAGTGGCTCCCTTATTTGCCTCATATATCTAACAATAGCAAGCAATATTATCCTCAACTAGTCTCTGAAATGAAAAAAAAACTTAAAATATTTGAATTCATTTTTCAATCCAAAAAACAATTACTCAAATGATGAAATATTCTTCCAGCTGTTTGATTGTGACCTTTTGGGTTTGACCTCAGTTTTAAAAGCTTCTCTTTCTTCTGAAACCTCTGCAAGCTAGCAGGTCAGTCAGATTGCCTTTCCACAGTTTTGTTCCATGAGACTCAATCAACAGCTTCACCATTTTCATTACCTTGTGGCTCAAATTCTTCTAGAAATTTCAAAATCTCATTACTCATTTCTTTAAAAGTTTCATCTTTGTCAAACCCAGGAAAATCAGAACAAAGAAGGGCACAAATTTTCCGAAACTTGCTTCACATACATTTCTGTTATAACTTCCCGTGCTTTTGCAATATTTCAGATTGCACGGTAAATATTATAGGACTTCCATAAACCTCTCAATGTCAAATCTTTTTCTCCATCCAAAGCTTCAATTGGGCAAATGTAGTACGTGCCTTAAAATTCCCAGTCACTCTCTGATCCATGGATTGCAATAAGGAGGTAGTGTTGGGGGGCAGGGTGTAGACCACTTTTACATTTTCATTGCAATCATACAGATGGGGAGGGTCATCTACAATATTTTCTAAAATAAGTAGAATCTTGAAAGGAATCATTATCATTATAAAACTTCCAGGTCTCAGGAATGAAGCATTGTTCAGAGATGAAAAAGGTTATCCATGTCTTAGAATTAGTGAAATAATGCCCAGGTAGTGTTGCCCTGTGGATTCCTTTCAGTGCTCTGGGATTTTCTGCACAAGAGCAGGTTTTTATTTTCAAGTCCCAGATGCATTTTTTCCAAGCAGAACAGTAGCCATTTTTTCTAAGCTTTATGCCCTGGCGAAGTTGGGTTTTGGGGTTTGTTTGGTTTTTGTTTGTTTGTTTTCTCCATCCAGATATATGTTTGAGATGTCATGTTTTGATAAAATAAACTGGTTTTATCTGCGTTAAAGATTTGCTAAGACAAGTAGGGATCTTCATCTATAATTTTTTGTGGGAACTCTGGGAACTTCTTTGATGCCTCAATATCGACACTAGCAACCTCTCCTTATATTGAACATTATGAAATCCTGTATGATTTTTAAATTGTGTAAACCAATAGCTTGCTATAAATACCTGTGTTCCTTCACAGTTCTTTACCTTTAAAACTTCAAAGAGACTTTGAGTTTTGGCTTGAATTGTAATCAAGATTAAAGAAATATTCTACTGAGTCTGATCTTCTATCCACATAATTAATAGTTTCAACATTTCTAGAAAAGCACCTTTTCTTTGTTTCCATAGATAAGTCGACTTCATGCAATCATGTCCTTTTGCATGTTTCTTTATCTGGGCAGTATGCTTCAATATAGTGTTCGTAGTCAGTACTACAAAACTAAGTTAATGTACTATCATATTTTCTAATTATTTTCATTTTTATTCCCAAGTTTATTGGCTTATGCATATGAGATGGTTCACTTTTCCTCTCAAGTGAACATTTCCTGCCAGCCATGGTGAAAATATAAGCAGAGTATCACTCACTCTCTGCAGACACTCAGGAACTGACTTAGAGATGATTCTCAGCCTCCTACCACCATTTTATGATGACTGCATCATACAGCATCTGATAATATCTGCTTTGCAAAAGGGATTGTCATAATTTTTTTGGAATGTAGATTTCTTTCACAATTCTTTTATATAAAGTCAAATTTACATAATGCAAATTTACACAAAGGGAGAACCTTCTGTATCTTCTTTGATCCACAAAATGGGCATGGATTGTAGAAGGAATAGAAATTGTTATCATCATATTAGAGATGAAACAATAGAAACAAAGGGTTTACCAAAAAAAATCATTTGTCCAATCTTCCAACTAATTATTGTTATGTTTAGAAGAAATCAAGTCTTCTTATTCTTATTTGTAGTCAAATATATCTTCTACTTTAACACATTACAATCCATCTCTCCAAACTATCAGTTTTTCAGCCATCAAAGCATTTGGTATCACTGACATCATCCCAGTTGAGCTCTGATCCATTTATGGATTGCCAAATGATCAACTTATACTTCAGTAGCCTGCTATTTCAGCCATTAGGACAATTACAAAGGGACGAAGATTGGATTCTTATAGATTGGTAATCTATCAAGTTGCAAAGGGTACACAAGGGCAATTTAATACATTCACCTTTAATTTTGTCCATCAGAGTACAAATAATCCCCATGAAGAGATATGAATGTGTATATTATATGTATATATAGACAATATATAGATATAGATATACATGTGCATATACATCCATATATTCATCCATATGTAAAGTATCCCTATTAAAAATAAAGACAAATTTACTAAAAGGTCTTTTGCTTTTCTAAATTTTCATTTACTATTGGCCTTTTAATTCGATTTTCATTTGCTCATTATTTTTGTAGTAAACAGAAAAAGTCAACTAAGTTCAATTGATCGACTTCAACTTTGTAGAAGAAAATCTTGTGCTTCTGGGTATAGCACTACTACTGGTTATTACTCATATAGCAGGTTTTTAGAGCACTTAAAATATATTGTCATTTGAACCTCATGATATAATATATCATATATAAGTAATATATCATATAATATAGATATATATTATGGATGAGGAGACAGAGAGGTTAAGTAACTTTCTCAGGTTCACACAATTTGGGAGAGGATTCTCCTCATATCTTTCTAAGTTCAGATCTAGAATACATTTCATTATACCATGTTGCCTCACTATGATATAATATAATATATTATATGGGGGAAATAGCAATTAAATTCATTTTAATAATTATGAAGATATCTTTCCTCTAATAAGCCAGAGCATTGTGTATATGTGTTTGATAACTTTATTATATATTATATATAACTTGTTAAATATATGCATATATGTTAATTAGTATTATGAATTATAGGTAAATGATATATGCACATATATCCATATATGTATACACACATTAAATATATACACATGAATACATATATATATATATATATGAAAACCAGTTATGTACCTATATGATGATTATTGATGACATACTGCTATTCTACTATTATCGCTACTATTGCAAGGCTTGAACTTAACTCTATTCTGAATAAGTTACATTAACTTGCTGAGACCCAACATGGTACAGTTTTCTACTCCCTGGTTATATAAACCACAAGCCTGGCCTTTGCTCTAAGTTCTGTCTTGATGCCCAATCTTCTGTTGCTGCATAGACATAATTGAAAATGCTAATTCTTACTCTCTTTGAAGGAATTTGGATTAGCTAAAAGATGAATCATATTTCTTCACAAAGCAAATAGCGATCTCCCAGGACAGAATTGTTATCATTTCTGATGATCTACAGCCAGGGAAGTTAGGATTTTTCTTTTTCAACTAAAAATTCAAGTATACCTTTCTTGACTTGTTTTAAATTACCTCCACATTATTTAAACCCAGAAAGTACTTGAATGCATCTTGCTAGATTAAAAACAGTACATTTATGTTAGGTCTTTTGTCAACCATAGATATGATCCTTGCTTTATTCTATACTCCCATCTAAGAAAAAGATGTTATATATTTTCTCACCTTGGATGCACATCTGGAAGTAGTGCATTCTTTTTCTGTCTTCTATTCCAATTTGAGATCTCTGGAATAAGTTTACTAATATAGCTTTTAAAATAATACCCTCTAATTGCATTAATCAGAAGGAAGTCAAACATTTTTATTGGGTCTCATGGCTATTAAAGACATGGACCAATTTGATCCCTTCTAGACTATCAATGAAACACTTCCTGAAATAGTTATCTTGGTGAACGTTTTATGCTACAATTATGCCATCTATTTATTTCACCAATAAAATTAATGTCCTTTGATAATATTACAATCAGATTCTATTTCCATTGGTCTGACACTTTATAAAATCAAAGGAAAAGAAGAGCTGTATCAAGGGCTTCAGGTTGGTAAGAAGTTCAGCTTTTGATTCAAAGAATTGATTCAAAAAATCATTTTTACTTAAAGCCGTTCTCAAACTTCTGTGAAATGATTTACTCCTGAAATCTATTTGTCTTCCTACAGCTATCTCAGAACAAGCTAAAATCTTCCATGTGGTTAATGAACTCCTTATCTTTTGAATACTGAAAATAAAATAAACTTAATCCTCTGGGTGGTTCAGTCAGCAGACCGGGAGCCTTTAAGATGCTTCAAATAGATATGGAACAACCAGGTTTTATTGCCCTGGTAGTGTGATTATCAATCTTTTCCTTGAATACATTGTGTGTGTTGGGGTTTTAAAGGCGCTCCAGTGTGATAAATGTCAAAAGATTCTCAGAGTGAATATTAATTTCACCACTGTCAAGGTCAGATGTCTACCCTGCTTCAGTTGCTGTAATTTCTTTCTTTTCTTTTTTTTAGGAAAAATCTTTTTTTAAGTTTTTGTTCTGGTGTCAAAAAGAGGGTAGAAAAGGTGTTCAGAAGTCCTAAAAATACAGACATTTTACAAAGAAAAAGAGGAATTCCTTTGTGGTGGTGCCATCTGACCTGTTAATTGCTTGTAATTATTTTTTAATGCTTTAATAGGTGTGGAAGAACTAAGATAGATCTAAAATGCTAGAGATCATAATTTTTTAATAAATCAATTGATATTCTTTAACAAAAGTCAGATGTATCAAGGATGATATACATTTTGAAACCAAAAAAAAAAAAACCCCATCAATAGTATACCCATAGAATTAACATATGAACTAATATGGGAATCATAGAATCATAAATTGAGAGTTGGAAGGGACTTCACAAGTCACAGCCATGAAGGCAACTGACATAGCTACTTCAGAGGCTTAGAGCTTGGTCAGCCATCTAAGATTCCAAGGTCATCCATTGCATCCTAGGCCATGACTAGTCATCTTGACTTTGATCTCGCCACTGGACTTTGGTGACTCTGGAAGAGAGTAAGACTGATCATTTGTGTCTCAGTTAAATCTAATTAACATACATGTCAAGATATCATCCTCTGATGTTCTCTTTAAAAATGTAGGATCAACAAGAACAATAATCCAAACATCTTATATGAAAGATTTTGAAAGAGAGGATCAGGAAGTTCAGTGGCTTGCCCAAGATCACAGATAGTATTCAGCAAAGGTAGAGTATGAACCTAGGTCCTTTGACTTCAAATCCTATGAAGAATGAGAGAGACAGAGAGAGAGAGAGAGAGAGAGAGAGAGAGAGAGAGAGAGAGAGAGAGAGAAAGAGAGAGAAGGAGAGAAGGAAGGAGGGAAGGAAGGAAGGAAAGAAGGAAGGAAGGAAGGAAGGAAGGAAGGAAGGAAGGAAGGAAGGAAGGAAGGAAGGAAGGAAGGAAGGAAGGGATACTCCAAACGAAGACACAAAAAGTTGGATGCAACTGAAAAGAACTGAACAACAACAGCTGTGAAGAGGGAAAGGAAGAATTAAATATTTCTTGCTCTAAGTAATATCACTTTCCCCCCTCCAAAAAATAAACTATTTCCCCTCAAAGATTTATTTCTCAGGAAGGAATTCATTGATTGCAATTCATAGATCAATGTATGGAACTGTGTATATTTATGTAGCGTGTGTTAATATGACAAGTAATAAGGAGATCTATTAGACCATAAAGCTGATTATTGTAGGTAGTCTATTTCAGTAATTCTAGTTCAGTTTTTTAAATCTTCTATTATTAGTGCTACATTTTCTAAGCAATAAACTTAAATAGTCCCATCAGAGATTCTGAGATATGGGGAGATTTTGCAAGTCGACATTGTGATGGAAATGCCAAGACCTAATGCAGTAGTAAACTACACATTCAGAGATTTATAATTTTGTTCTGTTGCTTTTCAGTCACATCTAACTCTTTATGACCCCATTCAGGATTTTCTTGGTGAAGATACTGGAGTGGTTTGCCATTTCCTTCTCCTGTTCATTTTATGAATAAGGAACTGAGGCAAACAGGGTTAAGTGATTTGTCCAGGGTCACACAGCTAGGAAGTGTCTGCAACCAGATTTGAACTCAGGAAGAGGAATCTTCAGGCCCCCAGGTCTTCTGCTGTCTTCAGTGTGCCACTTAGCTGCCTCAATATATGTATAATAACCATAGGGAAAAAAAGTAATGCTTTTATTATATTCCTCTATCATCAGGTCACATCTAAGATAGCATGATGAGTTCTAGACACAGCATTTTATTTTATTTTTATTTTTTGTGGAGGGCAATTGGAGTTAAGTGACTTGCCCAAGGTCACATGGCTAGGTTTTGTGTGTGTGTGTGTGTGTGTGTGTGTGTGTGTGTTAAGTGTCTGAGGCCGAATTTGGACTCAGGCCCTCCTGACTCCAGGGCCCGTGCTCTATTCACTGTAGACACTGTATTTTGGAAGATATACTATTAAGCAGCAGTATATTTAAAGAAGGACAACAGGTGGGAGTTTGATATCACACACTACTGGGATCATTTAGGTAATTGGGGGTGTTTAGAAGAGAAGACATTGAAAAAATATGGTGTTTATTAAATATTTGAAGTGTCATTTGGAAGCACAATTTGCTTTGTTCTACTTGGTTCTAGAGGCCAGATGATAACCAATGGGTAGAAGTTACAGGGAGGTAGATTTTGTTATTTGTTATTTGTTTGCGGGGAATCCTATAAGCAGAGCTATCCAGACATGATTTGAGCTACTTGGGAAGAACTGAATTCCCTGTTACAGTTGTCTTAAAACAAAGTCAGTACTTCCACTAGTCAGAAAAGTTGTAGAGAGGCATTATGACATGGGTATCAAAGAAGAGAAATGAAATTAATCTCCATTACTTACTCTTAATAGATGCTTATTCAACAAGCATTAAGTAAGCATATGCTATACTCAAGCATTCTGTTAGGTAGTGGGTATTCAAATGCAAGAGAAACAATTTGTATTAAAAAAGCTTACTTTCGGGGCAGCTAGGTGGCACAGTGAGTAGAGTGCTGGCCCTGGAGTCAGAAGGACCTGAGTTCAGATCCGGCCTCAGACACTTAACACACACAAACAAAAACCTAGCCATGTGACCTTGGGCAAGTTACTTAACCCAATTGCCCTCCAAAAAGCAAAAAAAAAAAAAAGCTTACTTTCCACTGGGCAGAGGGAAGGTGTGGGGCAGGGGAACTGGGGGAAGAACTGGTTTCAACATGTTAAAATAAGCAAAGAGGGTAGATGCATAGTGATTTAGAAGGAAGGATTAATAATTGGGGGAATCAAGAAGGACTTCTTGAAGGATGTCGTTCTTGATCCGAGTCATGAAAGAAGCTAGGGTACCCAAGAGGCAAAGGTTAATTGAGAATTTATTTCAGATATATGGGTTATTCCCTCTGATTGAAGTAGTCTATATCTCCTCAATTCAAATTTTTCTTCTTGATGGACTTCTACCTGGTTGCTGAGATAGTCTTCCTATTAAAAACAGCCAAATATTCCAAGGAAATCAACAATATCCCTCAAAAAATATGTTGTAGAATTTTATTAAAAGGGCTAAAATAAAATCTGGCCTCAGACACTTAACACAAAAAACTAGCCGTGTGACCTTGGGCAAGTCACTTAACCCCAATTGTCCTACCTTCCCCCTTCAAAAAAAAAGCAAGAGGCCTAGAAAGACTGGTCAGCCTAAATAAAATGGAGGTAACTATGTACATTTAAGTTTGGCTTACTTAATCTCAAGAAGGATTTGGGGCAGATGATTGTGAGCACACTCTAATAATGAGGTGGTGGTGGGGGTGGTTTCCTACCATCGTATGCAAGTTCTTCCTTATTTTAAAAAATCTAGGTATTTGCCTCTCTTTAATATCATGGTCTTCATGAATCCTCTAAGATGACCAATGGTAACTCAATAACTATATCTGCAAATTCTTTTAGTATCCTGTATATGATTCATCTAGACCAGGAGTAGGGAACCTGCAGCCTTGAGGCCACATGTGGCCCTCTAGGTCTTCAAGTGTACAAAAAGAAGCTTGGATTTAGTCAAAGGGGTGCCCTTGAGGACCTAGAGGGCCACATGTGTCCTTGAGGTCACAGGTTCCTCCCTGGCCTCATGAGTTCAAGTGATTTGTTCAAATGCATACAGAAAAGCTAGGGTTTGAAGGAAAGTTTTTAGCCCTGAGTCATGAGAATTTTGTTCCTGAAGAGTTTCCTTTCCTTCCTAAGGCTCCTTCCTATTTGGAGTTTCATATCATGGCAACCTCCTATATGCTTTTACTCTGGATTCTTTGAAATCTATTTTTCTTTAGTCTAGCAATACTTCTAAAACCTGTGATTTCCTTAGTATCAAGAAACCAACAGACATTTATTAGGTGCCTATCATATGTGTGCAGGAAGTACACTAGGCACTGAGGCTTCTGAGACATAAATAAAATAGTCTCTACCCTCACTAACATTACATTCTAACAGAGGAAATAGAATATACACACCTAACTAAATTCTACATATAGGAAAATGGTTATTTTGTTGAGGCAGGGAGCTAGCATCATGAAGAGGTGGCATAATAGAGAATCAGGAAAGGTAGGAGAAGGCATTTGTTCTGAGCTTTGAAAGAAGAAAGGGATACTAAGAGGTGGAGATGAAGAGGGAGTACACATTCCAGGCATGGGGGAGAGCCTTTGAAAAGATATGGAGACAAAAGAAGCAAAGCTGGTTTTGAGGGGGACAGGGAGAGGAAGAGGAAAGGAATAAGAATTTGTTAAACAGCTGCTATGTGCCAGGGACAATGATAAGTATTTTAAAAATCTCTCATTTGAGTAATAGTAAGTAGGACTATTTTAGTATATCATAGTATATGAGAAGGGGAGCAACATGTAATGATTCTGGAAAGGCAGCTGAAAGTCAAATTGTGGCAGAGTTTGACTGACAGTTATTCTGATGGTGGTAAGGTTACACTGGAGGTGTGGTTAGACGTGCTTCTGGAATAAAACTTTGGTAGCATGGTGGAGAACAGATTGGAGATTCAAGAGACTTAAGGAAATCTCCTAATGATATAGCAGACTATTCCAGTAGTTCAGGCAAAATGCCATGAGGACCTGAAGTACAGTTGTGGGTCATGTAGTGGAAGGAAGGGGACTCACAAGATGTTGTGGATATAGAATTGAGTATGATTTGGTGTAGCGGCAAGCACCCCAATATCCCCAGGGTGACTGCCAACACAGGTTCTTAGATCTGCTTTTCAAAAGGAAAGCAACTCAAAATGGGTTAACAAGCTTACTTTAATCAAACAAACACACATTACCTAGTTCAGGGGAAAAAGGTCAGCACCCCAAACTTCAGAGTTACAGAACTTACAGATCAAACAGACAGGCTTCCAAACTGTCCCAACATTATATCAATACCAAATCACAGTTACCAGAGAGGGAAGCATCAACATCTGGGTTTTCAAAGCCGGGGGGCTCTCAACAACGGCTTCCCAGAGTCTCATCTGGTCAAATCACACAACACTTCTCAAAGTGAGCCCCAAAGCAAAGCCTCTCCTCAGGGTTTATATAGCCTTCTCCTGGCTCAGAAAATGTAACAACCCTCTGGACCCACTGCCGAATCACAAAGTATCAAGGTGTGGGCTTCCCTGAAAAACAAGCCTCCCACCACAGGCTCCAGGTGCACTTAAGCTAGGGGCAGGGAAGATCTTTAAATTTGCATTTACATTACATTTGGTGACTTATAATATATGTTGGGCATGAGAGTCTGAGAAGATGAAAATGACTTTGAGGTTGTTGATCTTGGAGACAGAAAAGATGATGAAACCCCTGATAAAAGTGCAAAAGTTAGGAAGAGGGGTGGGTTGGAGATAAATTGAATAATATATCTTGAAAGGATCTTCATAGAGCTAATAATTAAAACAATGAGAGCAGGTGATCTTTGTGTATGGTCTTTGTGAATTTCTGAAGCCAACGATATTTATGATCTTCTGACCAACTTAATGATAATATTCTCTAAGCCACTTAGAATGGACCTTGAGTGAAAGATACAGTCTCTCATCAGTTCCATACTCAAAGCCTTTCCAGGTTGAGTGGTAATAGTTGTTATATTTATGTAATGTTTGAAGCTTTACAAAGCCATTACTTTAAAACAAATTTCTGTGGAAAGTAGTAAAAAATTTATTTTCCCCATTTCAAAGATGAGGAAACTGAGACTCTGAGAGGTAAGCTGACTTACACATAGTAAATCCCTGAGATGTAATTCAAGCCCATCTCCTGCTGTCCCTTGCAGAGAGAGAATTGGCTCTTTGCCAATTCTCAGTATGCCTATGCTTCTACTCTGTGGCCATAGCTTTTGAGATCCTGAAGTTACTTCCATAATACTATAAGAAAGGCTTTATTTTTTTTTACATATTTTGTGATTTCATGGTTACTTCTTGCTAAACATCCTCATCTTTCCATTTCACCACCTAGTTCTACCTTATTGGTCAACATTTAGTTCAGAAAAGCAGTTCTACTTAATTCCTTAAAATATAATTATCAGAACAAAGAGATAGATGATAGCTAGATAGATAGCTAGATAGATCAGTTATACTCCTTTTAGTAGAGAACAGCCTCCTGGAGGTGCTCAGGTCTCTTAACAAAGCTATATCCTACCTTATTGCCAACTTTGCAAACTCATTATCCAGTGCTTCCCACTGGCATGGCAGTCTTTAGTATATTTCCATCACTGTATCTTCTTTTGATCCTGTCCTATATGTCTCCTTTCTATGATTATGGATTCCCTCACTAGTAAATAATCTCTTCACATACTACCTTAGCTTTTTCTCCCTTCCCCCTAGCCTATTACTCTGGAACAAGATGTACCTTTTTTATTATTATATATTCTATTCATGAATGACATCTTACTAAGTTTCATTGAGATTGGTTATATTTACCTCCCAGTGCTAAAATCTCTAGTTTACTTTATTACCCCAACTGTGAGAGTGCAAGAAATCATACATAGCATATTTTACAGCTGCCCTTGTATCATCTCACCACAGAAGATATCCCAGTGTGCACTATTCACACCTGCTCCTCTAGAAATAAATCATTTTGTCAATGAAATACAATCTCTTCCATTACACTTCCAACTCACATAAAATGGTGTAGAGAATAGAAGTAGTGATCTGGATAATTCAGACCCAAATTTTGTCCTCTTTCACCTCTTTCAACACTTTCATGGGAAACAGTTACACATATAAAGTCTCTTTTATCCCCTCCCCCAGAAAATTCTTTTGGTAATATTCATTTCATTTTTATGCTGTCTCTTTGTCTTTTAAATAAAACCCTCTTCTTCATAATAATTTTGTGACAAGCCAAAATCATTCTCCTCAAAAATTTATTTTACATGATAAATATTGAAAATTTGACAAAGGACCCCTCTGCCCCCTAGGTCTAGCACTATTGGTTTCTTTTATTGTTGTTTTTAATTATAGGCATTATTTTCTAGATATACAGTGCCGTAAGAACATAATTCTGCTACTTCAGATAGATATCTTGTTTTTAGAATTATGATTATAAAATGGCTGGTTTAGGGGGGATGTAATAGCCTTAAGTGATTTGCCCAGGGTCACACAGCTAGTATCTGAGAGTATATGTGAACTTAGATCCTCTTGACTCCAGGGCTAGGGCTCTGTCCATCATGCTATGTAGCTGCCCTGAACTTGCTATTGAAGAGTTACTGAAATGTTTTCAAATCATAATTTAGAAAATAAGTTCAATTTTAATTGGATTACTTAACATGATAATTCTAGCATTAATCTTATGATACTCTTTTGGTGGGCGGAGGGGAACTCTTTTTTATGTCATTAGAGGTAATGTTTCTGTTAATTCCTGAAAACAGCCAAACAAAACTATGATAAAAACTTTTAAAATCTCCATTTTTTCTTGATTTTTTGCAAAATTCACAGGTCTACCCAGAAAGAAATAAACGTTTTTTAAGTCAAAATGTGGTGCTTTGTTTTCATAGCATTGCATATTCACACTCTTCACATATTATTCACACTCCACAGGTCAATATTACAGCCTTGACCTATGGAATTCTAACTTCTAAAGAACATTAACTATTTCATTTTGGTTTTTCTATCTCTATTGAGTTCAATGGGTGTATGGGGTGTTCAAGGAGGACTAGCACCTCTAGTATGAGGGCTTGCCAAACCCTTTTCAGGACTGCTCATCTGCCTTTCATGTCCATCTGGCACTCTGCTCTCACCTGTGACTCCAAGAAGCTGGAGTATGTAGCAGCTACTCCCTAGAAGAACCGTCTTGACTGACAGGCTAAAGCAGTTTGAGGATAACCAAACAGGTCTTAAATCCTGAATTAAGGGGTTTTCTACCCTTCATGTGAAGACCTCCTCTATTAGAAGCAACAGATGAGAACAATTCATTCCAATGGCCACGAAGGTGGCTGAAGGAGGTGCTATGGAGTGCTTAGAGTTTGTCAGACAACAGAGATGCCAAGCTCATCCATTGCATCCCAGGTCACCATCAATCGTCTTGACTATCTTCTTACCTCTGGACTTCGGTGATTCTGGAAGGGAGAATTAGCCTGAAGACTGTGCAACTTTACCTCACTTAAATCAAATTAACTCACAAGTCAAGACATCATCCAATGATGTCACTGGTCCTCTTCAAAAAAAAAAAGGCAAACAATAACAACACTGAGCACAGGGCACTGTGCTGAGTAAGCACTTAATAAATACTTGTCTCTTGAAAGACTGGTCATAGAAACATAAACTTCAAACTAGAAGAGATTTCAGGTTTCTTGTAGTCCTACCCCTTCATTTTGAAAATGGGGAAAAAAAAGATCAAGAAAAGGAAAATGATAGTCCTAGGGTCACATTGTTGGTATTAGTTGGAGCTGAGATTTAAACCTGATGGTTACAAGAACTTGGTCTTATAAGAAGGATAGAGAATATCCCACAGAAGATAGAATATTAAACTGACAAGACTGGCAGGCAAGATATTTGGCTTTGAATTCTATCTCTGTCACTTAATAACTGATTGAACTGGGTGCAGTCCTTTGAATCTATCTTCGCACCTATATATTGCAATGAAGAGTCTAAATCATCTTCAACATCCTTTCCAACTCTACCATTCTATGATCTATTAAGTGAATTACAATTCCAAACATATCTTTTGAATGGGAATAGGGGTGGATTTGGTATATTATTATGTTACCACCATATAAAGGAACTCAATTTTCGAGCATATTAAGCTACCTCTTGGATTCTAGTTCTGTATTAAGAAAGGTGAATTTCAATATCTTAAAGAAAATCCTAAAGTAGCCAGGGTTATTTGTAAGCAGTATTTCATCTAAGCTTTATTGACAAGATACTTCCTGGCTAACAGACAATTTTGCTCTGAGGACTTTTTCCCACTTTATAAAAATACACAGTGCATCAATTTTCTGGAAATTAAGCTTTTTTCTTCTTTTTTTCCTACAACATTTCAAATAACTTAAAAAAGGAAGAATAAAGTAGATGCTTTGTATACAGTACACAAAGTCTACAGCAGTTTGTTTTTGCCTCCACACATAGCTGATTCAGCAACTTTTTTACTTGGGATATCTGCCATCTTGTGCTCATTTAAAGTTATAATGGCAAGCAAACAAGTACTTAGCACCTTGTTTCAGTTGAACCTTGCCCTTAATTATATCAAATCTTTGTTAAGAAACAGAACTTGTGAAACACACAGTAGGAAAAATTTACTGATGCAACAGGAAGGGGCAGAACAGACCATATATAAGGAGAAGCCCAAGCTAGGAGAGAGCAGAACTGAGAAGGGAAGCAATTGTGGAAGCTGGCATTCTGTCTTTTCTGTCTGTGTTGAATTTTGTTTTGTGATACTTTGTATAGAAGCCCTGGAACCTTATTGGAAGCTCTGAAAGAGGATTTTCTTGTTGTGTGTTAACAGAAATCCTGGAGGAGGGTTTGAGAGGTACAGGAACTGTACTGAGGATGTGTTTTGAGTTTTCAGACCTTGTTGGTGGGTCTGTGCTAATTTCACAGTGAATTGATGATGGTGCCGGCAATGTATATGAATGTTATTGTGGCTCTGTTAAGCTTTGTCTTCCCAGAAACAGAAAGTGTGAAGGACTTGAGGTGGACTGGACATTGTGAACTTCAATATGGAACTGGACAAGGAACTGGATGAGGAGCTGGATGAGATGCTGAGAGCTGTCTACCTTTAAATCCAGGTGATGGTTGGGTAGATACAGGCAAAAGCTGGGACCATGGAAGAGGAACAATGGAATCTGAGAGCCAGCCTTGAGTCAAGATGAAAAGACCTCTCATTAGGTACTTAATACTGACTGAGAAGATCATGATTTACTGTGGCCTAGGGATGGAAGAACTTCATAATCTGTATTTTGTACCTCTCAAGGATGATTGGAAACTAATCTCCAATCAAGGAGAAAGGAGACTTTTTGACTAAGAGATTAAGACAATGTGACCTAGGAGGCTTGCTCCTTAAGAATGATTGAGTTAAGGACTTACTGAATGATATCTTTTGTTTAAAACTATGTGGCCACTTTGGTGAAGACTATGTGGCCACTCTAATGATAAGTTACTATGTTATAACATTGTGGATGCTGTACTTTGGTTTCTGTGAATGTTTTGCTTTAGTTTACCAATGAATAGAGAGTTCACTACACTATGTGATCAGAACCTTAAAGCTTTTCACAGCAGCAATCCTTTGAAAAGCTGCTCGTGCTTGGCTTTACAAAAGTAGATGGTTAAATCCATTTTCCAGACCATTTGAAGTCATATGTATGTCTTCATTATCTGAATATCCCCTTTTAACATAGTTTGGGAGCTGGATTGTCCAACTGAGAGCTCCCACCCTCCATTTGGCTTTAGTATACACTGTCTGTTATTTCCAAAGTAAAATCAAGATAATTGTCCAGACCAGGGGTTTTCAACTCTTTTTGTTTCAGGGACATGTTAGGAAGTCTGTGAAGCCAAGGTATGCATTATTACAAAGCTATTTTAATGAATTTAAGAAAATATACGAGATTATAAGGGGAAACATTGAGATTTACTTATTTTTATTTTATTTTATTTTTAATTCTTGGATACTAATTTAAAAAGTCTTGTTCTAAACTACCCCCAATATAGACATTTAACTATTTCATCAATTCTTGAGGAAGGTTCTTGAATGGCCCTTACCTTGTCATGTTACAGACATGTATATATATTTATATATATATATTATAAAATATATTTTCAAATTAAGTTTGATTAATAAAAACAATTATTTTCTATTCTGTTATTTATTTTGAGGAAAACCATTTTTAATTTTTATTTTCTTGGTTCTGGTCTGGACCTATGATTTTACTCCTCTGGGGAACTTCCCCTATGGAAACTTCTTCTACCTATGAATATAATTAATTGTAACATAATTTTAGAGAATTTTTTTAAGACACTGAAAGGAAATTGACTTGTTCATGGTCATGGTGCTAATGTGTCAGAGATAGACCTTAAACAAATACTTTCATGACTCTATGGTTAACCTTCTATCCACTATACCATGCTGATAGTGAAACCATAGTTTTTATTTACCAAAAAGTCTGGTATGATGTATTAGAACACATAGATGTATATGCATATAAAATGCATACATTATAGATAAACATATGTAATATATGTGTGTGTATTATATATGCTTGTATATGTTATATATTTTATTTGATACATTATATAGATTATAGATTATAAATATGTCAAATATGCTTATCTATAATACATATTTTATTGCATATATTACATTGTATATGAAATTGTTTGTAAATTACTTATTGTATATCCTTATAATATCTGAAGAGAGAGAGAGGATATTTATATGTTTATAGCAGAGTTCTGTTGACTGTAAAGTGGCTTAGGAGATAGGCCATATTGAAACCAAATGGAAAATGAATAGTTGATAGACATTAAATCTAACCAAATTCTGTCAGGTTCCTTTAGATCAGAAATAGAAACATACCCTCTAGTACTGTGCTTCTTTCTTGCCAAATTACTGTCACATCTCCTAACTACATACAGTTCAGACAAGAAGGGGTTTCATTATGCTAATAATTACATTGCCTGAAGGCTTTTTGAAGTTGTCTACCCTATACAGAACAGAAAGAGATTTCATATAAATATCATTAAAGCTGTTAACTACAGGAGGAAAAAAATAAAAGAAGCAATCAGAATATGTACTGTATTATCAATAAATCCAAGCTATCTCCTAAATAGCTTGCATTTGAAACGTGTTAAGTGTGAAGTCAACTACTGAAACCTACTGTTTAAAGGGGTAGTACTTTGTGATCCAAAGATATAGGTACCTAGAGATAATTACTGAGCCATGGCTATCCAACCTTATAACAGAAAATGGCATCAAAAATCATTCTGAAACTAGTAATCAAACAATCAAAGAATGAAGAACCCAAATCTATATGTACCCTGGGAAAACCCTGGATTAAGACTGAAGAGAAATGTCTTTGTAGCCTGACTTCAAATTATTCACTGGTTGACCTTCGAAAAATCATTTAACCTTTTTAGGCCCCAATTTCCTCTTTGGTCATATAAACAGGTAGGATTAGATAACATCTAAAGTTCCTTCTAGCCCTTAGAATCCTTAGATCCCTTAACCTGAATTGGGTATATGAGAAATAGTTCATCGTTTGAGTGTAAACTTATGAAACAAGAATGACAAAGGCATTTTTAGTTTGGTTGTCTCAAAGAAATGTGATTTGTTGACTGTTGTATTGATGATTTAGAAATGTTTGCATCAATTACAATAAATGGTCACTGAAAGGACTTTAAATATTCAAGTGCTCACTGGCACACTTGGTGACACTCTCATTTGTCTTCATTTTGGATTCTTAGTTGTGCAACATCAGTATAATGATAAAGAGCCATACTCACAAGCACAGAGTCATGTCCTAGGTCTCCTAAAGGAGTCCTACAAATTGAATTCATTTGCAGTCTTACAGAGATGACTTTCTTTTAATCTTCCAAGTTTGTTTTAGAAAAAGAGATAATAAAGATTTCAAATCTTGACCAATGCATAGAAATTTGTGGACAATGGAGGGGGAGGGGGAGTGGTGGAGGGAAGGACAAAAGGAGGGAGAAAAGAGAGAAGAAGGGAGGGAGGAAGGAAGGAAGGAAGGAAGGAAGGAAGGAAGGAAGGAAGGAAGGGAGGGATAAAGGGAGGAGGAAGGGAGGGAGGGAGGGGGTTAGGCAGGGAGGGAAGGAGGAAAGGAGAGGAAGGAAGGAAGGAAGGAAGGAAGGAAGGAAGGAAGGAAGGGGGGGGAGGGATAAAGGGAGGGAGGAAAGGAGGGAGGAAGAGGGGGTTAGGCAGGGAGGGAAGGAGGAAAGGGAAGAAAGGAAGGAAGGAAGGAAGGAAGGAAGGAAGGAAGGAAGGAAAGAACAGACATTCATATGGAGGTAGAGACACCGAAACAGAATCATACAGAGAAAGAAATAGAGAAAGACAAATATAGAGACAGAGGAAGACAGGCAGAGAGAAACAGATACACAGAAAAAGACAAAGTAATATAGAGAAAAGACAGAAAGAATGTTAGAGTTAGCCACAAGGTTGCATTTAACTTCTTGGACATCAACAAGTACTAACATGTTGAAAAGCTGAACCGATGAGTCAGCCATGTGAGCTTGTTTGTGCTTGAGATTTGAGATCTGAAAGAGTTAAAGTTCCTGACTGAACATAATTGTTCATTTTTCAAACTGATTATGTTTGATTAAAAATTGAAGACATCACACTATAGTCATAGAACAGTCTGATTTCTCATGACAAACTGGAATGATCATGGTAGTTTTCAATCATTGATTGCACAAATGATTATACCACTTGTTAAAGGCAGTATAATTTATTTAATGACTGTATAGACTTAGAGAACTGATTCTTTTGATGGCAGTAAGGGCTTAGGAACTGAAAACACCTCTTCTAGGTTCTTACTTTCACGCACAAGCAGTCTGAGGCCTAGAGAGGTTAACCAACTTCCCTTAAGTCACACAATTAAGGGCCTGTCTTAGAAATGAGATCTCCTACCTCTTAATCCCTTAATCCAAGACCTTTCCACTACATATTGCAAAACCAGGACATTCTAGATTATGTAATTGTATACAGGTGAGGATTTTTTTCCTTTTGCCTTATGTGAATAATTTGCATTTCCGAAGCAATTCTGTGTAGGAAACAGCAACAAAACAAAACCCTACCTTATCCCCAACCTTTCCTCTTCTTCCTTGAATTTACATTAAATAAAACTGTATAATAATAATGATGATAATAATAACATTTATATATCATTTACTATGTGCCAGACACCACTGCGCACTAATTGTAAAATTAGTGTTTCATTTGATCCTCACAATGGCGGTGTTATTATTATCTCCATTTCACAGATGGGAAAACTGATGCAAAAGGACATTAATTGCCTTGCCCAGGGTCACACAGCCAATAAGTGTTTGAACTCAGATTCACATGACTCCAAGCTCTATCCACTGCATTACCAAGGTGCTAAAATACATGATGGAACAATATTGTTCCTTATATAAATGGTGTTGTGTGTAGGGGTGTGAGTGTCTGTGTGTGTGTGTGTGTGTGTGTGTGAGAGAGAGAGAGAGACAGACAGAAAGACAGACAGATAGACAGACAGACAGAGACAGACAGAGACAGAGACAGAGACAGAGAGGAGTATGGCAACTAGGAAAAGGTGAGTTTAAGTCTAGTCTCAGATATTTACTGGCTGTGTGTCCCCAGGCCAGTTACTTAACTTCTACTTCAGGTTCCTCAACTGTAAATGGGGATAATAACAGACCTACATGAGGTTGTTGTGAGGATCAGAAGAAATAATATCCATAAAACGCTTAGCATAGCAAATGGCACATAGTCAGCACCATATAAATGCTTATTTCCTCCCTTCCTCCTTATCCCCAGATGGGCTTCTACTATTTTTGTAAGGTTGTTTGGACATTACAAAGATAGTTTTTTGGAATGATAGTGATTGATAGGTTACTTTCCTGAACTATGCTTCTGTTCAGAAATCTTTGCATTATTTGAATAGTTAACTTCTATTAAAATTAGGAGAAATTAGATGTAGTTTGCCAGAAAATTATTATCCAACATATATCTTACTCTTTGGGACACTTCTTTATTGGCAGAGATACTGCAGTGGATTGCCATTTTCTTCTTTAACTCATTTTACAGATGAGAAAATGGAGACAAGCAAGGTTAAATTTGCCCAGGGTCACACAGCTGGTAAGTTTCTGAGGCTGGATTTGAACTCAGGAAGATGAATCTTGCTGACTCCAGGCCCCCATTCTATCCACTGTGCCACCTCACTGCCTTGTGCACCTTTAAATAAGCGAAGATATAAACCCACACATGTGGCTCATATGCATGTGCATGAACACACACACATTCACTGTTACACTTGGTATAGAATCTAGTGTCCACAGCTTGGAATAAGAAAGCACGTTCATGAATGACAACCATCCATTAAGCTAGTAAAAACCCTGGGCCTTCACTATGGGTGTCAGAAGAGAATAAAAGCATTGGTACCTGTCAGAAATGCTGCAGAAGGGGCACTGCATTTGTTAGAAGGTTAGTTCCCTAAGGTCTTTTCCAGTTCTCAAATTCTATGATTAAATAGTCTGTGTGCAAAGTTCACCTATGGATTTATAAAATTCTGGACCTCTTGAAATTAGCACGTAGTGTTTACTGACAGGTAATAATGACCAAGATCAACATAGAGGACCTTAGACAAGAGAAACAGATGGCCAGGTTGACAACAGAAGTGCACTATGAGCCCTAATTAATAATTTGCTAATTCATCCTCTGTTGGACAGTACTTCTGACACATCTATGTGTAAATATATAAATGAATTAATTTACACACTAGAGCATACAACCTTGTACTTGTGGAATATTTTCATGCAACCACTAATTTCCAGATTTTTTATGTCCCATTGGATAACCACAGACTTGGGAAAAAAAGGAATCTGAATATATGTAAATATTTAAGGACCTTGGCGGATAATAGTTGTATCAGTTAAAAAAAATTAGGAGGGAGAAAAAGGGAGAGAAGAGAGTGAATGCGCGGTATTACTATAAGCAACACTGGTACAATTTACAGTCATGTGACTTTAGGGTCAGAAAACTATGTCCTGTAGATCAAATCAAATCAGCCATAGCCCAAGAACCCTGCCAAAGCAGGAGGGTGGTCCAGCTTTGGCCTGCAGGCCATAATTTGACAACCTCTGTTTTAACTGATTCCTTCATTCATCCAATGTTTATTAAGCACTATGTTGCCATAAAAAGGGGGCTGGATTTGAAATCAGGAGAGATGGGTTTGAATTCTAGGTCTGCTTCTTACTACCTATATCTGTGTGACCTTGGAAAATTCACATAAGTTCCCTGGGCTTTAGTTTCTTGTACTTTAAAATGAGACAGACAGGGAGGATGTGGATTCGATGACCTTTGTTGTCCCTCTGATGTTATGTGCAAATTACTCTTCTCACTCTTGTGGTTGCTATAAAGGTGAGCCATTGTCCTCAGTGTTCAGGTAATTAAGTGGAAAGATTCTGCAAATGTCATTGACCAGTTTCCTATGATGGATCCCATTCCAATTGTTCAGTGTATAGAGGGTGCAAAGCAGACTGGATTTGAAATCAGATGGTATATTTGAATGGTAGTTTGATTCTTTACTACCCCTGAGACATTGATGAAATCAGAGGGTTTCATCCAATCATCTTTGTGATCCTTTCCTTCTATTTTTGTTTTATTTTGTCTCTATTTTGCTACAATTATATTTTCAAAACCATAAACACTAGCGAAAATTCAAATTTCAGTAACCAATAATTCTAACCGACAAGCAAATACACACACAATGCAAAGAGTCAGAATCTTGGATCATTCTTTCATTTCAACATATGATTGAAACAGGTAATTTATGTTTCTCTTCCTTACCTTGGTTTATTTTATCTTTTTCTCTTAAAGCTTGTGGAGGATTTAAACTCACTATAAATCCTGAGTGTGTGACTGGTATCATGTTTAGTTAACAGAGGCGTTTTAACTAGAGCTCTGTGAGGGGGAGTTTTCCTCAGTCCCATAGTCCTCATAGTCCTCCTGGCCTCACCTTCTGATCCTACTTCTGTCCTGTGGGTGCCTGTCTTTCTTTGAGTTGGCCCCAGAATTGGTTCACATAGGGCGACATACCCATCTCCCTGTTTTCATCTTCCTCCTCTTGGATCTCCTTTATGTTCTGGCAATCAAGAGATCAACACTACGACTTCCTCCAGGACTATACTGGCTGCTGCTTCTCCCCTCTCTGCCTTTTACGGGGTATAGGGCATAAGGGCAGGTGACTGTACAGTGGGGTTCAAGTTGGACTTCCAGTGGAATTTTTCCTGATATACTTATATCAGAACACTAGTGGTTAACATGAAGCAACCTGCGTAGTAAACTAGGTGGTACACTAACAGAGAGTTGGACTTGGAATCAGGATGTCTTCAGTTCTCATTTAATTTCTTTCAGTCTCGATTTCCTTATCTGTAAAATGTGTATAAAAATAGCACCTACCTACCATGGTAATTGTGAGAATAAAATGAGAGCGTTTTTATAAAGTGCTTTGTAAATTTTAAAATGGTATATAAATCACAGTTGTATAAATCAATAGGCTGGTGAACCCTGGAGGTGGGATTTGCAAGGCATTTCCATACCCCACTGAAGCTCCTGACCTAGCCTGTTCCTTCTACTCCATATCTCCTCTTTTCTTGTTGTCAACTTGGGTCAGAAGTCAAAAGCTGCAACAATTTATCTTTGAAGTCTTCCCATTGATCCCTTGAATGTAATTGCGGTCAAGGATCTTGAAACCTCTCTTCTCTCGAAAATTATGGATGGGCACCTTTGAAAAAAATTTTATATCCCAGCAACATAATCCCATTATTAAACGAGTAGCACCAGTGTCTATATGAACCATTCTCTTTTTGTCCCCTTCCTCAAATGGAGTTTATTTTTTCATGTTGACAATGACCTAAAATCTAATTTGAGAAAGAAAACCATATTAGGATAAGACCATTACCCTTTCAAATTAGATTTTAGGTCATTGTCATTACCCTGACTGCCTCCAATAGCTTTGTGGGGAGAGGTCAAAGATTATGTCTCAGAAGCGCAATCCTCTTCTAACTAGAAGTATACCGGGGGCCAGATAATCTTGAGAAAACCATCCACTGTCAAAAGACAGTGAGCTTAAAAAAGCATCTTGAGGGTTGTGTGGGTATGTATTTGTCTGAGTATGAGAACATATGTGTGTACATGTGTGTACATTGTAGATGGTCATATGCATCGTGTTTTATTTCCATAAGTCCCAATCCTTGATTTGGTGTTGTAGATAGTCTTGTTGGTGATGCAAAGTAAGAATTTCATTCAAGTGTAAACAGTGTTTTTAAAAAGTTATCCCTTCCACATTGTGGCTTTCCTTGTTGTTGTTTCAATGTACTATGGGTATTTTCCCATATATCATGGGGATGTTTTTGGAGTTTGTGGAAATCACAGATAATACATGAAGGCCAACAAATGACAAAGAGCCCATGAACAAATACTTAACACAAAATTTACAGTAAGGTACTATAAACACCCCATAAAAGAAAAAGAAAAGAAAATCAGACTTCTCTAATACAAAGGGAGAGCCAAAAAGTTTTACATGGATTTTCCAGTTCTCAGGGGCATCACACACCTAACCCCCACAATGTGGAAGGGATAACTGCATATCAGACAGGCTAAGTCCATGGGAAACATTATGAAAACCAGTGCTCTAGGGGAAGCTGTTGAGACAAAAACCTTCAAGGAATCCACTAATAGTTTCCTTCTTTCCTGTGGCAAACAGACTCAAACTAAAGAAGAATATTCAACAAAATATTTAGTTGACCAAAATCCACTTAACATATTCATACATTAGTATTCTATTTTCATATCTACTGCAAAAGTTGTAAATCTGTTTGGTCTAGGTAAGATTAAGGCTGTGAGTAACAATAAGTAATAATAATTTTTACTTGTAATTTGTAGCAGTAAACCAGCCCTTTCCAGTGCCAAGATATAAGAATGGTTGAAGATTATAAAAATGTCTTTGAATGTGTTTATTTCATGGTGGAAATGTACGGCATCTTGTTAGGAGGGGGTCAGGACTTGTGATTTGTTTGGTTCAAGGAGCTACCCAATGAAGAAACTCTCTCTATCAAAGCAACTCAGCAGCTTAGTCTGAGAGGATTGTTTAGGGAACTGAGAGGGCAAGTGACTTCCTTTAGAACGCATAGACAGTATGTGTCAGAAGACTGGACTTGAACCCAGGAAGTTCTGACACTAAAGCTGGCTCTCTGACCATTAGACCATGGTTCCTCTAATATTTCATGTTGGACATCAATAAAATTCTAATTCATAGCATTTCTGAATAGATCTTCCCTAACGCTAAGTAGTCAGATTCTGGACTTGAGAGTCAATGTGATGTGGTAGGAAGCACAACAAACTGGGTGTTAACAGGAGAACTTAGGAGTTCCTGTAAAGCAAATAGCTTCACTTCTTGCCTTCAGTTTTCTCAATTGCAAAAATAAGAGGACTGGACAAAACAGTCCCCAGAGTTCCTCCCCATCAAAAAATGCTATGGTTCTATAGCTTTATGTTCAGTATTTAGTAACTTACAAGCATGCAGCACAAGTACTTCTTAAAAGTATACATACATGTGCACACATACACACACACGCACACACACACATTTTGGGTTCTGTCATCCAGGTCCTTGATGCCTGTCTCCAGAATTCCCAAGTCCCCTGTTTTTCATGGAGGCTGAGATGGAGATGATTTCACTCTTGGTGGAGGGGAGATGTAGGATCATGAGCTAGAAGGAGCCTTCTAGGTCATTTAGCCCAAACTCCTCACTATCCATAAGGATTCTAGGGCCAGAGGTCTCATCATCAGCATTTGCAAGCTTTTCATTGCTCTTATGTTCTTTAAACAGAAGAAACTTTTTAGAGAGGGGCATTCCCAAAATTAAATTCCAGAATACCCTTCAAAATCATGTCTGTAAAGATTGCCTTTTGAATCATTTTGTGAAAAGAAAGGATGAAGGTGAGAGGAGATAGCATTCTGCATGTTGGTGGTTGAGGGTCTTCCTTTTTGTTGCTTCTAACCATTTTTTTTGAGCTGAAACTTTCTTTTTCTCCTCATCCACCTTTTTAGTCACCTCTGTGCTGCCTATAGAACAAAGGTCCAGTTGTGATCACTGCCCCCCATTGCCACCTGCTCACTCTTAATATTGGGCAATGACGTTTCCCATTCAATTTAGTCAAAATAGTCTAAATTATTGTTTTCTATAAACAAAAGAAAATCTTCAAACTTTCCTGTGTATATTAAAAAAATCTGTCTCAAAATTGAATAGGAAAAAACCTTGTTTGAGCCTTCAAAAATATACACAATACATACATACATATATATAAAATACAAATGTACAATACATACATACATATATATATTATAATGTACCAAAAAACTTTGTGAATCTTACCTTTTATGAGGAATGAGAAATTCTTACATTAATCATGTTTTTGTCTATAGTGCAAGTCCCAGGGCCCGTTGAAAACCTGCAAGCTATATCTACCTCACCTACCTCAATTTTTATTTCCTGGGAACCCCCTGCCTATGCAAATGGTCCAGTCCAAGGTTACAGATTGTTCTGCACTGAGGCTTCTACTGGAAAAGAACAGGTAGGCAAGACAATGTGTCATAGCTCTGCATGTGGGGATGTGCTTTCTCTGGAAAAATGTATAAGAAAATCTCCCAGAAGCTTCATACAGTTAAGTAAAGTGTTTAGTCCAAGTGAGTGAATTAAGTGGATAGTTGATTAGTTTTAAAATACATGTTATTGGAAGTTTGAGTAATTTAATTGGATTCTGGATTGCAGCAGTTATTTGGAACACAAGGTACTAGGGAGGTAAATGGGCATTAGAATGAAGTCAATACAGGGGATGCCATTTTTCTTATATGTGGTAACAGATAATTGTTACTGTTGGTTTCACACAAGAAGTGGGGAATTATAAAACCTTGGCATATATCTAGGCCATCTAAAGATCATTTTGAAAAAAAAAGTGAAAATATGTGTGTATAATACACATTTAGAGATATATACATACAACTCTACAGTTGATGTGTACATTTCTTGAACGGCAGCATGACAAAGGAGACAGAGTAATTTGTATGAGCATGTATATGTTAGCAGCTTTGGGGACTGGGGAATAACAATAAAAGATAACCTTTATATAGCGTCTTAAGATTTGCAAAATGTTTTGAATGGAATATAGAAATATTAAGAAAGAGGTCATTGATTTCATCAGTGCCAGTTTCCTGAAAGCTATTTCCATTTTTAATATTTTCTTTGTGAAGGGGGGTCTATAAAATTGAGTCATTTCCCAATAGATATGTGGGAAAAGTATAAAAACAATTTTTAAATGAAGAAACATAATGATTCACAACCAGCTGAAAATTACTCAAAATCACTAGGAGTTATAGAAATAAAAATCAAAACACCTTCAATGTATTACGTTATCCTCTTAAAATTCACAAAAAATATAAGATGGGGAAAATAGTGTAGGTGGGACTGTGGGAGAAAAGAAAAACCTAATTTAGAACTAGGAGAGTAGAGACTTGTTCCAACCATCTTAGAACACAATTATAAATTATTCAAGAAAAGTTAAAGTCCCTATTTGTCTAATCTTTCCTTCTTATTCTCCTTTGCTGCATTATAATTCTTTCCTTTTCTATTAACAATGTGTGTTTGCTGAAACTATCCTGAGCCCTCTTCTTCTTTTTTTTTCATTTCCAGTCTCTAATTTGAAGATCTTACCAGGTCCCATGGATTTAATTACCAGATCTATACAGATGATGTACAAATCTCTATCTCTAGCCCTAATCTTTTTCCTGATTTTCAATCCCATGCTACCAGTTGAATGTTCTATAGACATCTTAAATTTAACAAGAACAAAACAGAGCTTATTGTCTTCCCTTCCAAACCTCCCTGCTTTCAAATTTCCCTATTACTGTGAAGTACACTACTATCCTCCCAGTCACCCAGGTCTGCAAACTCAGTGATATCCTTGACTGCTCAAATGCACTTTGCATGTATAAAATCTCTTGCCAAATCTTATTATTTCTACTGTCACCTCTCTTGTCTATGCCCCTTCTCTCCACTCACTCAGCTATCACTCAAGTTAAGGCCCTCATCACTTCTCTGCTAGACTACAGCAATAGCCTTCCAACTGGTCTCCCTGCCTCAGGTCTTGGCCCATTTGAATTCACCTTCTACACCCAACTACCAAGGTGACTTTTCTAAATTGTAGATCTGACCATTTTATCCCACTATTCAACAAACTCCATTAACTGCCTATTGCTTCCAGGAACAAATATAAATCCTCTTTTAAAGCTCTTAAAAACTTCTGGTCTTTAAACCTGGTCATTTAATACCTTTACTAGATTCTTACACTTTAGTCTCCTCTACACACTATTTAATCCAGCTCCTTGCCCATTTGATTCTCCTTGCATCTGACTCATCCATCTCTGTGACTTCCCAGTCACTATCTTCCATGCCTGAAATGTTCCTGAAGTGTCTCCCTATTTCTACATTCTAACTTCCTTGGATTTCTTCAAGACTGCTCAAATCTCAAACCTTTAGGAGGTCTTCTCTCAGTTTCCCCATTTGCTGATGTCTTCCTTTCTCTGAATACTTCACATCTCCTCTGTATCCATAGTTATATATCTGTTCTCTCCCTCATTAGAATCAAGTTCCTTGAGGGAGGAAATGTTTTTTTGTCATTTTTTCCCCTTTATGTGTATGCCCAGCACCTTGCACAGGGCCTGACATATAGTAAGTGCTTAATAAAAACTTGCTGACTGACCATTGCCTGATTCATTGTCCTCTACCCACATGACTTTTTTATAGCTCAACTAGAGAAAGACCTTGAAACTTAATGTGTATGACACCCACACAACTGGTAATTTTAGTCACTTAAACCAAATGCCTAACCAATTGAGGTTTTTATAAATATTAAATTATTATAAAACCTAATTTTCCTAGTTTGCTAAAGCTAATCACATGAGGTATAATATGTCCTTTTAATATTGCCCATCGATAATTGAAACTTCCTATGATATGTTACATGATTTATTGCTTCCTCAAGTAGGACCTGGATGACTCAGGGTCATTGTGTCAAAAACATGCAGTTTTGGGATAAAGTTATCTGGAACTAATGTGCTACTTGGATCTCTGTCCCAAACTGCTTTAAAATGCGTTTAGGAGTGGTGCCACTTATTTGCTGAGAAAAGTCAGTGACACAGTGGATAAAGTGCTACAGTTAGAATTAGGAAGACCTGTGCTTGAATCCTAACTCAGATATTCAATAGCCATGTGAACCTGGGAATGTGACTTTAATTCTCTGTGCCTCAATTCCTTCCTCTGTAAAATGAAGGGATTAGAATCAATCAGTGACCTCTAAAAGGCTCCTCTGGCTCTAAATTTATGACTCTACTTGGTGACCTTCAATTCCTTAGCTATGATAGGAAAAGGGTACTGACCACCATCATGGCATTTTGAATATTTCAAACAAAAATGTTATATAATATTAATCAATATTATGGGCTCACTTTCTGTTTATGTTTAAATAATAGAGGTGGAGTCTTCATCTTTTTCCTTAAGGTCTAATTCCTTCTGTAGTAGAGAAACAGATCTCTTCACATTGAGTTAGTATTCTGCTTCCTGGTCTTGAGTCAATTTATGGAGGAAAAAACCCGCTAAATGTATTGTGTAGTGTAAAGTAGATTGGAACTTAATGACTGTAAAAATAGTATAGTGATACATTAGCTGGAGACTACAGAGGATGGTGCTTCAGTCAGGAAGTCTATGTTACAAGTTACCTTTTACAGCTACTCAAATAAGGATTTAAGCTGTGTAGTTTGGTGAGCAAAAGTCTAATATCTAATCCATTTATTCCACAGAATGACTGCCATATCTACTTTAATGTTCCTCTTAATAACAATTTCTGCTTTTTTATCTTTCCAGAATATAGAGGTTGATGGACTGTCTTATAAGCTAGAAGGGCTGAAAAAATTTACTGAGTATACACTTCGATTTCTGGCTTATAATCGATATGGACCAGGGGTATCCACTGATGATCTCACAGTCGTGACACTTTCTGATGGTAAGTTGTAAGTAGGAAAAGCACATATATTTTTAATATTAATGTAAAAGTAGTATGCTTGTGTAATTATGGTAGAGCCATTTATAACAAATCTTGTTTAAACTCCTTACTGTCTAGTGGATAGAATACTAAAATTCAAATCAGGAAGACTGGGGTGGCTAGGTGGCACAGTGAGTAGAGTGCTGGCCCTGGAGTCAGAAGGACCTGAGTTTGGATCCAGCCTCAGACACTTAATACACACAAACAAAAACCTAGCTGTGTAACCTTGGGCAAGTTACTTAACCCCAGTTGCCCTCCAAAAATTAAAAAAAAAACAAATCAGGAAGACCTGGGTTTAAATACCACACTTAACATTGTGACCCTGAACAAGTCCCTATCCTCTCTAAGTCTTACTTTCCTAATCTATAAAATGAGATATTTGGATGACATGGCCTTTGAGGACGCTTCTACCTCTAAATCTATGATTATATGATCCTTTCCAAAGTGCACATAAAAATTAAAAGAAGATTGGGCTCTCTTCAACCATACTTCCATTAAATGTTAGATTTTAAAAAAAAATTAGCTTAACATAGTATAAAAAATTACACCACTAGAAAAGATATTACAATGGATTGCTCTATGACTCCACCCAATATGCCCATGATTCCCCAATCAAAAACTCAGTTCTTGGCCACAACTTTCCCTACTTGTATTATCTCCTTTATATTGTAAGTTATTGGAAGATATGAACTATTTCACTTTGTTGTACTATCAGATCCTAGAATCACAGATGGTGCATATAGTAGTAATTACTTATTAACTATTTTTTCATTCATTCATCAATTTACTGTCAGACTCAGTAAATGAGTTCTTTCATTTTGCTGAAATTTTTGTCCTCTTTTGTATTATTTGTTATTTTGTTATGAGGAATGGTTTACTGGATAGGAGAGAGGGAAGGAGAGGATATATTTGGAAATGAAGGAAATACTAAAATGTACAAACAATTTAAAAGTTTAAAGTCATAAGCCAAGATCATAGTGTTTAGGAAGTCTACACATTTTAGTGTTTGCTACAATCTCAAGTTGATTTTTCCCTTATCTAAAAGGCTTCAAAAAATATAAAAAAGAATAATGCTCTTGAATTAATTTGATTCAGCATGCTTGGTTTATTTCTTTTTTATTTATTAATATATATTTTTAGGAAGGGAAAAAAATAAAAGATGGTAAGAAGACAAATCTCTGGCTGAATTTCTCTTAAAGTAGGAAGGATAAGAATCCATGGAAAATACTGATAGATTTAGAAAAGTTAAATTTGGGGAACAAAACTGAATAGGTTAAGGTATATCTAGCATGTTTACAGATTACGAAGGACCAGGAAGACTCAACAGAGGGAGATTTTCTTAAATTCTAGAAAAGAGGAAAAGAGAGGAATTGATTTGTTTCTTGTAAATAGAAACAAGGTGGTCAAAGAAAGGAGAACTAGAGACAAGAGAATATTTAGAAACAATGTGAAAGGAAAGTAGAGGGACATAGTAAGATGTGAGATGACGAGAAAAGGGTTGATCCAGAAGTGCTATTGTAAAAAGATTCTAAGAGCCTCATAACTTCTTAAAGCAGCTATGTTCTATGTGTGATGCTATGACTTATTGATCCATTTACTTAAAAATTTAAGAAAGAGAAGACACATTGACTTGCCTTACTAACCCTTATTTCTTAAACCTGGGCATATGTATATGGGTAGACAGGCTTCATAGCCCATCAATAAAGCAGGGGAAGGGACATGTATCATTAAACAAAGTGAAAAGATGCCATGTGAAGTAAAGCATGTTATTGAAATGGATGATAGACTCATGTTCCCTGAACCCCCTTTCATGATACTATTTGCATTGCAGATTCTGGCTCATTTGCAGCTCTAACTTTAAAAAATTATTATTTCATATTTGACACCTCTTCAATATTATTTTTAAAGTAATTCTTATGCCCATCCATCTAATTCTCTTATCATTTGCTGTACAGAGTGGATCTTGGCAGAATAAATTACTTCACACTTATAATTATAAAAACAAAAGAAAACAAGTGAAAATGAATATTTTACATAATTTATGTAGATTTAATTCACACTCTGAACCATAGTACTGTGGCCCTGTTCTCCACTTTGGTTTTAAATGTCATAAGTGAGAAAGATAGATTATTTCTCATTAGCCAAAAAATTATCCTTTGGAAGTGTTTCAACTCTTTAGGAATAACTAGGATGTCACTGAAGAAAAAACCTTTCAGAATCAAATACTACTCCATACCATCAAACATGAATGCAGCTTGCTTTTATTACTGAAAGGGTGCTGACCTAAATGACCACACAAGTCTTAGGCTATACCTAGTCTGCAGATATGAGTTTTAGCTGAATCAATTCACAACTAATCAGTTCATCCAAAACTGAACAAAAATAAGAGACTGAGGGGCAGCTAGGTGGCACCATAGTGCACAGAGTACCAGGCCTGGACTCAGGCTCATGTTCCTTAGTTCAAATCTGGCCTCAGACATATACTGACTGAGAGACCCCAAGCAAATTATGCTACCCTCTTTGCCTCAGTTTTCTCATCTGTCAAATGAGCTGAAGAAGAAAATAGAAAACCACAAGAAAACCCCAAATGGGGTCACAAAGAGTCAGGCAGAACTGGAAATTACTGAATAAAAACATGTAAGCACAGTCATAGGGCCTTTTCTTTGTGAGCCCATGCTATCAGATTGTAGCTACATACATCCTAATCCTAATATTGTCTCTGTTCTTATAACATCTTGCTTCTTTAGCCTTCAAATGTATAAATCTGGAAAGAGAAAATTGAGTGAACTTTGGCAGGTTTTGAGAAGAATCTGCTGAAAACCAATGTTTGCCAATTGAATTTTCTACAGCAGAGTATTTCTTTGATATCGTGCTCTTAAAAGTTTCCACCCAGTTAAACTTTCATTACTGTTTTAACTGTGTTGTGACTCTTGAAGGTAAAAATGTCTCCTTATATCTAACTCTTCAATATCATTGGTCTCCTAAGCCAACAGTGATCTAATCTCTTCAGTTTCTACTGGTCTATCCTAATCTAATATATAAGACTAAGTTTTTGTAGTACATCAAGTTCCAGATTGACTTCAAAGATATTCAGAGAAGTTATCCATCAATTAATAATTATGAAAGATAGTGCTATAGTTTTATCTAAGAGCAAAAAAATAGAAGCACAATTCTTTCAGAGAAGGATAAATACAGGGGGCTACTTTGAGATTCAGTTAGTGAGAATGTCTGCAGACCTGGAAGTTTCTTGAGAAGCTAGAGGACTGTGTCCAATGACACTCATATTTTCTCTAGCAAAGAGTCTAATTATAGACCCTAAAAAACTTCTAAACATGCCACCTGGTGTAAATGGCATCAAGTCCATGCTTAGGGAATGACTTATAGTCTCTATGAGCACCAGTATTTGTTTCTTAATCTGAGCATTAGATCCCCCTTCAAAACAACAAAGCATCTCATCAGAACACCTTTCAAACTATTCTGTTCTACCATATTGAGGGGAGTTTCCAGACCAGACATCTTTAATGAACCATTTGGTAAATGATGAATAACTTGACATGTTGAACAGCAAAGCATTGAACCAGGTCCTTCCCCTCTGCCTTTTTGCAGTTAATGCTGACATTTAAGGAGTTCTATTAAAGATAAGGCCAGATAGGTATTGATATCCCCCTCCCTACCAAACACACACACACAATATAACTAATTCTACCATCTCTTATATATTTTAATTTCTTTGTATCAGGGTAGACAAATGGTAGGGTGAATTTAGAGTTTGAAATATAGTCTAATTCAGGGGTGGGGATCTTGTAGTTTCAAGGCCACATGTGGCCCTCTAGATCCTCAGATGAGGCCCTTTGACTGAATCCAAACTTCACAGAACAAATCCCCTTAATAAAAAGATTTGTTCTGTAAAACTTGGACTCAGTCAAAAGGCCATACCCAAGGACCTAGAAGGCCACATGTGGCAGAGAGGCCAGAGGTTCCCCATCCCTGGAATTGAATATATTTTCATCTTATATTCAAAGGCAGCATACTACTTGCTTCTATAGATTAAAAAAATAGATTAAATGTTTGCACTTTAGAAGTCTGGATGATAATCAGGCAGGGAAAACACATTGGCTTGTTATGGTTTTTAATGCCCTTATATTTGCCATTATATTTGCATTTTATTCCTTGAAGCAAAATATTCCCAAGCCTTTTGAGATCTGGCAGTATAAAGGAGCAAAATCATACTTAGCCCTCTAGATTCTCAACCTTCCACAGATGAGAAGCTAATAGATTTTTATAAGCATGAGTATAAACTTTAACCACATGTTAAGTGGCACTCAAGGCCTATATAGGGAACATTATGACCTCAACAATCATATTACCTACTAGGACTTGAGAGCCCTTCAATAAAATTATGCCTTTAATATTTACTTTAATGTCAACAAGTTGTTATAAAAATTAGTAAAGGATTAATAATTAAAAATAATAAGAAATTAATGTGAGTGAAAGTCAGGTCAAATATAGATTAGCTGATAGGTTAGTTCATATTCAGGAAGAATAGTGGAGTAGAATGGAGAGTCAGCTAGTTGGCATGGTGTACAAATTGAAGACTATGTTAGGAAGACCTGAGTTTAGACACCAAATGAGCTATGTGACTTTGGGAAAATAATAAGTTTTCCAGCCTTAGCTTCCTCATCTGTGAAATGGGGGTGATAATAGTATCTAATTCACAAATTGCTTTTTTTGTAAATATGTATTTATAGCATACATATTTGCATATGTGTACACATATATGCACCCATACATATATATATAAACACATATATGCCCATACTTGTGTTTATATATAGTTTTGCAAACCCCAAAGTTCCATATTAATTCTAGTTATTATTTTTTGCTGTTGATGGAAAAAAAGTATCAGTGATTGACATATTTGAAAATGCTTTTGTGCCATATCATAGTGCCAATGCAATATTCACAGCACCCAAGGTCACTATAAATATACCTGTATAGTGCTCAATTGCAAAATACAACAGACTCTCAATATAGAGAACAAGAAGAAAATGTTTATTCAGACACCAGAAAAACAAATCCCAAAACCAGTAAGCCAATTCCATCATAATAGCAAAGAAGTTAATAAGCCACAAGGGCACAGAGAGCCTCAGCATCCTTTTGCTTTCCCACAAACCAACATTTACTCACAAGTCTGACTGACTCCCTGGGACACATCCTCTCCTCTCCCAGTCTAGCTAGCTCTGACTCCCAGTTTCCTGTGGGCTCTGTTCCACTCATCAGCAAACTCCTACCCCCACAGGCTCCATGTGATTACAGTCAGCCTTCTAGGGGGCAGAGTTTATTTTCAAAGCAGGGAAGGTCTTCAAATTCCCTTAGGTTTATTAAGGGGATGGGAGGACCTTCAAATTCCCATTACACATACTTCCTCCTCACCATCTGACTAAATTTAAAGGCATGGCATAATGGTGTGGGGAGCTACTTTTGAACTTAGGAACATCTGAGTTCAAGTCCTACCCTTTGGAACTTACTGACTCCAAGACTCTGACAAGTCCCATACACCTTAAGTGCTCTAGATAACTATGAAGATTAGAAATTGGAAGAAAGTTATGAATCTGCTTTGGTAGAGGGAGTTTTCTTGTTGATTATTCCTCTGTGCCTATGAACTATTGGATCAAGATCCTATTCTTTCTTCCAAATTTGGAAGAAATAGTTAAGTTTAAAGTGGAATATTCTCATATTTCTACTTTGTTGTATTAATATTAGAATTTCGATGTATTTAAAGTAAAAGGAATAATAGTTCCATTTGCTCTAATAAGTTCTGTGTCCCTTTTGAAAAGTGGAAGTCATTTCTAACCCCAAATTATTTTATATTAAATAAGAAACTATTAGAAGTCTACTGCGTACCAGGCACTATATAGTCACTGGAATACCAAGATAAACATGAAAACCCTTACTGCCCTCAAGGAGCTTGCATTCTATATTTCTATAGGGTTTCAGGCTCTGGTCACAAAGTGACATCATAATTTAATTAATCCTGAGAGTTAATTCGATATTCTCTAAAGAAGTTTTTTCTTGGGGGGGGGGGCGAGGTTTTTTAGATATTTCCACATTTGTAAGATTCACTTTAAATACTTCCTTCATAGTTCCACCTCTACATAGAATCTGATGAACTTCAGTGATGACCAGTCCGTTTCCCTGTTCCTGGGTATAGAACCACATTTGCAGGTTTTGTCCATACAACTACTATTCCAGCATCATAATGCAGCATTTTCAATGATGCATCTTTGTCCTCCAGTCTTTTCAGTCCTGCCCAACTCTTCATGACCCCAATTGGGGTTTTCTTGACAAAGATACTTAAGTAGTTTGCCATTTCCTTCTTCTGCTCCTTTAAGAGATGAAGAACTGAGGCAAACAAGGTTAAGTGACTTGCCCTGGGTCACACAGCTAAGATGCATAGAGAAGTATTGTTAGAGCTATGATAGCCACAAAATGCATTACCTTGGGGATGTGGTGGGGTGGAAAGGAAATGTTAAATGTGGAATGACAAAAAGAATAATCAAAGTGTCTCTTTTCCCTACTCAGCAAAAATGTTCCCTGAGAGGAAGGGAGATATTAAACTGTGTAATAGAAACAATGGAGCTTGTTCAAATATATTTGAAGTTTAGAATGTCAACGTAGTTTTTATTTTAAAAAATATTATATATAAAAACAGATAGTAGGGGAATTAAAAAGTACTTTAATTTTGATTCAATTAGAATATTAATCATTTGTAATAATAAGTTTGGATTCTTTTAAAAATCATTTTTACCTTTTGTCTTTGTATCATTTGAGTTACAGAAAAGTATCAAGAATGACAGTTGGCAGTGACAGGCTAAATGTATTTTTCAAAGAGCTGTAGTGTTGCTACAGGCCAGTGTGTGTCTCTGGCATCCTGCCTTATGTACACACAACTAAAAATATGACATATGTGGCATTTCTAAGTAGTTTCCTTGCTCTGTTTTCAAGAGAAAATATCTTACACTGAATGGATTAAATACTGGGGACAGGAGGGAGCATGTGTTTTGCAAAATGTAAAATACTCTCTAATTTAGTTTTTACCCACTTTTCAAGTATAAAGATCTTTTGTAGTATCAAAAAATGAGATCTGCCATTTAGGGAAGTATCAACTTTTCATTTTAGAACTTGAAATGAGAAATAGGAGATGTGAACAGTTTCAAAAGAAACTAATCTAAAATGTCTGTATAAAGTAATTGAGAAATTACATTGTCTATGAATTTGCTATTTAGCTATTACTGAGATCTGATATTATATGTTTGTTTATATATTTACTAGCTAGCAATATGATTCTGATGCAATTATAGTTTAATGATTGAGACATTGACACATTAGATGTTGAAAGACAATAGGTTTCTATTACATTTGCTTCCTCTAGTCCCCTAAGGAAGCTGCATTACTAGGGGAAAATGGAGGGAGGGGAAGCATGTAAAAGAAGGTGAGTAATGATGAAAAGAAGGCTTACAAGTTCTTTAAAAAGAAGAGGAAAAAAGATAAATTCCCCCCTGAATAATTGAGAAGTTGACTATAAGTATGCTACTGAAAACGAGCTTATCTCTCTGGCACACTTCCTTAATTACAAACCACTAAAAATATGAGCTGTGTTTTTTAGAATTTCTCCTTTCCCCATTTTAGGAGAGAAAAAGGAATTGTATTAACAGGATTTAGCAACATGGGTGACCATTAGAATGAAATATTCCATCATAAAAGCATGCATATCTTGAGGTGCTCAGCATTGTAAATGAAGTAAAGAAATCTCCCAAATGTTTTCATTTCTTTCCATTGGAAGGTTATCAGCTGAAAGCTGTAATTAAATGGCAGTATTTGGTGTCACATTAGGCACATTCTTGATGAACTATTTCAGGGACTCCCTGGATGGATTACTGTTCCTCTAAAAGGGAAAAGAAATGAACAGATGTAGTTACTTTTTATTTCTTCAGGGGACCTTTGAAGTGCACCTGAATTAAGTGTATAATTATAATTACATTACTAATGCATCCCTGTCTTTCCAAAGGATTCTATGTTTTTTGACTTCCCTAGTAATCATTCTCTACTTGTTTTTTGTTTGTTTCTTTGTCTTATTTTTTTCCTTTCAGTGCCCAGTGCTGCACCTCAGAACATCTCCTTGGAAGTGGTTAATTCAAGGGTAAGTTTTCCAAATGTCTATGTACCTTTTCATTCCCTGTTCATTTATAAGTCAATTCACCAGATACAGAAATAACACTTTTTGTCATAAAAAGGAGTCCTTCAATTTTATTGGCATTCACCTCATTGGATAAAGTAGTTTTTCCATGTGTAAAAAATTCCTTAGGAGAAAAATGCTATTGTAGCCAACATCCCTCATTTGTTTAAGATTGAATGAATTGAAACAAATGTGTAACTACATTTTCTTTCCTAGTAAAGTTAGTTTGCTTAGCATGAATTATAAAGTGTCAAAGTTAAAATGAATTCCACCTATTCTGGTTGTTCATGGGAATTTTGTATTAATGGAGTCCTAGAAATTGCTGTGGGGTACATAAATGCATAAGTACCCAGTGTATGTACGGAGAGGAGGGGGAGTTGATTTTTTTTTTTTTAGTGGGCAATCTACTGACTCCAAATGCCCAATGTCCTACATTTTAATGCATCAAATATTTAAGTAAAACCTTTTTTATTTTATTTATTTTTAGTAAATAGTACATTTTTTTCCAATTACATGTAAAGATAGTTTTCAACATTCAGTTTTATAAGACTTTGAATTCCAAATTTTTCTCCCTCCATCCTCAAGACAGTAAGCAATCTGATATGAGTTATATATGTGAAAACATATTAAACCTATTAACACATTAGTCATGTTGTGAAAGAAGAAACAGAACAAAAGGAAAAAGCCACGAAAAAACATAAATACAGTGAAATGAGTATGCTTCAGTCTGCATTCAGACTCCATAGTTCTTTCTCAGGATGTAGATATTATTTTCCACCATAAGTCTTCTGGAATTGTCTTAGATCATTGTTTGCTGAGAAGAGCTAAGTTAATCATAATTGATCATCATGCAATGTTGTTGTTACTGTGTACAATGTTTACCTGTTCTCACTTCACTCAGCATCGGTTCATATAAGTCCTTCCAGGTTTTTCTGAAATCTGCCTATTCATCATTTCTTATAGCACAATAATATTCCATTACATTCACATAACACAACTTATTCAGTCATTCCCTAATTGATGGTATTCCCTTAATTCCCAATCCTTTGCTAACAAAAAAGAGCTGCTACAAATATTTTATACATGTAGGTCCTTTTCCCATTTTTATGATCTCTTTGGGATACAGACCTAGTAGTGATATTGCTGGGTAAAAGAATATATGCAGTTTTATTGCCATTTGGGCATAGTTCCAGCTTGCTCTCCAGAATGGTTAGATTAGGGCACAACTCCACCAACAATGTATTAATGTATAAGACTTCTTTTTTGAAGACATATAAATGCTTTAACTCAGGATTATTGCCCTAAGCAAAGTAATATAGAGTTGAGTGGGAAAAAAATTGTCTAAAGGATTGTGAATGAAATGACTAAAGCCTTTATAACCAAAAGAATTAATTCCATAAAACTTTAGAACTAGAATGATAGTTTGAAAAAGACTTAGAGGTCTTGTGCTCTAATCCTCTCCTTTTGTTTGTGGAGAATCTAAGGTCCAAAAGGACAAATGACCTGCAATAAACCAGGATGAGATTTCAGGTCTTTTGACTCCCATACTACTACTACTAAATTAATGAAGTTATTGCCATTGTACAATTCATTTATACTGATACTTATGGATGAAGCAAACTATATATGTATAAAGATGAATTATCTCCATTAAATCACTAATCTTTTGAAATAGCTAAGTATTATTTTTCTTCTAGCACACAGTTTATTCAGAGATATTGAGTTTCCTTTGATAGTTCTTACAGTCTACTGGTAGTAACATTTATAAAGTTATTCAGCTAATACTAAATTAACCAATCAACAAAACTTCATCAAATAACTTTTTTATGTACCAGGCACTATCCTAAGTACAAAAAGAAACTAACATTTGCCCTCAAGAAGCTTACGTTATACCAGGAAACACACATTTTCACAGGAATCAAATGCAGTTTACATCCAAAAGGAATTATCCAGAGATAGGGGTAGAAGTGGAGGAGGTAAAGAACAGCAACCAGGGAAATCAGGAAAAATCTTTAAAAATATAACAGTTGTCCTGATTCTCAAAAGAACTTAGGGGTTCCCAAAGGGAGTGGTAAGGAGAGGAAATATTATAGATGTGGTGGGGGAGTGTGAGAGGGAAGCCTGTAAAAATGTATAGAAAAAATAGAATTCAATCCTAGGATTGTACAAGGTACTAAATCTGAATCAGAGGAATTCTGAGTAGCAATGTCTGAGTAGACACTCATAGACTGTCCCACCAAAGGGTGTTTTGGTAAAAGTTTAGCAACTGGCTCTGCAGAAAATGAATAAATAAACATCCAGCACAGTTTTAAGTTTTATTTGCATGATTTATTTATTTAAATTCCATTATTAACATTTTCTCCACCACTTTCCTGCATCTAGATAATGAACAAAATAATACATTTGTACCTGATTAGTAATATTTGCCAATTCCTGAAGAATAAATGCTGCCACTGAAAATTTAACATTTGGCTCTTTGGGGTGGGTTTGAGCTGGCTTTTGGAACTCCTACTCCCATTCTTCCCAATGGCAATGAATATTGATTTATCATTTTCTGAATAAGAGGTCAAAGGTAGGGGATATGGCAGCAGGAGGGTTAGAGTAATTCATCAAGGCATTTGGTAAGATTCCCATGCTGGGATGGATATGAAGATGAAGCCCTAGATACCTCTAGCACATATAGAGGGTTTCAGACTAGGTGTTAAATACTCAAACTTCAGTATACTTCCAATACACCTTTGACCCCACTGCAAGTCCCAGAGGGATAATGTCTCTGGACATCTGAATATTCAATACTTCTAATGGTTAGAAGCATTAGCAAAGCCATAATTAAGAAATTGGTGTAAAATGTTATTAAATTATATTAAAATATTGTGAATCTTTAAAAATGTTTTAAAATTAGTCTGTGTCCACATGGACAAAAGAGATCAACTAATCAAAACTTAAAACCATTTGCTGTGGATAATCTTGATGTTTGGCACCACTGTATCTAGTGGCCAGGCATAAAAGCAGACCAGACAATCTTCAAGAAAGCATTAATTTCAAAGAAAATGTTCTAGTTTCAACTGGCCACTAAGAAGCTGTATAATCTCAGTTGAGTCAATCAAACTTCATCAGATTCCAGATCACTTATACTTAAATAAAGGGATTAAACATCATATTCTATAAAGTCCTGCCAGTCAAAATAGTTCTTTGAGACACTATTTATTTACATTTATTTTGAAGAACTAAACTGATTTCAAGGCACAAAACAATATTGTTTTTTGTTTGTTTTTGTTTTGTTTGGGGTAAAGCAGGACACAAAGAAGGGTGCCCTATTCATAGGAGTACTTGCTTTACATTGGCACTAAGATATTTGGTGAAATAGTTACTTGGATATGTGATAGCTGGATAAACCATCAAATGATCAGATAAGCTTAATCTATCAATTTGAGAAAATTCAAAAACATGAACAGAATCAAGTCTCTTTGTGTAATAAGTTTTTTGCATAAGTGTAAGGAATCTGGCCAAGTCCCCAAAGTTCCAAACTATCTTTTTATTGCCTTAGCTCAGATTTCTGTCTAGGGATATCAGTAACTATAATAACTCATAAATCTTCTATGGCTTAGGCCTCATCCCACTGATAGTCTCATCTCTCCCAATTTTGTGTGACCCAAAAGAACCACTCATTCAAATATTGATTAAATGAACTTTTATTACAATGTAAATGAAATGAACAATGTTGACTTTAAAAATTCTGAAGGTCAGGCAACTCGTTGTTCCTAGTCAGGTTTGAAATATAATCTCTTTCCAGCTTTCCTTCTCTGGGCTTTCTGAAAGACAGTATTTGTAAGGAATTGGCAATTAAGCATCTTGACCTCAAAAACAATGAATGCTAGGTCACAATGTTCACTCCCAAGTTGTCTGGCTGTACCTAGAAGGATTCCTATTCGAACTGCTTTGGGTATTTCTTAGTGTGCACAAAAATATTTTGTGGGTCACAAGTGGAAAATTTAAGAAGCCCTTCTCCGAAGGGCCATGTGCTGCCAAAGCCTCATCTGCAGGACTCCAGAGTGTTCTTAAGCATCTTGTACTGAGCCCAGTGTCTGCATGTGGGTGACTGGGAGGGTCAGGAAGGGGGTGAGTAGGTTGTGGTGGTAGTACTGATGGTGATAGTGGTGGGATATCCATAAACTCGAAGAATAACCATCCTTCAGTAGACATTGCAAGCTCCAATTATTAAAAACTCCTAATCTCTTAACTTTCTATTGTCTTTTCCTGTAAAATAAGAGACTTGCTTTTCAAGTATCTGTTATATGGTGGGCCATTAGAATGGTATTAAACACTGAATTTAAATTAACCCCCAAAGCTACTCAGGCACACACTACTCATCCCTTTTGTGTCTCATGAGAGCCTTTGAGCACATAAATAATAGGTACCTTATACTTTAGAGGAGCTACTGAAACCAGCTGATATAAAAAATAATGCTTTTGTTTGTAAAAGAGAAACATTTCAATATAATCAATATTCATATGAATATTATTGTTTCAAAGAAAAATGTATGTTTGAAGTCCAATATTCTAATTGGAATATGACTTTTTTTTCCTTTAGGACATTAGCATGATAAAGGCTTCCAGGATATTCCTGGTACTTAGGGGTTTTTGTTTGTTTTGTTTTTAGAAGGTTCCACTATATTTTTTAAAAATGTATTTATTTGCTTCATATTATACTTTCAGTGGAAAATTAATTATTTCATGTGTAATTAATGATGGAATAGAGAGGATAGAAGAAAAATGATAAGTGAAAGAGGGATCTTAGTCTGACTGAAAAGGCTCCTGAAGTAAAATGAGTTTTACATAGAGGTGGCCATTAGTTTATAAATAATTGTTCTGTGGATCAGTGATACCATATTCCCATATTAATATTTGTACAATCCAAAATATATAAAATATTTGGAAAGAGTCACAGCAAACTCATAATAAGTTTAGAAGAAACCAGCAGCAAAATTCCTTTCTAATATTGATCTTGAAGGAAAGAAACCAAAACATTTGTTATAAATTCCTAGATATGTCCATTTATATAATACATTAATTAAATACAAATGTAATACACTTGTTAATATTGTGTGCACTCTAAAACTCTGTGCAACAGAGATTCTTACCAAAATAATACACAGAGGCTTCTCCAGGTAGGAAGCAGAAAAGAATGGTTTATTACGATCTCAAGAAAGAACAATCCTGCCTCTGACAAATAGGGAGGAGAAGCAATTTATAAAAGGAAATGGTGAAGTTATAAAGCCCTAATGCGGAATTCTCCCCCACTTCCCTGCTGACCTTTTTCTTCCATTGGCTGGAAGTCAGGTGCACAATCTAAGCTTGGCAACCTACCTCAAGTACTGGAACAAGGAAACAGTAGACTACCCAATGTACATTTGAGAAAGCACTTCTGTCCTTATTTGGTGTATCTCATGCTGAGGCGTTACTGAGGAGAGGGGTGACTTCCTACCTCTCTGTGTTCTGAGTCCTTGTAAATTATGTGATTTCCGGTAAAGGGGAACTTGGGCCTGTTTTCCTCGTGAAAAGCCTTACTAGATTTTAGAGTATAGTCTGAGAAGTTTTCACCTCTCTCACTTAATATTCTAACTGCAATATTTTCATTTGTTCAGATCTGAATGTCCTTGTGGGAAAAAAATTACCTGAGATCAGGAGACCTAATTTTTTTGCCCTAGTTCTGATACTAGCTAGATGACTTTGGATATGTCATTTGCCCTTTCTGTGCCTCAGTTTGTTTCCTCATCTATAGAATGAAAAAAAAAATAGATGAAAAAATTTAGGAAGATGTATTGCTGTTCTAAAGCTATATGATTCTTAACTCATCTTTTAAAAATATCATATTTTACAACCAGAGAAAATAAAATAGTTTGGGACATAGGCTGGTTGTTGTTAATGTATAATTAGCTTCATGTTAAATATGAAAATAAACCAGAATAAAACCCTGTGATATCATGTATTTTGCATGATCACAATAAAATATGCATCTCTGTCAGTATAGTACAAAAGTTTATGGTATCTATTTTTTTTTCTGAATTTTCCTAACAATGTAAAAAGGAGATTATCTACATATTTATAATAATGTTATATTGTCTTTTAAATTTCAAGTTTTTGTTTTCTTAATATCCAGTATCAAATTCAATAAATGTCAATTAAAGTATCAGCACTGTTTAGTTTAGGAATAGGGTTCTCTGAGGTAGTTCAATTCAATGAAGAAAATGGAAGTGGCTGATGGAGAAAAGAAAATCTTTATATTACATATCTTTGAAAATGTACAATATCTCAGGTACATAGTAAACCAATACAAATACAAAACACTGAAAGTTATTCCCAAACTGCTAAGTGATTAAAGTACAGGGTCATGAGTTCCTTTAAAAAAATTCAAAGTATTAAGTAGTATTAAACATGTCTCAAGTTAGTAAGAGAACTTTTAATCAAAATAACTCTGGTTTCTTCTTATATCCAGAAAATTGGCAAAGTTGAAAAAAATATGGAAAGATAAAAGTTGCAGGCATTGTAGAAAGACAGACTCACGGATATACTCTTACTGAGGATATAAATTGTAAACACTTTGGAATTATGTTACTAAAATATCCGTTTAGTTTGACCTAACAATCCCACTGCTGGAAAAATGTATATACATATATACATAAAAATGTATATATATATATATATATATACAATAGTATATGTATATATACAATATATGTGCACATGTATGTATTGTATATATACATATCCCAAGGAGATCAAAGAGAGAATTAAATATCCAATATGCCCCGAAATCATAATTTCACCACTTTTTTAATAATAGAAAAGAACTAGAAAGAGAGCAGATGTCCATTGATCAGATAATGGCTAAATAAATTGTGGTACATTAATGCATTGAATATAAAAGGGCCATAACTGTGGAATGGAGGGAGAATTTGAAGACTCTAAGAAGACACACGTAGGAATACTTATATGAACTAATATGAAGTGAAGTAAGCAGAACTAGGAAATCAACACTTAATAATGCCAACAAAGTCAACAGAAAGAATCAAAACAAGTAACTAGAAAAAAAATTTAAAAACTGAACACTATGTAATTATAATGATCAGGCTTGTCCCTGAAGATGAAATATGAGGATGTGCCATCCTCATTTTGTTACACAGGCAGGGGAAATATGGCTGTGGAACACTGCATATACTATCAGACTGGATTGATATGTTAATTAGATTTGCTAAATTACCTTTTTTTTCCCCTCTATTTTAAAAATTATTTGTTATAAGGGATAACTCTCTGGGCATAAGACTAGAAATGAATATAATTGACAAGAACATCTGGGGCGGCTAGTTGGCACAGTGAGTAAGAGCACCAGCCTTGGAGTTGGGATGACCCGAGATCGAAACCGGCCTCAGAAAATAAGCACCCACACATATAATAAAGACAAGCCGTATAACCTTGAGCAAGTTACTTAACCCCAATTGCTTTAAAAAAAAAAAAAAGAACATCTAAAAAGTTTCTCAATTCAGAGTTGCTAAAATAATTTTGCATGCTTGAAAGTAGTAGTAGTAATAGTAGTAGTGGTAGTAGTAGTAGTAGTAGTAGTAGTAGTAGTAGTAGTAGTAGTAGTAGTAGTACTTGTGGTAGTGGTAATGGAAATAATATTAGTGGTAGTACTAATATTAATAGTACTAGTACGTAGTAGTAGTTTGTCCCTAATGTTATCTCAAATGTTTATATATCAATTTCAAGGTGGAAAATTAAAATATATATGAATTTATAAAATCATAGAATAATAAAGTAAGGAGGAGTATTCTAAGGTAATCTTCCAAATGTGAATACTTGAGATGTAATTATCTAATTCAACAAATGGTCATTAATTATATGCTTTGTGCAAAGCACTTTATGCTGTAGTAGATGAAGAAATTTGGTTCTTACCTGCAAGGATAGTCATTAGAAAGAAATGGGCATAATTTTTGTTCTAGAAAAAGGTTATAACTCTCCCTTTCTCTCTGTCATACACACATACATATATACTATGCACATACATGTGTGTTGATAGATGTTATTTATACACCTTTATATATGATGTGTTTATATATACATGTATGTATATACATGTATACACTGTATGTGCATATGTACTATGTATGTGTGTATGTATAAATAGGCCCACATATACATAGAAAGACCAACATTTTTAAGACCAAAGGTGAGATTGGTTTTTGGATAAGTTAGATCGCACTCTCAGAAACTGTTTCATACTCTAAAGTTAAAAACTGATTAATGTCATATAAATCCGCTAAACAAGATCTAGAAAATTGTAAATTCAGTTTTCATTAGAATCCTAGAATTCAAGAATTTGAGGAGACTTGAGAAGTCAAAATATGTAAGCCCATAATGAATCTTCTCTACAGAATCCCTCACCAGAGATAACCTATTTCATTTTATTCCATTTTTATTGAGTTATTATTATTAATATACTATAACTTAGCTCTCCTTGCATCTCTTCATTGTCCTTTAATTCAATTAATATTTTGTGTCTTCAGACACGATGGTGTTCCATAATGCACAGACACAGATTGTCACTAGGAGAATATCTGACTTAAAAATTGCAATTTCTGCATGTGAGTCCGTGTGTGTGTAATGAGAGAGATCTCAATTTGAGATCATCACAAGTATTGTGCAATGTTGTAAACATTATTTTTATTCTATTTGGGGGCTTACTTTGTTGCCCTACAAAAATGAGTGTTCAGGATATGTGTGCTAATAAAAAAAAAACCTAATAGCCCACCAAATGGGTGCCTATCCAATCACATAACATCATCTTAGAAATATACAATATTTATCTATATTCTTCTCCTGTTTGAACTGATTGCCAATCTGCTCTTTTTTTTAATGGTTATATTCTTGTTACGGAGACCTCTTTGCAGTAATAACCAAAAAGTCATTTGTAAAAGGGAAACAAAACCTAGAAAGCTCATTTTATATAGGGGAATAACTTCCATTTGGACTCTGAGCAGGGCAGCTTAATGACCCTAGCTAACACCTTCAGCAAGCATACCCCTCTATTTTATGCTCCTCCTGCTATTATTACTCATCAGACAATTGATATTTAGCTATATCAAGTAAGACATTGTAGATTTTCTTTCAGTACTAATTTGTGATGTTTTGTTAACTAATTCCTTTTATGCAATGAAAAAGCCATAAACACATGAGAATCTTGTATCCATTATTTCTTTTGATCTTGTGTGATGATGTGATCAACTGTAGAAATTTTACTACAAAAACCTTCCCTCTTTTCATATTCTCAGCACAGACAGGGATAAAAATTGAACCAGTGATTTTAAAGGTACAGAGAACTCCCATATGTAAAAACTTCTCTCTAGTAATAAAGGTCAACAGATTCTTTGCATTCTGTAGCCTTAGAAAGTTTCCTAGGGCACTGAGATGACAAGTAATTTGCCCATGGTTGCAGTCGGGCTATATCAGAGTTGAGATTTGAACCTGGGTCCACTATAGCACACTACCTCCCATCCTTCTTCATGAATATCATCAACATATGACTATATCAAAAATTTGTGTATAAGTTGTACCAAGTGTGCCTAGGCTAATGACTCTAAAAAATGAATGTTCAAATTAACTTTTAAATTAATTTATTTAACTTTCAAGTAATTTTTATATTGAATAACTTCTTTTAGTTTTAACAGAGTATATTATACTTGTTTCATTGTTTAGTTTTAATTTAATCAAAATAATTTACTTTTGATTGTAAATTTAATAAATATTCTCATGACCATAAACCACTGTTATGAACATTTTATAGAAACAGGAAAATAGATATAGAAATTGCTGATGTCTTCTTCCTTACTTTTGGCTTGAGGCATGGTAATAATATGACTTTTCCCATTCTTTTAGTATCTTCCTCTCTTTAAGATATCTTGAAAGTGCCTTCCAAATAGTTTTGCTTCCAGTGCAGACTTTCTTTGCACATAGAAAAGTTCTACTTTTTCTTTCTGATTTAATATTTACAAGGAAAACTGAGGTGCTAATCCAGCACTGACACTGGAAAATATGATAGCTCTCTCTCTCCCTCCCTTGCTTCCCTCTCTCTCTCTCTCTCTCTCTCTCTCTCTCTCTCTCTCTCTCTCTCTCTCCTTCTATTCACTGTACCACCAGCTATTTCAAAAGCACATGGGAAGAACTCCCCATCCCCTCCATCAGGCAGCCCATTTCACTTTTGAACAGCTTTCATTTTTAGAAAGTGGTGTTTTTTCCCCTTAAATTAGAATCAAATTTATTTTTTGAAAGTTATACCTATTGCTCCTGGTTATGCCCTCTGATAGAAGTTAAATGTTAACATAATTTTCCAATAAGCCACTGGGGATGTTGTAATGGATTGTAATGACTCAAGAGGTGCTTTCTCAACTTGCTCAGAATGTATCTTCTGGAAATTCCAAGAATAGTTTTACAAGCTGTTCCTGTTTGAGGTAGAACTTTCATTTTGGTGTTTACCTTAACACCACTGCATGTGACCTAAACTAAGGATAGTATACTCTAAGAAAAAAAAAAGTAAGAACAGAAATCTATACCAAGTTAGTTCGGGAGAAAAAGCAGAGTTGAAATGTTAGTTGACTTCAATGATAGAAAGTCAAACAGAAACAAAGTTTATGAAGCATAAGAAATTGATTCATGACCAGAGTTTATAAAATGCCTCTCTTTATCACTACAGAATGGGAAACTAGAAACTGGCTATGACATTTATTATGGGACTGAAACTGTTCAGGGACAATATTGAATCCCCAGTTTTATTGTGAACTTCATATCGTTTATAAAAAAGTCTTAGGAGTCTGGAGACTTGTAGGGCTTCCCTTTCTTATTTTTCAAGAAAGGGCCTGTGTATAATTGTTGCTTAGGTAGTTGTTGCAGTGCATTTTAGTATTTCTACTCCTGCTTTCCCCACTATCAATTAATTCTCTGAAACAATACACTTTGATTAACAGATGAGACTGTGACAAAATTTAAGACCACTTAGAATACAAAGCTTGCTCCACCATTGTTTCTTGGTAAAAGAGATTTAGTCTTTTCACTGAGTTAAATTTCTTTTGTATGATCACTTTTCAAAGAATGAAATTTTAACTAATGAGATTAAATTTAACTGGATCTAGGTATAGTATACTGATATCTTTTATATTATAGTTAGTGGTGTGACCCAAAGAGTTGATATGGTTTGGTAGTTGGGAACATTGTTACTATAATTGTAGGCAGAGAAAATTATTATGTGTAACTGGCTAAATAAGAAATCTATATCTAATATCTGTCAGATTCATCCATATCATCCATTTACTATTTTAAGAAAACTATGAAATGATATTGTAAATTTGGAATCTAGAAAGAGGCAAATAAAATTTAACTTCATCAAAATCCACCTTTTTTTGTGTGAATCCCTAACCTTAATTTATTTGATTGTCCAGGTTAAGAAAATTGTTAAATGGGCTTCTAAGATCCTAATAAGAATCTTTACTGTATACAAGTATATATCATTAGTTTAGTAGCAATTAGCGAATTAGACAATTGGATGTAGAAATATGTAACTCAAATCCAGAGAAAGTACAGATTAGGTATCTCCAAGGCCTAGATCACATAGGTAAAAGTAAATAGTAGAAAAAGGGTTTAATCCTAGGCTCTCTGTCTCCAAATACAGTGATCTTTCTACTGTATTACCTCATATTACCTACTTCAGAGTACTTGAGTGAAAATCAAATGAGGTGTTATATTAAAACTTATATAAATGTAGACTAATACTATTCTCATTCTAACTCATTCTATTCTTTTCTCTCAATATTTTTCCTAAAAATATATAATAATAATATTTAAGTGAGAATAGTAGTCTGCTTAGCATGTTATATGTAGCATCTCACATTTGCAAATTTTATTTTCACACAGAATAAAACATTTTTTCTTTAACTTTAAAATGTTCCGAAAGTATATTGTGGTTGAAATAGACAACAAAGTGAAAAATTCTTCCAGTCAGTTGTATTTCTTCTCTATAGAGTTGAGTCTCTAAAACAGAACACTTAAACACATGGACTAATGATTGTCTTCAAGTATCAAAAGATTTGCTCTGCTTTGTCTAAGAGGGCAGAACAAAGAGTGATAGGTGGAATTTGTAAGGAGGCGAACTTAAAGATTGATGTAAGGAAATCTTCCTCATACAGCAATAAAAACCCACTAGAGATAGGGTGTTTGTTCCCATTGGTTTTCAGTCTGTATCCTTTTATTGGCATTTTGTAGAGGAGATCCTTGTTCAGATAAATTTTGGACCAGATGATCTCTGAGCACCCTTCATCTATGAGATTCTATGATATTTAATATTGAATATATAAATGCTTTAATTTTAAACAACAAAAATAGAGATACCACTACCTAAACCTCATAGATCAATATTTAAAAAATTATAATAGTTAATAATATTAACCCTTTAAGAGTTATGAATTTCTAGCTGATTAGTTATATCATTTCATTTGATCCCCACAACAACTTATAAAGTAAGCGCTAGAAACTATTCCTATTTTACATATGAGGAAACTAAGGCTGAGGGGAGTTATGTGATTTGCCTGGTCTCAAAGCTGGTCAGTGTCTAAGGCAGGTTCAAGCTTAGACCTCTAAGTCCAGTTTTCTATCCCATATACATTATGGTGTTGTTGAGTTGTTTCATGTACAACTATCTGTGAATCCATTTGGCATTTTTCTGGGCAAAGATACTAGCATGGTTTGCTATTTCCTTTGCCTGATCACTTTAGAGTTGAGGAACGGAGGCAAACAAGGTTAAATAACTTAACCAGGATCACACAGTTAGTAAGTGTTTAAGGCTAGATTTGAATTTAGGTCCTCCTAATTACAGGGCTAGCACTCTCTCTACTATATGACCTAGCTGTTCACTGTACCACCTAACTACTTCTAATAGTAAAATCACCTAATGAACTATTTGCATTTCCTTCTGTTCATTTCTGTATAGAAAATTAGACATATCTTATAGATATATAGATATAGATGTATTCATTGAAATTCTGAGATGGACTTTCTTCTCAAATTTGGTCTAGTGAACTACCAATATCATATTCAGAAAATGCCATTGCCCAGTATTAGTTATATTCACTAACTTTTTTCCACCAATAGAGCCCGTTAGATGAACAAATTTAAAGACAAAAAAATTTCTTAACTAAAATCAACAGTTATCCTCTACCATTTCTTTCAGACCCCATTATCTTTAATTTCTACCCAAATTCCCCTAAGAACCTCCCAGAAACCCAAGTACTAAATTGATAGAATCTATAAAAAAGAATTCATGTTCAAGTGGTACATAAACATTTTGTGCAAACATAATATGTTATTCACAATAAAACTCATCTTAACAATGCAATAAAAACTGATTTAGTCTCAGTTGTATAAAACTTATGAAAATTCCATCCATATTTTCTGAAATTTAACTTTAGAATGTGCTACATGTATAAAAAAATCTATTCTCATTCTAACTGGGGAAAATAACTGTATAAATTCACACATGAATTTATCTCAGTATAAACACTAGGCTTTTTTTCTTAAAAACAAAAGTGTCTCGGATCTATATTATATTTAAAATACATCTATTTGAAAGCCCAATTTGTGCTTTGGCTGAGGGGCAGTGGCTATTAAGGAGATAGTTTCATACTTTATTTTTTAAATGAACAAGATTGGAGACACAAAGACAGGATTTATATGTGCAGAAATGACTCAGACTGATTTAAAATAGAACATTTCTTTTTAAAATCAGAGGATGGCTTTGTGAGTTTTTTTTTTAATTATATACAAAGAAAGCTAGATGCTGTAAAGAAGATATGTGTCTATATTCATAGTTCTAGCAGCAGCATTGATCTCTCTAGAGAAGTGTACATTACAGTATTTCCAATTGATATTTTTTCTCCAAACACAAAAAAATAAAAACAAAATAAAAGAATCATGCAGGAAGGGTTTGCAAAGATGAATAATTCCCTTGGATCAAAGATGAGATCAAATGCAATGACACTTATGGAAAAAACAGTTACTTAAGAAAAAGCCCATCACATATATGTGAGAACTGAAAGACTCATGCAAGAGAGCTAATAAAAAATAAAGGTATATTCCTTTATTTATTCTTTCGCTTTCTTTTAAAAATTTTTTGGTCTTTATTCATTATTTTTAGTTTACAAGATTCAGTTCCACAATTCCTTGAGTTTCAAATTTTCTTCCTTTCCCTCCCCTTCGCCCCCTCCCCCACAGTGGCACAAGTATAGAATCTGCAAATAATTTCACATTAGAAATTAGTCAGGGTATGAAAAAGGATTGTATCAGATGGAATGAACAATGGGAAAGAGGAAACAAAAGCAAACAAGAAAAGAAAGAAAACAAGTAGTTTGCTTCAATCTGCATTCAAACTCTGTTCTTTCTAGTTCTTTCTCTGAATGTAGGCATCTCTCTCTATCATAAGTCTTTTGGAGTTGACTTATAGCCCTGCATTGCTGAGAAGAGTCCAGTCTATCAAAGCTGGTCATCACACATATGTTGTGTTTGTAATTGTGTACAAATTTCTCCTGGTTCTGCTTTTCTCACTCAGCATCAGTTCGTATAAACCTCTCCAGGTAAATATGAAGTCCATCTGCTCCTCATTTCTTATAACACAATAGTATTCCATTACATGCATATACTACAATTTGTTTAGCCATTCCCGAATTGATGGGCATCCCCTTAATTTCCAATTCTTTGCCACCACAAAAAGAGCTGCTATAATTAGTTTTGTACATATGGGTCTTCCTCCCACTTCTATGATCTCTTTGGGATACAAACCTAGAAATGGTATTTCTGGGTCAAAGGGTATGAAATTACTTATACCCCTTTGGGTATAGTTCCAGATTGCTCTCCAGAATGGTTGAATCAGTTCACAACTCTACCAACAATGCATTAGTGTTCCAATTTTTCCACATCTTCTCCAGCATTTGTCATTTTTCTGTTTTGTCATCTTAGCCATTCTGACCGGTGAGATGTGGTACCTCAGAGCTATTTTGATTTGCATTTCTCTAATCAATAGTGATTTAGAACATTTTTATATGCTTATAAATATCTTTACTTTCTTCCTCTGAAAACTGCCTGTTCATATCCTTTGACTATTTATCAATTGGGAGTGACTTGTGTTCTAATAGATTTGACTCAATTCTCTGTATATTTTAGAAATGAGGTCTTTGTCAGAGACATTGGTTGTAAAAATTTTTTTCCCAGTTTTCCATTTCCCTCTTAATCTTGGTTACATTGGCTTTGTTTGTACAGAAGCTTTTCAATTTCATATAATCAAAAATACCCATTTTGCTTTTTGTAATGCTCTCTAATTCTTGTTTGTTCATAAAATCTTCCCCTCTCCATAAATCTGACAAGTAAACTATTTCTTGCTTTCCTGGATTGCTTACAGTATCAGCCTTTAAACCTAGATCATACACCCATTTAGACTTGATTTTGGTATATGGTGTTAGAAAATGGTTTATGCCCAGTTTCTGCCACACTATATTCCAGTTTTCCCAGCAGTTTTTGTCGATTAGTGAGTTCTTATCCCAAAAACTGGGGTCTTTGGGTTTATCAAAGAGTATATTCTTATAGTCATTGACTGCTGAGTCTTGTGTACCCAATCTATTCCACTGATCCACTGCTCTATTCCTCAGCCAGTACCAAGTAGTTTTGATGACTGTTGCTTTATAATACAGATTAAAATCTGGTATAGCTAGTCCATCATCCATAGCATTTCTTTTCATTAATTCCCTTGATATTCTGGACCTCTTGTTCTTTCAAATGAATTTTGTTACTATTTTTCTAGTTCTATAAAGTAATTTTTTGGTAAATTGATTGGCATGTCACTAAATATGTAATTTAATTGAGGTAAAATTGTCATTTTTATTATATTAGCTCAACCCAGCCATGAGCAATTGATGTTTTTCCAATTATTTGGATCTGATTTTATTTGTGTGAAAAGTGTTTTATACTTGTGTTCATATAGGTCCTAGGTTTGTTTTGGCAGGTATATTCCCAAATATTTTATAATGTCTACAATAACTTTAAATGGGATTTCTCTTTCTGTCTCTTGCTGTTGGTTTTCATTAGAAAGATACAGAAGTGGTGAGGATATCTGTGAGTTTATTTTATATTCTGCAACTCTGCCAAATTTATTTATTGTCTCAAGTAGTTTTTGTACTTTATTCTCTAGGATTTTCTAAGTATATCATCATATTATCTGCAGAGTGATAACTTGGTGTCTTCTTTACCTAATTTGATTACTTTTATTTCTTTTTCTTCCCTAATTGCTACTGCTAACATTTATAGTACCAGACTGAATAAGAGGGGTGATAGTGAACACCCTTGTTTCACCCCTGATCTTCATGGAAACATTTCTAGCTTATCCCCATTACATATGATACTTCCTAATGGCTTTAAATAGATGCTACTTATTATTTTAAGGAAGGCTCCGTTTATTCTTTACTTTCTAGGATTTTTAAAAGGAATGGATGTTGTATTTTGTCAAAAGCCTTTTCTACATCTATTGAGATAATCATGTTATTTCTGCTAGTTTTATTGTTGATATGATCAATTATATTGATGGTTTTCCTAATATTAAATCATCCTTGCATTCCTGGAATAAACCCTTCCTGATCAAAGTGTATTATTCTTGTGTTGCTGTAGTCTTTTTGCTAATATTTCATTTAAAAATTTCGCATCTATATTCATGAGGGAAATTGGTCTATAATTTCTTTCTCCATTTTATCTCTTCCTGATTTAGGTATCAGTACTATATTTGTGTCATAAAATGAATTTGGTAGGACTCTTTTTTCAATGATTTTCCCAAATAGTTTGTAGAGTATTAGAATCAATTGTTCTTTAAATGTTTTATAGAATTCACTAGTAAATCCATCTGGCTGTGGAGATTTTTTTCTAGGGAGTTCACTGATGGCTTATTCAATTTCTTTTTCTGAGATGGGGTTATTTAAGTAATTTAATTCCTCTTCAGTTAATCTGGGCAACTTATATTTTTGTAAATATTCATCCATTTCACTAAGATTATCAAATTTATGTGCATATAATTTGGCAAAATAATTCCTAATTATTGTTTTAATTTTCTCTTCATTGGAGGTAGATTTACCTTTCTCATTTTTGACACTCATAATTTGGTTTTCTTCTTTTTTATCATATTGACTATGGGTCTATCAATTTTATTAGTTTTTTCATAAAAGCAGCTCTTAGTTTTATTTATTAATTCAATAGCTTTCTTAATTTCAATTTCCTTAATTTCTCCTTTGGTTTTCATTACTTCTAATTTAGTATTTAATTGCAGATTTTCAATTTGTACTTTTTCTAGCTTTTTTAATTGCATGCCCAATTCATTGACCTCCCTTTTCTCTAATTTATTCAGTATGCACTCAGGGATATAAAACTTCCCCTAAGAACTGCCTTTGTTGCATCCTATCAATTTTGGTATGTTGTCTCATTATTGTCATTCTCTTGAATGAAGTTATTGATTGTTTCTATAATTTCTTTTTTGACCCACTCATTCTTTAGGATTAAATGGTTTAGTTTCCTATTGTTTTTTTTTTTTTTGTCTTTCTTTGCATGGCCCTTTATTGCATATGATTTTCATTGAATCTTAATCTAAGAATGATGCATTTAACATTTCTGTCTTTCTGCACTGAATTATGAGGTTTTTATGCCCTGGTATATGGTTGATTTTTATGTATGTGCCATGTACTGCTGAGACGGTATATGCCTTTTTATTCCCATTCAGTTTTCTCTAATTATCTTTCATAGCTAGCCTCTTTAAAATTCTGTTAACCTCCTTAACTTATTTCTTGTTTATTTTGAGGTTAGATTTATCAAGTACAGAGAGGGGGAGATTAAGGTCCCCCACTAGTATAATTTTGTTATCTATTTCTTCTTCTAATTCCCTTAACTTCTTCTCTAAGAATTTAAACACTATACCACTTGGTGCATATATATTAAGTAATGATATTGCTTCATTCTCAGTGGTGCCTTTTAGTAGGATATAGTTTCCTTCCTTATCTCTTTTAATTAGATCTATTTTTGCTTTTGCTTTATCTGAGATAAGGATTGCTATCCCTGGGTTTTTTACTTTAGCTGAAGCATAATATATTCTACTCCAGCCTTTTACCTTTACCTTGGGCATATCCCCTTGTTTCAAATGTGTTTCTTGTAGACAGCATATTGTATGATTTTGGTGTTTAATCCATTCTGCTATCTGCCTCCATTTTATGAGAGAGTTCATCCCATTCAAATTCACAGTAATGATTATTATCTGTCTCTTTCCCTCTATCGTATTCCCTCCTTTGTTCACGTTTTTGTTTCTTCCTTCTCCCTGCCCCTCCTTAAGGGTTTTTCTTTTGACCATTGCCTCCCTCAGTATGCCCTCCCTGTGACCCCTCCCCTTCTTTACCTACCCTTTCCCCTTACTACTATTTCCTTCCCTTCTAACCCTCTGATTCTTATCCCCCCTTACCCCTCCTATTGCCAATAGGGCACAATGGATTTTTATATTTATTGGAGTATGTTATTCCCTCCTTTACTCCAAACCAATGAGAGTAAATTTCATACAGTGCTCCTCTCCCTCCCTCCTTTCCTTCTATTATAATGTTTTTGTGTCTTTTCACATTAGAAACTTAAACTTAGTTGACTATGTTGATCTTCTTTGAACCAGAAACAATGAGAATAATGTTCAAATGATATTCATCTCCCTCTCTCCTTCCCCTCTACTATAGTATGTCTTTATGCCTCTTTATATGGCATAATTTACCCTTTCCTGCCTCATCCTTTTTTCCCATTACAGTGCCTTTGAACCCCTTAATAAGGTTTTTTTATCATCAGATTAGTTCATTTATACCCACACCCTCTATCTATGTATATCCCTTTTAAAGTTCGTGATAATCATATAAATTTCAATATTGACAGGTATCAAATTCTCATATAGGGATGTAAACAGTTTGCTCTTATTGTATCCCAAGTTATATGCATGCGTGTGTGAGGTATATTCCTTTATGGTTTTTAGTTTTTCAGATATCTGATAATCAAGTTCAATGGAAGACATACCTAATGTGTATATTAGCATGGCCCTTCCCTTTCTTAACCCATGTGTTCTTAACCTGGAACCAATGAACTTTTATGTACATGAACATTCACATATATGTTCATGTATTTACGTGTGTATATATGTATATTAGTGGAGAAAGACAAATAACTGCATTTCAGTATAAGTGGTTTACTTTGAAATTCTATATACTTTATTTTATATATTTAAAAATTATAAGGGTAGCTATGTGGCACAGTGATAGAGCACTGACCCTGGAGTCATGAGGACCTGAGTTCAATTCTGGCCTCAGACACTTGACATACTTACCAGCCTTGTGACCTTGGGCAAGTCACTTAACCCCAATTGCCCTGCCTTCCCCCCTCCAAAAAGCAAAATAAAATTATTCTGAGGTATCTATAAACATTCACCAAAAATCACAATGATGTTTTGGCCCAAAAAGGTCAAGAACTTCTGATTTAGATATATTATGCTAAATTTGTAACACAAAATGCACATCAATGAATGTAATGCAGATGGAAATCGTAGGGTTGAATATGAAAAGATATGTTTCCCTGGCTATCAGAGACATAATTTTTTAAAGAATCAATATCATCATTCTTGCCTCAGTTAACTAAAGATGCTTAGAACATTGTGAAGTTCAGTGTATTGGAGGAGTATGATCCAAAGAGAACTTTATTGAGTCAGAATATCCATATTTCTCTGGTCTAGGTTTCTAGTCTGAGAAATATAAGGAGTGGCATAATATGAAGTCACCAGTGAGAGGTGCATCCAATTTCCCAAAATTCTAGTCATAGAGAATTACTTGGGACAGCAAGAGATTAAATAACTTACCCATGATCATACTACCCATACATGCTATGATGACAACTTGATTCTGGATCTTCCTGACCCCAAGACAAGGGTTCTATCTAGTTACCTAATGACATGCTACCTTTTTTCAACAGTTAAAGTTCACCTCAGATTAATATAGGTAAATAATGAATAAACATCGGCAAATATATTAATTAGTATCATGTTCTCCCTTTTAACTCTAAATAATTACTTAAAGTAAGGTTTTCCTGGATTATCATAGCAATTTTGTTACCTAGAAATTTATCAGTTAAACATCCTTATTACTTAGAGATACAAACATTTTATCAGAGGATAAATTCTTTTAGTTTTTCTACCAACTACTTCTCTCTTGATGAAGCTCCCTAAATCTACTAATTTTTTTTCAAGAGAATTAAGGGAATTTGCATTTTATATGTAAAACGTATCTGTGCCATTTTTTTCTGGGAGGAGCCCATATACAACAGATATTATCACAGAATTATAATTTCCAAAATATTTGAGGTTTTGATTAACCAGTAATAAATATTTATGACAAAATTATAGACAGGACAAAAATTAATCCTTTTGCTAAAAGCTGTTGTTATTGTTGTTTTTCTTTTAAGAGCATTAGATTTTGTCTGGCTAATTTTGGATCAGACACCTGAAACTTCTGTTCCAAGTACATTTTTTAAACAAAATACTATAGAGATACACTTAATGTTACTTGTGATTTTATTGAGGTCTTAATGAGGGATGGAATATTTTGTGTGTAGCTTATTATATATGTTGAGGTATTGATCAATACCCTAAATACTGTGAAATTCTGTTTTGTTTTTATGAATATTATTTTTTCATTAACTTTCAATCTCATAGGACTTTCAGGAAGAAAATACACATACTAATTCCAGAGGCTAAAACTATGAAACTTAAAGGATAAAAGTGCTTCAGTATATCTTTTAAGCCATTTTGTTCTTTAGAACACAAAGGAAGAAAATCCCCAACTAATGCTTTCCATTAAAAATTTAAACCATAGATATACAAGAAATTGGTGATTTTAGTTCATCTGGATTTATTTAGTTGTGGTGCAGTCAGATTGCTTTTGTGTTAATCCAGGTAGATCATTCAAGTGGTGCAAATGTACAACTTAGCTGAAATTCTGGGAATTTATTTGGCTGCATATTGGCACAGCCTCTAGTGATACAATCCCTTTTTATTATTATTATTTTATTATTTTTTTTTGCTTTTTGGAGGGCAGTTGGGGTTAAGTGACTTGCCCAAGGTCACACTTTTTGACTTTTATTAAATTATTAAATTAAATTAAGTTAAAATTTTAAAATTATTAAAATTACACACAGCTAGTAATTGTGTCAAGTGTCTGAGCCCGGATTTGAACTCAGATCCTCCTGACTCCAGGGCCAACGTTCTATTCACCGCACCACCTAGCTTCCCTGATACAATCCTTTCTTAACACAATGATTGTAAAAGGCTATCCAAATGACTGAAGTATCGGAATAATTATCCATGTAATTCTGTGCCATGTGAAAAAGTGAATATGGTATATACAGGGATCCATGGGAACACTTATATGAACTGATGCAAAATGAAATAAGCAAAGCCAAACAACTACAATATGAGATACAACTACAATAATGTTAATTTTAAAAATACTGGAACTTTATGTTGTGTAATTATGATAACTAAGCTTTGCTCCAGAAAAGAGATGAGAAGTATTCTTTCTTCCTTACTTGCTCTCTGAGAAGACATAGAGGAGGATTACAATGGGAAATATAGGTGATATAAAAAAGAAATCAATAACAAATTGTTGAAAAATTGATAGTGTAATTAAGGAAACAACCAAAAACTAACAAAAACCTGGTTTTAAGGAACAAACTTTTGGGTTTGAGGTTTGGTTTGTTTTTGTTTAGCATGAATAATCCATTACCTTCGTTAGATAGCATCATTAGATACTCATTTGCCATGTCTGTGTGACTTATAGTATACATGTTCCCAGAACATCGAGTTGAACTTGCAAATTTCAATCACCTGTGCTTTATCTACACAAGTCATATCAAATAGCCCACTTAGTTAGAAATAGCTGAATGTTTGGCACCATGTATATTGCAGTCTCACTTTCACCAGATGCAAAGCAGAATTATTACCATAGTGGTTATATTCTAAAACAAATTGCATTTTCACCCTCTAATAGGACATTTTTAGTCTCCTAACCAGGCTTCTAAGATCATTTTCCTCCCTACCACCAACCAAATTTAAGGCATAGAACATTGCTATAGGATTTGGTCATTGATGCAGTGAAATCCCCAGAAACCTTATTTTGAAGCCAGAAAGATAAAAACAGGAACAAAGACAAAAACAAAATCACCTTCTTTAGAGTCTGAGTCTTTGTAATAAACTGACATGAAAAGAAATGATACACTGGGGAAAAAAAGGAGATGGAACATAGAACATACAGTTACATAAGCTATCATTCAGATTATATACTTTTGTTACACTATGAGGATTGGAAACATATTCCAGAAAGTTCTATGACAGAAAGAAGAAATAATGAAGTGACTACTATAAACAAATATCTAAATAATTCATAAATAACTATCTCCATTCCCTACTCAAAACCAAACAAATGAGACAAAATAAAATTTCACCTAAAATAGCCAAACAAAACAGAAACTGGAATTGTGAACAGTATTATTTTTCTTTGCTTTAATTGCCTAGATAAGGAGGTCTCAATCTGTGAGAGAAAGAGCGGGGGAAGAAGGATGTTATGTACTCTTTTGACAGTCTGATGAGATTTATTCCTCAGTTTCTGTTGTATACATGCATACTTCAAAGAAATATTAAATTAGGTGGTTAGTGAAAATAAAGATGTACCCCCCCATCCAAGTCCACAAACCCCTAAAATCTATCCACAGACTGAACTCAGAGACTGAATCTGTTCTTAAAATTGAAAGTGTTAGTCCCCAGTCAGTAGAATGAAAAGAAAGAAAAAGTAGCTTTGAAAAGTATTTTTAAATATTCAGCACAATTCCAATTCAGCACCCAAATACTAATGCAAACTCTTCCAAGTATGCCAATGTGGTTTCCAACGTACCTTGCATTAAGATGAATGTGCTCACCAGTGCCCAATGTAAATATGAATTCCCCAACCCCAAACATTTGAACATCAATTAATTTTGGATATCTACCCAATTTTGTTCCCCTACCAGATGACAAGCATCTAGGTATTGGACTTGTATCTGGATGGTTGAATAAGTTTTCATTTGGATGTTGATGGTATACCCACATGACAGAAAAATAAATGGGAAGTAATGCAAAAGAAAAGTCCAGTTTTGCCTTAATTTTCTGTGTCTGTATGGCTATTGATATGTAGGCATCCCCATAGATGTATGCTTACATATATATGTTTATATATTTCATCTGAAAGCATTTCAGTTGTGAATTTCCCAAGTAATCGTTTAAGTTCTTTCTTTTGTTTATAGTCACTCAGCATAAATCCCCTTATAACTTACAAGAAGATAAAAGGGCAGAAGTCATTGAAGACGCCTCAGAGACCACATAGTCTGTGGACCCTGTCTCATTTTACACCTGAGGACACTGGGTTGATAACAGAAGTTAAATGACTTGCCCAAGGTTACAAATATAGCAAACACTGGGAAGGGGAGGGGGTGGTTATTTGAACTCAGGTCCCTCTGATTTGACAGTGCTCTTTCTGCTGTGCCATATCCCTTTTATGCTGAATACATTGCCAAGATTTCCCTAGGTCCTTTGATGATAGATAGATAGACAGACAGACAGACAGACAGATAGGTGATGATTTATATGTATATATGTGTATATGTATTTACCTTTCTAGGTATGACACAGTTATATTGTTAATATGTCTAGGAGGCAGAATTTAAATCAAAGGTGTGTGTGTCTCTCTGTGTCTCTGTCTCCATCTTTTTGTCTCTGCCTCTTTTTCTTTTTGTTAGGAAGGTCAGTTTTTCTTTAAAAGGCTATCAAGGAAATAGACTATGGAAGTCCTGAAAGTATCTTCCTGTCTAGGAATCCAAAGATGAACAGGTTAATTATGTTGTAAGTGATTTCATTTGATCATATGAAAAACTAGGAAAGAATGATTATTGATGGGTTATTGAAATCATCACTACAGATGTGGTTTAGGATCATTTTCATGTGCAAAATCACAGGATGTGGGAAGGGAATTTAGAGCTCATTTTAATCCAGTGCCCTTGTTTTGCAGATTAAGAAACTAGAGGCCAGACAGGTCAAGTCTATCCTACATTCAGATATTTATACTGGGCGTTTATTATATGTAAGTCATAGAGCCCAAGTTCATATATGAAACTAATAAAGAACCAGCCCTTTATCCAATTCTTCTGACTTCTCTGTCCTATGTTTTTCCTTCCACTACTCTACACTGAAAAGTAGCATACAGATACAGTCTTAATCAGATGACAGTTCTATTTAACATCTAAATCTCATGATAAATAATAATTATTTCATATTTGACAAGAGATAGATGATTTAGCATTGAGCTATTGATAATTTTCCAGTCTCCTCCCTCCTGTTAATGGATACATATTATTACTAATGCAAGTCAAATATGTGGAACAAGAGGAGTAATGCATTACCCTTTGTGAGACATAACTCATTGGTATAGAGAAGTCTTTCCCATACTTATCCTGTTTCAGCTCTTTTTGTTTCTAATATTAATGATGTTATTTAAAGAGTTATTGGATGCATAATATCAAATGACATTATGCCATGTGATTTCATTTCAAAGAAGGCCATAGACATGAAAAGAATATTAAGAGTATATTCTCAATGCATTTTTTTGCATTTCCCCCATAAAATTCTAAAGAATAAATGTGACTGTTATTTATTATTTAGTTACCGAATGTCTGTTCATTTCTTTGCAGAATTTTGCACAGTAACTCACAATTAAGACAATCATTATCCTGCCTGGAAAACATGTACCTCATATTATTCCTCTTGAAGTCTGTTTTCTCTTTTACTCTTTAGAAAATGTAAACTTCTTAGGAATGCCATGTTATCTGGTACTATTTTCCTTTTTTGCAATAACTGCTTAAAAAAAGGAAGAGGTCCCTGGGATAGCATTGCTTCCTGTATATTTCTCAAATCACAGTTATAATACAGCTGCCCTTTTCTGGAATGATGCTTTAGGGAAAGTCAGACTGCTTGCAAATTATGTCACATGATCTCAATGTTTATCATGATGTAGTAAAAGGGGTTGGATGATTAAATTGTACTTTTTTCATTTTAAATGACTTCATTTCTTGTTGATATAGCCATTGACACTAATGCCTGTTATGTATATCATTTGTATCTCAAACTATACTATAATTATCTGGATCCCAATATCATATACTTTCCTTTTCTGAAAAAAAAATACCTAGCACAGGCCCTCATACATAGCAAAAGTTCAATCAGTGTTTGTTGGTTGATTACTTGATTGATTGACTGACTAATGTGTAGTTTGGAGCCAATAATGGAAAGCAAATAAAAGTAGTAATTAGAAATTACAGGGAGGCAGGACTAATGGCCCAGAACCATCACAGTCAATCCCTTCCCTTTTCATTAAAAATATGTGAATCATTAGAGGGATTGGTACCAAGTGATTTAACCCTCTGGTTCTCACCTATTTTTGGAGATGTAAACTTCATTCTCCACAATAAATATATAATCCAAAGAAGGAGGATTGCAGTAGATTGCAGAATAGAATATTGTCACACTCATGTAAAGAAAACATAGTGACATGAGGACATCCTGTATAGCCTCTATACAATAGGATGATAGATATATATTTGGAATGTGCCTTCGAGGCCATCCAGTCCAACTACTCCTTTCATAGGTAAGGAAGCTGATGTCCACAAAGGTGAAGTGACTTGTCCAAACTCGTAGAGTTAGTAAATGGTACGACTAGACCTTGAGCCATTGATTGCTTACTATTCCTAAATTGTGTTATATTAAAGTTCCTCTTTTCCGGGGGTTGATTAGGAAACTCATGTAAATGGGACCAGATATGAACTCAATGTTTATCATAAGGTTGGCAGTAGAGTGGATGGTTTAATTGTTTGCTTTTCTTGTTGAATGATTCTACTCCTTCTGGACATATACACTGAACCCAAAGTCTATTTATATGTTGACTTTAAGTTTCTGGTCTTCAGTGTCTTTTGTTTGTGTATAGATATATCCAATGTATTATACATATGTATACATGTGTGTATATATGGATATATACATATATTTACAGTTATATCTATAAACATATGTATATGTGTGTGCCCATGTATGCATGTATGTATAGATGAGTATGTGTGTATATGTATCACATTGTACCACATGAGAAGAAAAAAATCTATTGAGACAACTAGGGCACTACTGTAATGGTAAGAAATATGTTTCTTGTTTGAAGATTATACTTACTGCTATACTATCAATTCTGCCTTTGCTTTGGGGGGAGGAGTTCATAAGTTGTTGACCTCATCAGTATCAGCAAAAGCTAGCACAGAAAATTTTTTAATCATTATACTACATAGATTCAAAGTGTTAGAAAGATTACAGAACTCAAGTCCTGGAGCTGGAAGGGATCCCCAATCTCACCTAATTCAAATTCCTCATTTTATAGATAATAAAACTGAGACCCATGGAGACTGTGATTTGACCAAGTATCCACATGTTTGAGTTTATTTTCGCTTTGAAAAATAGTTTTTGGAGCCACTGGCTGGAGGGCCTTCAGATCACCAGCAACAGTGTCAGTTTCCAGAATTATCAACCCATAGATGCTAAGGACAAAGTGAGAGGTCAGTGCAGTGTGGACTTTGGGAACAGGGAGTTTGGGAGTGTGGTCTGGCCTTTGCTCCCTGGAGGGATAAGTACCTGTGACACCACGGAAGTGTAGCCACCACTGTGTGGCTGCTTCAGAACTCCTGGCCTGCAGATTGTAGGGGGACCACATGAGAAGGGGGACCAAGCAAACAGTCTGAGGGGTAATTGCTCTTGCTTTAATCTGCTTGGGTCTGGCTTGTGGTCTAGGGTGGAGGTCCTGGGGTGCGTGATCAGATTGCCAGAGAGTATGGAAGATCCAGAGAGGGCACCCAACTAATACCTTTAGCAACTAAGAAAACCCCAGTGTTTGGGATGAAACTCACCTGTCTGGTAGCAGAGTTCTATTGTGGCAAAAAGCTCAAAAGTCAAGCAATTGAGTGGCAAGATGAGCAAGCAAAGGAAGCAAAGCAAGCACAGCAATCTGACTATACACCCCTATTTTTGGGACAAAAAGGATCAAAGCATGGAACAGGAGGAAGACAGCGAAATCAGACTTGGCACCAAAAGCTTCCAAGAAAAATACAAGCTGGTTACAGGCCATAGAGGACCTTAAGAAGGATTTTGAAAACCAAATAAGAGAAGTGGATGAAAAATTGGGAGGAGAAATGAGAACTCTGCAAAAAATTATGAAATGAGAGTCAATAACCTGACTGAAGAAAATAACACCTTAAAAATAGACTAAATCAAATGGCAAAAGAGGCTCAAAAAGGCAATGAGGAGAAGAATGTCTTAAAAATCCAAATTTGCCAGATGGAAAGAGAATCTTAAAAGCTCACTGAAAAGAATCATTCCTTCAGAATTAGATTGGAGCAAATGGAAGGTAGTGACTTTATGAGAAATCAAGATAGTATTAAACAGATCCGAACAAATGAAAAATAGAAGGCAATGTGCAATATCTCATTGGGAAAGCCATTGACATGGAAAATAGATCCAGGAGAGATAATTTAAAAATCATTGGACTATCTAAAAGCCATGATAAAAAAAGAACCTAGAAATCATCCTTCAAGAAATTCTCAAGGAAAATTGCCCTGATGTTTTAGAACCAGAGAGCAAAATAGAGGTTGAAAGAATCCACCAAAAACCTCCTGAAAAGGATCCCAAAAAGAAAACTCCTAGGTTTTATAGCCAGATTCTGGAGTTCCCAGGTCCAGGAGAAAATATTACAAGCAGCCAGAAAGAAATAATTTCAATGTTGTGGAAACACAATCAGGATAACACAGGATCTGGCAGCTTCTACACTGAGGGATCACAGGGCTTGGAATATGATATTCTGGAGGTCAAAGAAGCTGGGATTAAAACTAAGAAATACCTCCCCAGCAAAACTGAGTATCATGTTTCAGGGGAAAATATAGTCATTCAATGAAATAGAGGACTTTCAAGCATTCATGATGAAAAAAAAAACAGTTGAATAGAAAATTTGAAATTCATATACAAGAAGCAAGAAGGTAAACAGGAAAAGAAATCATAAGGAACTTATCAAATTTGAACTATTTACATCCCTACATGGAAAAATGATCATTGTAACTTATGAAACTTTTCTCGGTATGAGAATAGTTGAAGGGAATAGAAATGTATGTGTATACACACACACACACACACACACACACACACACATATATATAGGAAAGTATATGGGCATATGAATACATATGTGAATGTGTCTATATATGTGTACAGGTATACGTAGATAGAGGGCATGGGACCAATTTAATAGGAAGGGATGATACTGAAAAGGTGAAATTAAGAGGTGAGAGAGGAATATAATGAGAGGAGATGGGGAGAGACAGAATGGGGTAAATTATCTCATATAGAAGAGGCAAGGGAAAACTGTTACAATGGAGGAGAAGAGGAAGGAAAAAGGGAATAAGTCAACCTTATTCTCATTCAATTTGGCTTACTAAGGGAATGATATACACACAAAATAGGGTATCTCGCTCTACAGGAAAATAGAGGGGAAGGGGCTGAGAGGGGAATGATGCAAGGGAGGGCCTGCTGAGGGGGAGGGAAGTTGGAAGCACACACTTTTGTAAAGGGACAGGATCAAAGAAGAGAATAGAACAAGTAGGGGGTGGGATAGGATGGAGGGAAATATAGTCAGTCTTTCACAATATATCTACTGTGGAAATGTTCATAGCTACATATGTATAACCTATATTGAATTGCTTATGCTCCCAGTAAGGGTGGGTAATGGGGGAGGAAGGGTAAGAATCTGGAATTCAAAGTTTTAAAATCAAATGTTTAAATATATATTATCATTATTATTTTTATTATTATTATTTTACATGCAACTGGGAAATAAGATATACAGGCACTGGGGTATAGTGATCCACTGTGCCCTATTGAAAAGTTGGAGGGGGTATGGGTGAAGATATGGGAGAGAGTAGATTGGAGGAAGGGATATTCAGTGGGATCACTGTTTTGGGGAGGTGGGTAGGGGAAAAATGGGGAGAAAATTTGCAGCTCAAAATCTTGTGGAAATGAATGATGTAAACTAAAAATAAACAAAAAATTTAATTTACAAAAGAAAAATAATTTTTGTTGTGTACTGTCTATTTTGTTCTTTTTTTTTTTTAGCTCAAAAGTGGTAACATGACTTGCCCTGGGTCACACAGCTAGCAAGTGGTTGAAATCAGATTTGAATTCATGTCTGTCATAACTCCAGATACAGCAATCTATGTGCCATGTCACCTACCTAACTCTCTGAAATAAGGATTTTGAAAAAACAGGGGAAAGCCTGGATATCATTATTTTTAAATTTGTGTATGTGTATGTATATAAAATCTCTCTATCTCTCTCTCTATCTCTATCTATCTATCTATCTATCTATCTATCTATCTATCTATCCCAAAAGGAATCAATCAAAAAGAAATGAAGTAGCAATTAAGAAAAATGGCTCATTCAAACAGTGCTGGCAGGAGCAAGTATTAATGATTAAAAGCAAACTAGCTGGATAAACAGTACCCAACCACCTATCCCTGCAAAAAAGGAATAGAAAACTGAGTGGCTATCCTTCCTTTGCCAGTAAGGAAGGTCTCTGTCTCTCACACACAACTGTGTTTAACCTTTAAGTTTCTTACTTATAGAGAAGACCTAAGAGAGCAATCTATTTAACCTTTAAATCTATTACTTATAGAGAAGGCATTTGTAGAGGAAGCACTGTGTTTAACCTTTACAGAGAACCTTTCATAGGTTCTCTCTAGCTCAAAGAATGTGCATTTTCTTGTTTTTAATTTCTCTGCAACTGTTGATTAGTCTCACCATCGCAGATATTTTCTCTTACACTGTTTGGAAACATTCAATATTAAGACAGTGTTATAATTAGACTACTAAAAGGGGAACAGAGATTGCTTTTTTTTTTCCACTTCCAGATGTGTGCCCTGCTCTCTTTTATTTATTATATGCAACTTTGCTTTGACAGTGTCTTCATATTAGGTGTTCATATGAATCTAGAAAATAATTCTAGCCACTGTTGCATTTTCTTCTAAAGATGCTTGAAAAGTTAGATTTAAAGCCAAAAAATCAATTTTTAGTAATGATAATTTAAATTAAATAGATCAACTAGTATTTATTGAATGTTTCCTGTATGCAGTGCATGTGCCAGTAGCTGAGGGAATACTGTCTTTGGAATTTCAAGACTTGAATTAATAAGGCAGACTGGTAAATTTTAAAAGTATACCAGATTCAGGAAAGAGACCAAGATTCTAGTCTCAATCCTGCCACCTGGCTAGCTGTGACATCTCAGGAAGAACATATCTAGTCTTTGGTATTCCAGATCATAGCCTCTGACGGCCAGTGTCACTCAGGTTTCTGTCCTGGACCCTCTTCTCCTCTCCCTCTATACTACTTTACATACTGATCTCTTCAGCTCCCATCATTTTAATTACCATCTCGATGATGATGATGATTCTCAAATCTACCTTTCCTGCTGGCCTCCAATCTCACATCTCCAAATGCCTTTAAGACATCTCAAACTATATGTGCACTATGTCCAAAACAGAACTCATTATCTTTCCTTATAAGCTCTTTTAAGGCAGAGGGTGACATCACCCACCCAGTCCCTCAGTATTGGACCCTTACTCCCCATGTATAACATGTTGCAAAAGCCTGCCAATTTTACCTCTGTTTCATCTCTTGAATCTGCCACACTCTCTATCACTGACACCACACTAATGCAGGTCCTCATCTCATGCTTGGACTACTTCAGTATGTTGGTGGTGGGTCTGCCTGCTTTGAGTCCATCCTTCATTCAGCTACTAAAATAATTTTCCTTAAACATTGGTCAAGTCATGTCATACCATCCCCACTCAATAAACTCCAGTGCTACTTGCCTCCAGGAGCAAATACAAAACATTCTGCTTAGCATTCAAAGCCCCTCATAACTAAGGCCCCCTCCTATTTTTCCAGGTTTCTTACCCCTTTCTCTCTAGCACATACTCTTTGATCAGCAACATTGGCCTCCTGGCTGTTCCTCAAACAAGACACTCCATTTCTTGCCTCCAGGCATTTTATTTGGCTGTTCCCCCATGTCTGAAATGCTCTCTCTTCTGCTCAGAATACTGACCTCTCTGGTTCCCTTTACATCCCAACTAAAATCCTGCCTTCTAATGGAAGCCTTTCCTAATTATTTGTTGTTTAAGGTTGTTTTGTATGTGCTTGCTTGTCTTTACTATTAGATTGTAAACACCTTGAGGGCAGGGACTATCTTTTGCTTCTTTCTATCACAGTACTTAGCATAGTGCCTGGTACATAGTAGATACTTAATAAATGTTTAATGATTGATAGATAATTGTTTCATGGATGTGTAAATTTAGAGGACTGAACTGGTAGAAGTTTCTGGTTGCTTCCATCTTTAAAATTTCTTCAATACAAGCATCTCAACATAATGGAGTACTACACAAATGTTCAACACAACTACACCTAAGAGAATATACTATATTGCAAAAACTTGACTTCCTCCTCCAACCCAATTCATAGGAATCTCACCTATTATAGCAAATAAGTTTTGTAATATAAGGATTGCTGTGATTTGGGTGTCTGTTGGTAAATAGCACAAAGGTCACCAGCTCTGCAATCCCTACCATGACCTTTTCAGTCTTGATACTGAGTTGATTTGTAAGATAACCAGAGGATACCTAGGTAGTTGAAAGAAATCTTCACCCCAACATTTTTTGTTTTGTTTTTTTTTTTAAACAAATACTTTATTAACTTCTGTTTACATCATTCATTTCCGCCAGATTTTGAGTTACAATCATTTTCCCCCCATTATTCCCCTACCCAACCTCCCAGAATAGTAGTCCCACAAGATATCACTTCCTCCAATCTGCTCTCTCCCATACCTTCTCCCATACCCCCATCGACTTTTCCATTAGAGGAAGATGAATCTTTGTGTCCCAATGCCTGCATATCTTATCTCCCAATTATAGGCAAAAGAGTATTAATAATAGTATTTATATATATATTTGAAACATTTAATGTTACGACCTCGAATTTCAGATCCATTTCCTTCCTCCCTTGTCACCCATTCCTTCTTGGTATATAAGTAATTCAGTATATGTTGTACATGTCTAGCTATGCAAACATTATCATAGTAGATATATTGTACAAGGCTGCTTATAATTCCCTCCCACTCATCCCACCCCCCACCTGGTCCATTCCCTACATGATCCTGTCCCTCTTCTATAGTGGGTACTTCTAACTTCCCCTCACCCCAAGGATGCCCTCCCATCTATCATCTCTCCTCTCATCCCCCTTCCCCTTATCCTGCTGCAGGTTGAGATATCCCATTTAGTATGTATGTCATTTTCTCCCTGAACCAAATTCAATGTGAATGTGGTTTTGCCTTTTTAGCCTTCCTTATTCTCCCCCTCCTTTGCATCCACTTCCCCTACATGAGATAGTTTACCCTACCATGTCTCTCCCCATCTCCTCTTGCCACTTTCCTCTCTCACCTCATAATTTCATCCCTTGAGTACTCTTCCTTCCCAACAAAATCAACCTATGCCCTCTATCCATATATAACTGTAACCATATACACACACATTCACATATGTATTCATATGACCACACCCCCTTCTTCCATTATTTTCATAGTGGAAAAGATATCATCAGTCACAGATATTGCTTTTCCATATAGGAATGTAAATAGTTCAACTTTGATAAGTTCCTTTCGATTTCTTTTCCCTGATTACCTTCTCAGGCATCTCTTACTTCTTGCGTCTGGATGTCAAATTTTCTATTCAACTCTGGTTTTTTCCTCAAGAATGCTTGAAAGTCCTCTATTCCACTGAATAACCATATTTTCCCTGAAACAAAATACTCAGTTTTGCTGGGTAGGTGACCCTGGGTTCATTCCCAGTTCTTTTGCCCTCTGGAATATCATATTCCATGCCCTTCGATCCCTCAGTGTAGAAGCTGCCAGGTCCTGGGCTATTCTGATTGTGTTTCCACAATATTGAAATTGTTTCTTCCTGGCTGCTTGTAGTATTTTCTCCTTGATCTGGGGATTCTGGAACCTGGCTATAATATTCCTGGGAGTTTTCTTTTTGGGATCTTTTTCAGGAGGTGATCGGTGGATTCTTTCAACCTCTATTTTGCCCTCTGGATCTAAAACATCAGGGCAGTTTTCCTTGAGAATTTCTTGAAGGGTGATTTCTAGGTTCTTTCTTTGATCATGGCTTTCAGGTAGTCCAATAATTTTTAAATTGTCTCTCCTGGATCTATTTTCCAGGTCAGTGGTTTTTCCCATGAGATATTTCACATTGCCTTCTAATCTTTCGTTTGTTTGGATCTGCTTAACAGCATCTTGATTTCTCATAAAGTCACTAGCTTCCATTTGCTCCAGTCTAACTCTGAAGGAATGAATCTCCTCAGTGAACTTTTGAGATTCTTTTCCATCTGGCAAATTCGACTTTTTAAGGCATTCTTCTCCTCATTGCCCTTTTGGGCCTCCTTTGCCATTTGAGTTAGTCTATTTTTTAAGGTGTTGTTTTCCTCAGTCAGGCTGTTGACCCTCATTTCATACTTTTCCTGCATCCTTCTCATTTCTCTTTCCAATTTTTCCTCCACTTCTCTTATTTGATTTTTAAAGTCCTTCTTAAGGTCCTCTATGGCCTGCAACCCACTCATGTTTTCCCCTGGGGCTTTTGGAGCAGGACTTCTGACCTCACAGTCCTTTTCCCGCTCTATGCCCCCAAAATAGGAGTCTAGGGTTGCATTTTTCTGTTTCCTTTGCCTTGGCATGTTGCCACTTAATTGCTTGACTTTTGGGCTTGTTGCCACACTATGGCTTTAAGGCCAGATAGAGGAATTTTCGTCCCGAACGTGTGGGGGGCAACTTCCGTTTCTGGCAAGCTGTAAACCCACCCACAACTTCCACCCTAGATCACAATCCAGATCCAGGGAGGTTAAAGCAAGAGCGATTACCCCCCAAGACTGATCGCTGGATCTCCCCACGATTTGTAGGCTGGGAGCCGGAAATGCCTCTGAAAACTACACAGTGGCGTGTCTCCTCAGCAGCTTCTAGCCCCCAGGGGAGGGAGCTGACGCATTCCCCAAATACAGGTCCCAAAGTCCATAGGACACTAACCTCTTACTTTGTCCTAGGCAAGTCTATGTTGATAATTCTGGAGTCTCCACAGTTCCTGGTGTTCTGGGGTTCCTCCAGCCGGCTGCTGGCCCTGCCGCCCTGGGGCTAAAACCTCGGCTCACGTGGACCTGGGCTCGGCTCGGCTCCTGCGCTCTGCGCGCTGCCGGCTCCCAGACCACTGCGCTGGTCCTTCCTGCAGGGTGCTGGGCTGTCCTCAGCGGGAGGTTAGCTTCTCTGTGTCGTTCTGTGGGTGGTGGGGCTCCAGAAGATTTTCAGAGTCCTTTTTTACATAGTTTGTGGAGAATCTGGGGGCAGAGAGGCTTGGATGAGCTGTTTCTACTCCGCCATCTTGGCTCCGCCCCCCACCCCAACATTTTTAAGAAAGTCTTTAGAACTTGTTTTTCCTCCTGCTAGTTAGGGTTCATAGTGTAAATTCTTCACTGGATTACTGTGCAAAGTTCCTTGGAACTTCTATTCATATACTTGGATCATTAACTTGGTCCCCTTCGAATCATCCCAGACTCCAGATAGGAAAATTGCAAGAGTGATGTGGAACCCGGCTGAGAATATTCTTTTTCAACCCCATCACATCTCTGAATGGTATGCAAATCAACTCAGAATCAAGACTCAAAAAGGCTAGGTTGAAAAGTAGAGGTGGTGACCTTTGTTCCATTTCCCAATAGTCAGTCAATAAATATTTATCATGTGTCTAGCACTATGTGCTAAACTATGGGGATACAAAAAGAGGCAAAAGAAGTCTCTGAGCCAAGGAGTTCACAATCTAAGGGAGGAGACAAGCAAAAAAAATGAACAGATAAACTGTATTAGGCAAGATTCTCAACTTGGGGAAGAGAGTGGGGAAAACAATTCTTTAAGAAACCCTGAAAAGTCTGGAAGAGCCACTATTGAAAGTGGGATAGTGAGTTGATAAGGGAGGCATAGTAGAATTGCCTGACAACAATGAGGAACAAGTTGAAATTTCTAATGTAAATTTGTGGGGGACCCAATCAGAAGAACCGCATAATTTTCTGCACCACTTTCAGCAGCACTTGCATAGGAGCAAAAGCATCCAGTAAGCTTAGGCTTATTAAGGAGTAATTAGTAAAAATAATAGGGTTAGAGATTAAAAAAGAACAGTGAAGGGTTGAATTGGTTTACCAAGAGGTCAAAATGGGGGGAAAAAAGAAGGAAAGGGGGTAGTGCAAGAGACATGACCTGGAAGAGGATTAAGGAGTCAAGAGACTGGAGGTAGATTAAATGGATTAAGTATAGAATTTGATAAAGGAAAGCAAAAGGTGAAAATTCAATAGATTATGGTCAAATAAAAGAATTTTAGGATTCCTCACCCAAGAGGTGAGGAGGGCGATTACAAGATTAAGTCTATGAACATACTCTTGTATGACTGAGATTGGGTAAAGGAATTATTCATGCAAAATGAGAAGGTGGAAGAATTGAGTAGTTATTGTGTTCATACATATACATACATACATATGTTTATATGTATATGTACACACACACATATATATCTAACTATATATATATCTAACTATATATCTCTAACTATATATCTATATAACTATATCTATATATCTATATATATCTATATATAGATATATATATACACACTGAAGTCTCCTAGTATGAAGGCAGGTACTGGGGAAAAGGGAAAAACCGCAAGCCATGTAATAAATTTACTGAGGAGGGAAAAGGAGTGACCTAAATGTCTGTAGACAACACCTGCCAGGATTTTGTTTGGGTGGTAGAAATAAATAGAATGAAGTTCAAAGGAAGAGAGGTTTCTGAGGGATAGAGGTAGGGAGAGAACCTGGAAGTAGCAATGGGGGAGGGGGGACAAGGAGTATTCCAACTCTATCATCTCAACTAGTGATTAGAAGAGAATAAATGAATAAGCAGTGAGTACTAAGCATGGCCAGGGAAGCTGTGTTATCATGGGGAACCAGGTTCAGTAATAGCCAGAACATGGAAGGAGTGGGAGAAGAAAAGATTTAGGAAGAAGGGAAGTTTCTTCCCTATAGAACAGGCATTCTAGAAGGCAGAGTAGAAGGTAAGGGTCATGGTAGTTTTGAACTTTGGAGTAGTGGGAATAAGGAATCAAATGGTGGAGGATGGAGAATGGGGTTTGGATGATGATATACAGGGGTTCAGAATCACTGGAATGTATAGAGCATGAATAGAGATGATAATGTTCATCTTTGAATTGAGGGCACTGCTCTTCTCCTAAAATGAAGCTAGAGATTGGGTAGGAGACAAGTTCAGCCTAAGATAGAAGGCACATGATCAGATAGTCAAAGGAGAGGCTCCATTTCATTACAGCTCTTCCTCCAAAGGCTGGAGATTAAGCAGGAAATGGTGCAGCAGGGGAAGGAAGTCAAACCTGATAGCAGGAAAAGGAACTTGCTCTCTGCAGACTTTTCTCTTCTTCTTCTCTCAAGGAATAAGTGCACCATAGTTTCTTCATTTTGCTGTTGGTAGATCAAATTGGCAGCAAGAGGTGGGACTTCCCTTTTGCTAATGTAGATGCAATTTGGCCTGGCCATATCCATTGCCAACTTCCCGTAAGGTATAGTCATAGAAGTAGATGGGAAATGACGAGTCAGAGAAAGGTCTGACTCCCCAAGAAAACTGACTGACTAGTTATCTCTAGATAACTGTACTTGTTGGATATTTCCTCAAAAGTATTTGTTGCCTTCAGTTTCAGTCTACTGAGTTCTCTTACAACAGTTTTTATTTTCAACAAATGCTTTATTAACTTCTGGTTTACATCATTCATTTCCAACAGATTTTGAGCTACAATTTTTCCCCATTTTTCCCCTACCCACCATCCCAGAATAGCAGTCCCACAGTGTATCCCCTCATCCAATCTGTTCTCTCCTACATCCTCTCCCATACCCCGTTTGACTTTTCCATTAGAGCAAGGTGGATCTCTGTGCCCCAATGCCTGTACATCTTATCTCCCAATTACATGCAAAATAGTATTAATAATAGTATTTGTATATATTTGAAACATTTAATTTTAAGACCTCGAATTTCAGGTCCATTTCCTTCCTCCCTTGTCACCCATTCCCTCTGGGAAGATAAGTAATTCAGTATATGTTGTACATGTATAACTAAGCAAAATATTACCATAGTAGATATATTGTAAAAGACTGCTTATATTTCCCTCCCACCCATCCCACCCCCAACCTGGTCCATTCCCTACTTTGATCCTGTCCCTCTTTGAAGGTGGGTATTTCAACCTTCCCTCCCCCCAGAAGTCCTTCCCTCCATCATCCCCCCTTTCATCTCCCTTCCCCCTACCCTGCTGTAGGTTGGCATATCCCATTTAGTATGTATGTCATTCTCTCCCTGAGACAACTTCAATGAGAATATGGTTTTGCCTTTTAGCTTTCCTGCTTTTCCCCTCCCCTGTAGCCACTTCCCCTTGTTTCTTCTACATGAGATAGTTTACCCTACCCTGTCTCTCCCCATCACGTCTTGCCACTTTCCTCTCTCACCTCATAATTTCACCCCTTAAGTATCATCCCTTCCCAACAAATTCAACCTATGCCCTCTATCCATGTATAACTGTAAACATATATACACACATTCACATATGTTCTTCCATTATTTTCATACTGAGAAAGGTTTCATCAGTCACTGTTATTGTTTTTCCATGTAGGAATATAAATAGGTCAACTTTGATAAGTTCCTTTTGATTTCTTTTCCCTGATTACCTTCTCAGGCATCTCTTGCTTCTTGTGTCTGAATGTCAAATTTTCTATTCAGCTCTGGTTTTTTCCTCAAGAATGCTTGAAAGTCCTCTATTCCACTGAATGACCATATTTTCCCTTGAAACAAAATACTCAGTTTTGCTTCATAGGTGACCCTTGGCTTCAATCCCAGTTCTTTTGCCCTCTGGAATATCATATTCCATGCTCTTCGATCCCTCAGTGTAGAAGCTGCCAGGTCTTGGGATATTCTGATTGTGTTGCCACAATATTGAAATTGTTTCTTCCTGGCTGCTTGGAGTATTTTCTCCTTGATCTGGGGATTCTGGAACCTGGCTATAATATTCCTGGGAGTTTTCTTTTCTGGATCTTTTTCAGGAGGTGATCGGTGGATTCTTTCAACCTCTATTTCTCCCTCTGAGACTAAAACATCAGCGCAATTTTCTTTGAGAATTTCTTGAAGGATTATTTCTAGGTTCTTTCTTTGATCATGGCTTTCAGGTAGTCCAATAAATTTTAAATTGTCTCTCCTGGATCTATTTTCCAGGTCAGTGGTTTTTCCCATGAGATATTTCACATTGCCTTCTATTCTTTCATTTGTTTGGATCTGCTTAACAGCATCTTGATTTCTCATAAAGTCATTAGCTTCCATTTGCTCCAGTCTAACTTTGAAGGAATGAATCTCCTCAGTGAGCTTTTGAGATTCTTTTTCCATCTGGCAAATTCGACTTTTTAAGGCATTCTTCTCCTTGTTGCCTTTCTGAGCCTCCTTTGTCATTTGAGGTAGTCTATTTTAAGGTGCTATTTTCCTCAGTCAGGCTGTTGACTCTTATTTCATACTTTTCCTGCATCCTTCTCATTTCTCTTACCAATTTTTCCTCCACTTCTCTTATTTGATTTTTAAAGTCCTTCTTAAGGTCCTCTATTGCCTGTAACCTGCTCATATTTTCCTTTGGGGCTTTTGGAGCAGTATTTCTGACCTCACAGTCCTCCTCCTGTTCTATGTTTTGATCCTCTTTGCCCCCAAAATAGGAGACTAATGTTGCATTTTTTCTGTTTAGTTTGTTTCCTTTGCCTTGGCATGTTGCCACTTAATTATTTGACTTTTGGGCTTGTTGCCACAGTAGGACTCTGCCATTAGACAGGGGAGCTTCCATCCCAATGTTGGGTTCTTCACAACTTCCGGTTCTGGGAAGCTCTATACCCAGCCCACAACCTCCACCCCAGACCACAATCCAGATCCAGGGAGGTTAAAGCAAGAGCGATTACCCCCCAAGACTGATCCCTAGATATCCCTACAGTTCACAGGCCAGGAGTTGAAGCTGCCACTGAAATTGCAAAATGGCATGTCTCCTTAGCAGCTTCTAGCCCCTAGGGGAGGAAGCCGATGAGTTTCCCAAATACTGGTCCCAAAGTCCATAGGGCTATAACCTCTCACTTTGTCCTAGGCATATCTGTGTTGATAATTCTGGAATCGCCACAGCTGCTGGTGTTCTGGGGTCCCTCTGGCTGGCTGAGGGCCTGGCTACCCTGGGGCTAAAACCTCGGCTCACGCGGACCTGGGCTCGGCTCTCCAGGACGCTGTGCTGTCGGCTCCCAGAGCACTGTGCTGGCCCTTCCTGGAGGGCTGCTGGGCTGTCCATAGCAGGAGGTTAGCTTCTCTGTGTTGTTCTGTGGGTGCTGGGGCTCCAGAAGTTGTTCAGAGTCCCCTTTTACATGGTTTAGAGGTAATCTGGGGGGAGAGTTATGATCCTATAAACTAGTGTTTTCTAATAGGTAAAACTCAAGGGTCGCCCCAGCTGTATCAAATATATTTTGAATATATTTCAGAGAAAGAGATGAAAAGATATTTCAGCCAAATAGACAAGATTTTCAAAAATCATGCAAGAAAGAAAATATATTACAAAATTGGCAACCATGTTACTATCATTAAAATGCAATATAAAAATTTCACTGTTACTCCATCCTTTTAATTTTTACTAATGCAATGCACATTCAAAAAATTTTATTTTTACCCCATGTTACCTACTCAGATTGAACAACTTCTTTATTTACAGAGAGTTAATATGATGAATTGGTTTTCCTATAATTCATTAGAAAATCTATTTACTAGATTATAAAAATGTGACTTGAAACCACCTTAAAATCTATATGCTGGCCCCCCAATTCTCTGTATATCACTTTATGCCAGTCATTTCCATTGTTTCATAACCTAAAAGTATCAGTTATTTTGGTCTCGCTCTCCATTGAAAATTTCCTTTGTTTATTTCTAAATTAAGCCTGATCACTTTGCCAATCAGTGCCTCCTTGAAAGTTGTTCATGGCTTGGTGTCATATTTTTACTAACATACTTCTGTTTTCCTAGTACCAATAAGAATAGTTGAGTAAATTTATATGTCTACTTTCTTCATTCTTCTTGTTCACATATATCTGCTCACTGACATCTCAGTTCTCAAAGTCTTGTTAGGATCCCCATTTTTCGATGAAGTTGACCAGTTAATTTGAAGTTTTCTTCTATACTTAAATGGACTTATGATTTAATGGAGACGTGTACTCCATGCAACAATGTAAATTCAAATGCTTATCCATGCCTTCCTTTAAATCATCCCCAGGGAGTTTATCCCATGTGCTCTCTCTCTCTCTCTCTCCTTTTTAAACATTTGATGAAGAGCATTAGAATATATAAGCTACCTAACTGCTCTTGTCTCACTGTTGTTACATGACTGACTCAGTTCCCTTTCTTCTCTTATGACTTTTTAATAAAATCATTTATACTAATTCTTTTTTGTTTGTTTGTTTTTTGCTTTTTGGAGCGGGGGAGGGCAGGGCAATTGGGGAGTTGAGTGACTTGCCCAAGGTCACATGGCTAGTAAGTGTTAAGCGTCTGAAGTTGGATTTTAACTCAGGTCCTCCTGACTCCAGGGCTGGTGCTCTATTCACTGTGTCACCTAGCCACCCCTTATGCTAATTCTCTTATGTAATTCTTGGTTGTTATTAAAACTAACTCATGCCCACCAAGCATTCCTTTAATGTCTTCAAGAGACCTATAACTTTAATTCTTCAGAAATTGTGGTATATTTATGTGTAAAAAGTATCACTAGTCCTCTGTTACAGGAATAATGTTGGAGCCATTAAACTCACCATACAATTCCCCAAAGACAATTTAGCTTATTCTCTATTTGCCCATGCACAGTGTCTTTCCACAGTGTATATGTAGGTGAAGAACTATAGGTTGATCATATAAGTCACAGACATTTTTATCCACTTTTTCATTTTCAGGGTGAATAGTTTTGTGTAAAAAAAAAGTCTGTTTTGTTCTGGAGCTTGCTATAATCACAATGTTTTCCATAAACTGAAGATTCTGAGGAATGTTACCAGTCTAAGGCATTCATCTTCCATTAAAACTTTTCAGTGGATATCATGTATGCTGATGCAAATATCTTTAGCAGGCATATAGCTCTATGTTGTATGTTTCAATTGATAGAACATTCAGAAAACTGTCAACATTTCCTGTTTTTGTATCTTTGAAGAGATCTAGTATGATTTTGACATAAGCATGAAAGAATAACATTGTCTGAGAAAAGCGTTTAAGACCACATTTTTTGTACAATCACATCAAATTATTTTTATAGTTAACAAATGAGCATGGTAGGATTTATATATATATATATATATATATATATACTTATATATGTATATATCTTTACTATACACATGTGTGTGCATATACTCACAGACATAAAATGCATGTATGCATATATACAAGTGTATGTGTCTATCCTATATATAAATATAGTATCTATGTATAGATGCAGATACAAATGTTTGTGTATATGCATGTGTATGTATGTGTATGTGTATATGCATACATATAAACACACTAGCATACATATATACAAAATGTGTGTATATATGGGTGTATAATATTTGTATTAATATACATATTTATCAGACCTATAATTTCATTGGAATAGGTAACATAACTTAATAATAGGAAATCCCTTCTACCAGTACAAGTATTTTCTAGCTAATTATCTTACAGAGTTTTCTTTGGTACTGAGAATTTGGCATTGTCCAGAGACATACAGATGGGCAAGACTTAAACTCATTTCTTTCTGAACCCATAGCGCTGGCTGTCTATCCACTATACCATGCTGCTCCTCCCTCTCTCTCTCCCTCTCGAGATATGTGTGTGTGTGTGTGTGTGTGTGTGTGAGTGTATATATATATATATATATATATATATACCCTCTGAGTTTGCATTCTAAGGCAGATGGGGATATCTGTACAAAACAGGCTTGGCAGAATCCTACAATCCCGGTCTCTAAGCCATTTTCAGAGATAGCAGACCAAAGCTGGAACCCATCCTCATAGAAAAAAGTGAAAAAAAAATACAAATTCTTGGGTAACTCACTTGACACTCTCCAGGAGACTCCTCTCCTCTGCCAAGACAAGGCAGACACACATTTTTTTTCTTACATGTATTTCACACACATTTTTTTCTCAACATGATGGCCCTTCTCTGAACTTAAAGTTTCTTTCAGGGTTCACTTTATGTCCTTCAAGTTCGAGATATGACAACAGATGTTTGAAAAGAATCAACTCTGGTTGTTTCAAAAGCCAGCTGGCTATGATTCAAGAAGGAGCATTTTCAACATGCTGAGATGATGCAGCTCAAAGAGAAAAAGAGCATTTCAGCATCTAAACAGTTTCTACTGATGAGAAGAACATTGCTATTTTAGAAAATGTGGTGCTACGTATATTGGCAGTGAAGCAAATGCTTTTGTAGCTGTCTGATAGTTTAGGTCCTCATTAGGAACCAGAAGGTAGCATTTAACTGACTAATGGATGATTGTGGGGAGGAGACTACTACATTCCTTAAAGAGAAAAATCATAACATGCCTTTGGGGAAGAAAATTAATTAAGCATTGACCAGAATGAAAGAAAGCAATGCAAACATAGTGAGATTAGGGAGATAGTTGTACTTGGCAGCTACTACCTGTTGCAAATCAGGTTTTAAGGATCCTTTTGTGCCAAACTCTAGAAATTATTTGAGTGGCTTACCATAGTGATATGAATTATCCTCCCTGCTATCAGATAGTAACAAGGATGATGAGGCAGAGACCAGTCACAATTTGGCTTCTAGAGTGCTTGCAGGAGCCTCCATATCAATTTAATCAAAAGATGTGTACTTGGCAAACGTTCCAAATATCACATCAGGGCACTGTTTGCTAAGTACTTGTGATTGGATAGCAGATTGTATGGAGAAAGAAGCTATAAAGAAACCTCAGGCATGGGGGAGTTAGAGGATGTTTGCAAGAAACAGGTTCCACCATTTAAATGAGATTTTTATAGAGTTAGCCATGTCAATTCACATATACCATGTGGTCTCAGCTGAAGTGAGTTGGCTGAAGGTTGTTCTTTTGACCACATCAGTTTAGCTATTGTCACGAAAGAAATTAAGATCTGAAAAAAATACAGTATCTGTTGTTCTAAAACCAAAGTTATAGAATACTTGACATCTATGAAGTTACCTGTAATAGTTGAAGGACCCTTTGATCTTAAATTTTCAGAGATTTGTTAGGCAGGGGCTATTAAATTTAGTCTATTACATGAAGAGACATTGAAGTACTGGCAAAGAACTTAGGGAACCTTAGGAGAATGTTACTTTAAAGCAGTATTTCTTGGGTTCCATAAACTTATGTTTCATTTCATTTTGTTTTGTTATTGTTTTGATAAATATATTTCAATATAAATTGGTTTCCCTTTTAAACCTATGTATTTTATTTTATTCATTCTCATTCTGAGAAGGGGCCCAGAGGCATCAGCAGGCTGCCAAAGGGGTCAGTGATACACAAAAATGTTAAAGTTTCTTTCAGGGTTCACTTTATGTCTTCAAGTTCGAGATATAACAACAGATGTTGGTTTGTGACTTGAAAGGATTCTTATCTTTGCTACTTTTTAGTAGCAAGGTGATAGTAGCCCTCTGCCCAAATTCTACAAATAGCATCACAGGGTTATGAGCAGCAGCTTCTCAGATGCATATAAAGATAGTAGGCAGAATCATCTCTAATGTACATTTGTGGCTGTTTTCTTTTGTTTCTTTTTTCATCTATGAGCAACTAGGTTTATATGCAGCAGCAGATGTAACTTGCTTTTTATCATCCACATTTCTGTTTCACCCTGAGTTTTATTCTTTTCATTATGAGAAACTGAACATCCTTTGTGGGAAGTTTTGTACTTTATTGTTTCATTTTTATATCATGAAATTAGAAAAGACTTCTTTAAGATATATTTCATCCATAGAAAGCTTGAAGTATCATAGCAGAAAAATCATCAGATTTAAAGGATCTAGATTTGAATCCTATTTCTAATACTTACTTCCAGAAGGACCTTGACCAAGACATTTTCCATCTGCAGACCTAAGTTTCCTCTTATGAAAAATGGACTTGAAGGCTTAGATGGTCTTCAAAGTTCCTTCCAGCTCTAAATCTTTAGATATTTAAATATTACAATAGATTCCACCATCTTCTGTTGTCCAGTACATATATTACATGCACTGGAGACTAAACCAGAGGTATGGACTGACAAGGCTAGATCTGTCCTTTAATTTAAATTCACCTGGCCTGAGGTAGGTTTTCTAATATAGACACTGCCAAAGGTAAAAAAATGTTGATCATTTCTAGGAGAACTAAATTTTAAACTCCAAAAAAATTATTTAAAAATAAATTTTGAGAAGAAACGCCATGAGTAAGTTGGAGGCTGCCTATACTATATCACAGTAACTAGCCTTGCTTCCTGCTATTATTTGCAGCAGATAACTATCTAAAAAGTTCCTAAGGTGAAAGAATTACTAATGCCATAGTAAAAAAATATATGTATATATATATATATATATATGATGGGAATAACTTGCTCAGTAATTTACTTTGAAAAAATGGAGGAGGAAGGGAAGAGAAAAGATATCATATCAGGGAGGCTGTCATAGGCTGAAAACACTAAAAAATTTAGAAAAGGATTGGAAGTGGGGTTTGGGGGAGAATGGAGTGGAAGAAATGTTAGTTTGTCACACCCAGGTCCCTGCTAGAAGGAGAAAAATAATTTTCTTAGACTAGGTCAAGGATAAGAAAAAGTGGGGAGAGGGACTAGATTGCCAAGTTTGACATTTCTATCTTTCTATCTTTTCCTCCTTCCTATGTTTTTTTTTCTTCATCATACTTCTTTTCCTCTATATATCTTCCTTTTTAACTCCTCTTTTTCCTCCATTTTTGTTTCACTTTCCCTCTATCCCTTTCTCTCTACTTTAGCTGGCCATTGTTTCCTATTTCATAATTTTAGAAGTATGAGTTGAACATTTATTTCTTTACTTTGATCCTTGGTCTTCCTTTCTTGCCTAAAATTCAAGCGGAGTTTACAGGCCTATGCGTCTACTGTTTGGAATGGAGCTTTGACCACCTTTGTTTCCTACACAGGCCAGTTTGCTCCTTCACCAGAGGCTCATTTTTATTGGTGTCAGACATAAACTCAGAATTCCCAATCTACCAGTCTCAATCTACCTGGAAACAAACCTGGCTATTTCCTTTTTTTCTCCTCTTCCTTTTCTTCTTCCTTCATCTCCTCTTCCTCCTCCTCATCTTATTCTTTCCTTCTCCTCCTCCTTCTTTCCCAAAGGTAATGGTTTTTATTGTTTTGTTTTGTTTTATAAAATTTCAAAGGTAATAGTGCTTTTATTTTTCTTTTTGCTGTTGTTATATTCTTTGGCTCTCCCATTTTTTGTATCATTGACTTTTAACAAAGGAAACAATGATTTTCTAAATTTGGGTTACCATCCTTGAAGAAGAAAACCATGAGGGCCAACAACAAAAATAAACTATTAATTTCATTGATTTTCTCGAAAAATGTCAAAATATTTGAATCAGGAAGGTAAAAATTTGGAATAGGAAGCAAAGTTATATGGCCAATTACAGTAGAAAGGAAGAGCGGGACTTAATATGTTTTTGAAACAATGAGGAAGGAAGAAAAATGAGCATTTTGCTTCTCACTCATTCTCTCCTTTTATCTGACTTATTTGACCATTCTTTTGGCTTTTCATGCTTGTATTCTCTATTCTAGTACTTAAAATGCCTTCCCCAGTATATATCCATAAAACGGTCTTTTCTATTTCTTCCCTTTCTGTTATGTATAGATACCCCTCAGGAAACCCCAAAATTAATTGGACACACACAGAGAATAAAGTCATTTGAGCAGACTTTTGATCAGAAGAGGAATTCCTTTATAAAATGTGGGTTGGGAGCGTGGGATATCTATTTGTGCTCTTGATAAAGCTATTAAAGTGCTTCATTCCTGGTCTATGTTTTCTGGGTTTCTCTTAACCTTCTTCTGCAACAGGATAGTAATTCAACAACAGATTAAATTCCCAGTATGTATTTAATGTACCATTCTGTTGTTGCCTGTATCTCACCTATGGCAATTAATTTAGAAAGTACTTTCATACTCATTTGAAGGCTAAAAGATTAGAACCAAGGTGTGGCATAAGGCAAAGTAGTCAAAGTTTATACAGTGACTTAAATGCATTATCCCTTTTGATCGTCATAATAAGCCTATGTGCTAAGTAGTAGAAGGACTGGTGTGGTAATTTTACAGTTAAGAAAACAAAAGATTCCAAAAGAAAAAAATGCCTTATCCAAAATCATTTGGCAGATCCCAGAGTCAAACCTAAATCTTCTGAGTCCAGATCCAGGCTTCCTTCAACTATAAGGCAACTAGGTTCATAGTGGATAGAGTATTGGACTTGGAGTGAGGAAGATCTGAGTTCAAGTCCTGCCTCAGATACTAGTTGTGTGATCTTCGGCATGTCACTTAAGATTTTTCTTGGCCTCAGTTTCCTTATTACTAAAATGGGAATAGTGTACCTATCTCAAAGGTTGTTGTGAAGATCACAGTGGATGGAATACAGGATTTGGAGTCAAGAAGGATGGAATTTTAATCTTGCCTCAGACATTTGCTGTATGACCTGGGACAAGTCACAACTTCATAGTTTGTCACTTTCCTAATCTGCAAAGTGTGAATAATAATAGCACCTACCTCAGAGGGTTGTTGTGAGGATTAAATGAGGAGTCTATCCATTTTCCTTTGTTTTATGGTATTTATTTACTGATATTTAGATTCATTGAAATGATCTGGAAGTCTTCTATTTTGTTAATACTATTTTCCCTGTTTGTTTATTTGTGTCTGCTCAACATGTTTAAATGAGTTTCTTTCCTCCTGACATCTTGAGTATTTTCAATATTTTAGTCATATATTCCTTTATCATTCATTTACTTTCCAGATCCTTCCCTTTGAAGCTGTTTCAAACTCTTTCCACAATGGACAAGTTACATTTCACTGGCCTCAGTGTCTGCCCAAAATGAGTTCTGGGGGATTAGCTGGATGTCAGTTTCTTTTTCTTCATGTCTGTTCAATAGATACCCATACTGGTAATCCTTACCCATTCACTTATGTTCTTTAGTTCTCTGTCTTAGTACTTATACATCAAAGAATACTGCCACATTGCATAATTGAGTGCTGTTGTAAACCCATGGATTGACTTGTATAGCTCTCCCAGAGTAGACTGATTGGTGGAGGGGGAGTTACTGAAATAGTGTGCAAGAGACTAAGGATTAGCCTTTTCTGCTCTTAGTTCATCATGCTGTTATTTTGGCAAGTTTCTTCATGTCATCAGGGCTCCTTAAACTTTTTCCATTTGTGACCCCTGCAGCATTTCTTAAAATCTGGATTGTGACAGACCATGTAGACATTTGAAATTATGTTATCTTTTATGCATAATTCCTCTTTTGACTAAGGGTTAAGAGGTCATGAAGATCAGAAAAAAGTCTAGTTGTCTATATTGTTGATCATGTTACAAAGAAGCTTATTCAGTTCAATTTAACTAAAATGTATGAAATATAATCTAATGCAGGATTTCTTAACCTAGGTACCACAAACATTTTAATATATTTTGATAATTGCAATTCATTATAATTGATTTCCTTTGTAATCATATGCATTTTATATGTTTAAAAATATTATTCTCAGAAGAGACTTATAGATTTCACCAGATAGCCTATGGAGTCCATGACCCCAAAATACTAAAAATTCTTGATCCAAGCAGGTAGTTACAAAATATGTTAGAATTTCTAGAATCTATAATACAACACGATAAAAGAATAAAAGATACAAATTACTCTGCAGTCTTAAAAGGGAAAATTATGGCTGGGTTACGAAGAAGGTTTTTGTGGAGGATGTATTATTTAAGGAGGTATTGAAGTGTGGTAGGATTTCAGTCATTCAGCAGGGGAAAATATTCCATGACTATGGAGGAGAATGAGCAAACCAATAGCACTGAGAAAGTAGAAGGTATGTATTGGGGTTAACCAGTACTGAAATTTGGCTTAAAACATTAATTTGAGTAGTAAAAGGAAATAAGATTTGAAGGTTGTGTAATACCAAGTTATTTTGGAGATGACAAAGTAAGGGATTTGAATTTTATCTGGTGCCTAATAAACCAGTATAAAGTTTTGAAAAGAGAAGCAATATGACCAGGCATATGTGTGATCTGGTAGCAATGTGAAGTATGGAAGAGAAAGGGGTAGGAATTTAAGGAATTTGAGGAAGCTATCACAATAACCGAGGTGGATAGTAAGGAGGGTCTGCACTAAGGTGGGAAGAGGGAAAAAAAGAAAGGGAACTGCAGATGCAAAAGATCTGGTCTGCCTATCATCCATGGAATTTGACAATTGATTGCACATATAAGGTAAGCAAGAAGGAGAGGGATGAATCAGAGAGAAAAAAAGAGATTTTTGAAAGTGCATGAAAAAAACATTCATAATTGAGGACAGTTTTTTAAGAAAATATATTAAGCTTGGTTTGGGATATGATGAATTGAAAGTGCTGAAAGGGAATATAGTCAGATAATGAAATTAGAAATTCAGATAATACTGGAGAAATGTCAAGGTGGAGATAAAACTTGGGAGCTGTCTATATCAGGATAATATTTAAAGACATAGGAATAGACAAGATCTTTAAGCTAGTGTGAGAAAAGAGAAAAAAAGTGAGAGAAGAGTATCAAGAACATAACTGAACATTAAGGAACTCAGACATTAAGTGGACACAGAAAGGTTAGAGATTCAGGAGAGTGTCACCTCATGGAAGTCAAGAGAGGTGAAGACTTCATATTTGTATTTTAAAAACTCTTAACATTTGCTCATGTAATATGTAAGTACTGTATTTTGTAAACTCAAAAGGGCCTTATTATTATAAAGCTATTATAGAAATGCTATTCACCAAAAGTAGATCATCTTGGAAATTATTGCTTTTAATTTGAAGTGTTAAAATGAGAGATACTGAAATATTTAGACAAGGAATGTGTATGTGTTAGTCTATGTATGTATATACAAGTATATATGCATTATATATGCATGCATATATATTTTTTCTCATCACAAATATATTAAGAATTTATGATATGAACTATATTATTCTGGGAACTGAGAGAAATATGACTATTGATAAAATTATTCCTGAAGATAAAGTTACAATCTAGAAGAAATAGAGCAGTATATGTATGTGAGCACATACACACACAATACACCTCTATAGATAGATAGGTAGATAAATAGATATAGATACGTGTATATGTACATATGTATATATATATGTATATGTGTATGTATATGTATGTATATGTGTTTATATACACACATACACGAATACACACATACATATATAAGCAAGAATATATATGTGTATATATATATATACATATGTGTGTGTGTGTATTGTCATCTTTGGATCATTTCTCACAGTACCATTTAACAGTCAGGTGTCTCTATACTAATATATAATAGATGTATTATAGTACATAATAGAATACAATTATGTACTCAGTAAATGCCTGTTGAGTTATTACATTGGGGTTGCTTCATTATTGTGATGCAGGTATGAATTTTGAAAGAACTTAAAATGAAGCATCTATTAAGAAGCAAAGCAAGTGATTATTTGCAAATGACACCCTTCGATAAGGATGTGTCTACACAAACAGTGAAGAAGTGTGATAACTGTCTGGAAAATTCCAGAAATATAAATATAATGATCTGTTTTTGTTTAAATTGAAGACAATATTTTGGCAGCTAATGATATTATTGCTTTCACCTAAAATTAACCATTTTGCTGTGTGAATATACACACAAAATGGCTTAGTCATTTATTGATTATGTTTGGTACCTTTGGAAGTTAGTCTCCCATTTTTTCAACAAGTAAACTTCCAGTCTGCAGAATTCATCAGATTTCTGTGTAATCTTGCTCATATTAGGAAGGCTGGATCAGGTCCAAGACAAACATGTTCTCTGAATCCCCATGGTTTATAATGAGCTTTACAAATTTACAACATTTGCAAAGCTGTCTGATTACATTTTCTTTTTATTATATCATTTAGTAAAAGTTAAAACAATGACTAGTTTTTCTTCCATTTGCACTGGTATTACTGATCATATTTTAATTAGCTTCTATAGAGAAAAATAGATTGACAGTGTACGTTGTTACATCCTAAAGTGAGTTGAATTGATGCTATTACAAAAGAAGTCTCAAACAAAATGTTGATAGAAAGTTCTATAGAATGACATGATTTTGACATTTTCATAATTAGTTTTTTATTACTAGTCTAGGATTATGTCTAAGAGTTTGAGGAAATTTCAGAGTCTTTCTGATTCTATTTTTTGTCAATCCAATTGGTAAAAAAAAGTCATGAAGACTACATCAAATTATTTTCATTGCTTTTGTAAACTGAAACAAATACTTTAAATCATGTCCTAACCCCAGTCCTTATAATGTAATGGCCCCAAACATAAGACAAAACGAACGCAATCTCATTCATCATTTCCTGATTTTTCCACTTAAAATTAGATTTTAAGGAAAACCATTGAAATGTGTGGATTTTTAAGTTAAAAAAAAAGAGAAACATTTTATTCTAATAAACACAAGAATGAAAATAGCCTCCCTTTTCAGCAGTTGTGTTATGACTAGAATCCTTGATTGGGAATCCATAGAATACTAGAAGGCTTTGGTTGGTTGGTGGTCATTCATTCACAGAGGACCAGTAACATCATAAGGGTGATGTCTTGACTTGCACATGGATTGGATTTAAGTGAGGCAGAGCTGTGCACTTGCTAAATGCTTAATGCTGGTTATCTCACCTCTCTAGACCTCTTCTCTATCATATCTAAAAGAGTATATTCATTGGAGGCTACTAATTCTAGAATTCTGTTTCCATGCTTTCATAAAAAGTGACATGTGAAAGTAAATTTAGATAAATTGATATGTATATTAAAACCCGTAAAGAAATTTGTTTTAAAAGGAACTTATTTTGGGGTAGCTAGGTGGTTCATTGAATAGAGCACCAGCCCTGGAGTCAGGACACCTGAGTTCAAATTCGGCCTCAGACACTTGACTCACTTGCTAGCTCTGTAACCTTGGACAAGTCACTTAACCCCAATTGCCTTGCCTTCCCCCTGCAAAAAAGGGACTTATTTTTAGAAACCAAAGACATATTTAACATGATTATTCCCTTATGTATTTTTAGATTTTCATTTTTATATTATGGGTTTTTCATTAGAATAGCTGAATTTCTTTGTATTTTAATACTCAATGACAGTCCTTTTTCAAGTTTCACCTTTAAATGCTTTTGGCAAGAGTTAGCTGACTGAGCCTCCAAACAAAATTTATTTTTCCCTCTCATTTCTTAATTGCCATCTTTTAGTACCATAAAGTCTTACAAATGATTTTATATTCTAAATTTGTGTTTGACTTAACTATCATGCTTCTTCACTTGAAAGAATGTCATGTATAAAATTTTATAACAGTAAATTAATTACTTTTATGGGAATAAAAACCATTGTTCAATTCTATGATGGTTTCTTTTGATCTATTTGCTGTGCAGTTGATTCACTTACATATCATTATTTCTACCTGTTGCTTACATCCTCTAATTTCATCAAGTGGATTGGAGGGAGAGAAGAGGAGTACTATTCAACTGATCAACATCAATTGAACAACCTTTTATGACCATTATGCTGCAAAAGAAAATTGATGATAAATGTTGATGTCTTTTTTTTCCATTTCAACCTTTTTCAGCATCATCAAGTGGTTTAAGTAGGTGAGGTTTTATTTATTATAACTGTTTGCTGTATATTCTTACCATTATCCTTTAAAACAATTGGCAATTTATATCTTTGCTTAGTCCATTTTCAGACTATACATAGTTGATTCAGTAATGATTCCCGTCTCAGTAACAACTAGTTTCCTAATCATTAAAATATAGTTAATTCATACTTTGGGGCCATCTTCGTCACTTATATCTGATTAATCTCCAACTTCTGGCCTCTTTTATTTCTCAATCTTGAATCATATTTTCCAGTATCTTATTTTTCCCCTACTAGACAAGTTATCATCCAACCTTTGCTTAAAGAACTCTAGTAAGGAACTTCTTGAAGAAGTCCATTTTTAGTAGCAAGCACCCTAGCACACCCAGAATGGCCTTCTAACACAGGTTCTTTGATTTGCTTTGCTAAAGGAAAGACAACTTTTAAAGAGGGCAGCAATCTCACATTAATTACAGATAAGTAGAAAATAGAGGCAGAGAAATTAGAACAGAAATTCAACAGACAGGGCTCCTACTTTCTGAACAAAGTAATACAACCACCTACATACACCCCTGGATTGGGAGAGCACAAAACTCTGAGTAGTCGGGGAATCAAAAGGTCCTTCTCATAAGTGAACCCCCGTGCAAAATGCCAACCTCCCAGAATATATAACAAAGACTCAAATCTTGATTGGCTTAGAGCCAGAAGGCACAAAACCTACACGACTCAGCATAGCTGAGATTAATCCTTCTCATGTTTACAATTTAACCTGAACTTAGATAACCAAGCTAAAAAAAACCCCACTTTGCTTATGTTTACACCATTTCACATAGGCATTGTTCTAATTATTATGAAGCATTTAATTATATAAGTCTTCATTTTTTCCTTAGAATTCATAAGAGTCTCTAAGAATGTTTAATATTTGGGACAATGACTATATTCCTGACCTATGCATTTGGGAAAGTGGTTTGACATATCCATACCAGTCATACTCTACTTGATATTGTATTTATGTCTTACATGTTATTTCCTCTCATAAAATATAATTTCCTTGAGGGTAAGAACTCTTTCATTTTGGGTCTGGTGTCCCCAGAAACTTGCTGATGTTCTATCCTGGAAACTGATAATTTGCCTTTTATTCTTTCTTGAGAATGTATATGATATTGTAGCAAGGCATGTTATATTTTATAATTGTCTCTAGAACCAATTCTTTTCAAATATTTTCAATGTGACTTACCAGACACTAACTTGTGTGATATATTTTAATAGAGTATAGGTATAGAATGAACTGGATCACCTGTAACTATGAAATTAGGGGATTCCAGTAGACATATTTACAAAGTGCTATTAGAGAAAAAGAGACATTATTTGCTCTGTGAGATTTTTGAGTTCATTTTTATGGTTACCAACAGATCACAAACAATCCAGACCTCAGTAAACCACTTTTTGAGATGGTTTAGCCTAAAAAGAAAATACCTAAAGGCAAACCTCCTGATGTTGAGCCTTTATAGGTTTGTTCTTGAGCAAAGAACATAATCCTTTTGCAGGTCTATATGCCCTCCTCATGTACAGCTTTGAGTCTCCCTCTCTATATTGTACATCTTGAACTAGATGTTTGACAAACATCTTAAACTCGTCTTGTCCAAAGCAGAATTTAACATCTTTCCTTGAAAGATCCTTTTCCTTTTATCCTTTTTCCTCTTTTCAATTTCTCTGACCGTTGAAGGTACCATGATCTTCCCAATGGTTCATTCTTTCAAAATAGGTCTTGTTCTTGCCTCTTAACTCTCACTTCCTCATACCCAATATGTTGCCCAAACCTGTTGATTTAAGCTTTGTACATCTGGTATTTATGTCCCCTTTTCTCCACTGATACTAACACCACCCTAGAGAAATCCCTCAGCATTATGCCTGGACTATTATAATACACTGTCTTGTATCGACACAGCTGTTCACATGGTATTTCTCTGCATTAGACTGTGGACTTCTTGAGAGAAGAGGTGATCTTTGCCTTTCTTTGTGTCACACAATGAGTGGCACATGGCAGGCATTTAACAAATACCTATTTACTGACCAATTAATTGGAACTATTTTAGCCTAATAGGATATTTCAGAATTTATGTTTCAGTAGTATAGCCTTCAGGGTTCCCAGGTTATTCTCAATAACATAGGAAGTTAGACAGGGTTAATGTTTTCTTTTACTAAATGAAGAAGACAGTATCTTTAAAGTACCTAAATATGTTAACATCTTCCATTTATACATTCAAAGTCACCATCACCTCATTTTATAGCCACAAGCAACATTCTGTCACATAGAAAAGACAAGAATCAAGTTTTCACTGTTTTGCTTCTTTTTTCACCACATAGAAAAACTCTCATGCAAAGGAATTACAACTTTTCCTGTGATCACATAGTTAATAATGGTGGATCTTGGCTTAGGTTTTCTGACTTCCGACCCATTGCTTTATACACCAGACTTTATTTTCTCCCTCTTGTGCTTCTTACAATAATGCTTATATTAATAGATTTCTCATATTAGAGATGTCAGTGTAGCTCTCAAGGTGGAGGTGGAAATAAAACATCGGGACTTCACAGGATGATGTCTCCATTTTAGGACTTCTTGGGCTATAAATGTAAAATCCCAGGTACCCCAAAAGACACATAAGTACTGAATGTTTTGATGGGTTGCCACCACAGCTGCTCATTATCTGTAACTTGTAGAGCTGTTAACCTTCTTATCCATTCTTCTTACCTCAAGTAAGACATGAGTTAATTTGGTTCAATTATAATAATACCTTGTATTGATATGTTACCCTTCCCTAAGGAACTGAAAACACTCAGAAGAAATTAGCTAATTAACTATCACCTCATTTTCTGACACAGCTAGATATTATTTTATTCATTTAATGGGCTAGGCCCTTAAAGTGCAAGGATTTCCCAAGGTCACACAAAAGTCAGTTGCAAAGCTAGAAAGAAAAAAAATTAAACAGGGGCCCTTGTTCTGATTTCAAAGTGTAGCACTTTTAGATATGGGTAGCAGGTTAATCCTCTGAGAGTAATTAATGAATCCATAACATTTCTATCCCCTTCATTATAAGAAATCAGGATCCCCAGAATGTGTGTTCTCCATGTGACTAATGAATTAATATGAAATCTGATGTTTTGCCTAGGATAGGGTGATGAAGGATGTATAGAAATCTGTGTGATTTGGTAGATTTCTAAACAATGCCTGATTAGTTGGAGTGTACTTCCCCACATATGTATTATCATAAAGTTTGTTGATGATAACTTTGTTACTTAAAAATATCCCAGCAGTTTAGTAGGCTGTTGGAAAAAAGGATTTTCTAAGACTTCCTTTTTACAAAGAAGGCCCAGAAGAGGCCATCATATATAATTGTATAAAGGTACTTAGAACAAACCAATACTTAACCCTATACTAGAAGTCCTTTAAGTTTCAGGTTTTGTCTCAGACTGGGAATTATTCGCTCAAACTTACAGGGATAGAAAGCTGCTTGCACTATCTTGGTGGGGAGTGGGGAAAGGTCTTGCTAAATATCTCTCACGGACTTGAAAACCAAAGCTCAATGAGCTTGTGGACTGCTGTGTCAGAAGATAGATAAATGTGAGTTGACAAAAAAGGGGATAATGAATGAACTAGGTCAGCTAGACCATGATGTAATCAAGATTCTATGGTGCACATTATAATGGAACAGTGATATGTGGTATAGTAATAACTCTTAAGGGCACATTAGGGTTTTCAAATATCAGCTCGAGGGATATGTCATGGTCATATACATATGCATGTAATACTAATAGGAGTGTTATAATGCTGTCTGTCTATCAGAGGAGCGTCACTCTATGTCTAACTCTTGTGCAGGAATTCTCCAAATTAAGAAGTAGACACTGAAGTATAATATACTGAAGTATACACACTGAAGCATAAGAAGTATTTCTCCAATCCTGTGGCACCTGGCCATTGGTTGTTACAGGAACATGTGGAATACACACATTTTTCAAGCTGCCACATTTCCTTGCTATTCCATTTTCATGTCAGCAAATGATTTTTTCCCACTGAGAGAGAATAATCTTATAAATTATAGTTAAGATTCTAGGCTAGCCCATAAAGCAAGGCTAATGCAGTAACGTGCCTGAAAATTTACAACAGAAGAAAAATCAAAAGGATGAGGAAAAAAAGAGGAAAAGCAAAAGGTAGAAAAGGGAGAGAATCCTTATCAGTCAATGACAGCAGTTGGGCCAATGTGTGCAAAATTTCAGCGACATTATGGATTCAGCATACTTTTGTGGAATCTAATAACATTGGGGTCTACAACATGGAACTATTTCTAGATCAGAGTCTATTATAATGAGAAAATTGTAGTATGTCCAATAGCTAATATTCTTTAATAGGGTATGATATAGGACTATGCTGTATTTAATTTGATGCCTTAGTGGGTCACATTTTAGGAAGACTTCAGTGTTATCCTTTGTTGAGAAATGAACATAGAAGGTACATGTTAACATGAAGATAAAAGTTTAGATTAACAATTTAAATAATTGGTTCAAATATTTTTTTATTTTTTGCTTTGTTTTTGAGGGTAAAAGTAGGGCAATTGGGATTAAGTGACTTGCCCAAGGTCACATGCCTAGTTTTTTTTTTCTTTTTTGTGTTAAATGTCTGAGGCCAAATTTGAACTCAGGTCCTTTTAACTCCAGGGCTGGTGTTCTATTCACTGTGCCACCTAGCCACCCCAGTTCAAATCTTTTTTAGGGCTTTATAAGATTTACAAAATCTTATTTAGAGCATAATTTTAAGCCAGATCTTATTTTATGAATCTTTGATATTAAACTGGAAATTTAAATTGTTTTTGTTAGTTTATAATGAAATTCAGGTTTAGCATTTTAGACATATTTGATTTTGTCCTCTATTATAGCAACCAGATGGTAATTTAAACAACTAAAGGGAATTACTGCTTGTAGAACCAGCAAAATCTAAACCATTAAATTAAACAAACAAAAGTTATGAGATATGTAGGGTATATCAGCGTTGATGCAAAACAAAATCAAATAAAAAAATTTGAGAAGCCTAAAAAAATCTACCTTCATGTTCACAAATCATGAGATTGCAATGTTTTACCAATGGTGGGCTGACCCCTAGAATCCTGAGGTAATTATTAATCCTTCAACCTTGTGATGTAGCTAAATTGCATTTCATATAGTTGACAGCCCCTAGGTCTTTTGGAACAGACCTCCAAAGATGAACTCTTGTCTGAATATAATAATCCTGTAACATTTATTTTTATAAGTGATGGCTTGTACTAAATTTATGTGCACATTCCTGCACATGGATTGGACATATCCTCCCAAGGGAGATGACCCATGAGGTAGGTTCCTTTAACAGATGATACTTTTTACTCTTTCTGCAGTTATAATGTCTTATAAATCCCAGTAGATAAGAAATAATATCTTGCTCCACATGAATTCTGTCCTGGAATTTGTCCACATGTTTCATGGTTTCACTGAACTTCAGGACTTTCCAGAGAGAGAATTCATAGCATCATGAGATCCAAAGGCACTTTAAAAGATCCCCAAATCCATTATTTAGAACGGACAAAAAACCCTACAGAAATATTATTTTTTTGCTATTAGTTACATTTCCTATTCAGAGAACCATATTGTGTTCCATTTGCTTAAATAAATATAGGCATGTATATAGATATAGATATATACTTAGAAATAGATGTTAGGATTCAGTTTCATTTAAGGACAAAATGATGGACATTAGTTTATTTCCTTGTCCTTTATAATACAATATTAAGGAACTACTTATCTACTTTAGAACTAAAAAATATAAATAAAAAATTTGCAATGACTGCATAAGCAAAGCTGATGTGATAGATCTAAAAGCAAAAAATTTCACTGACCTTATCTATTTGTAATCATTCTGACAAGTACTTAAAAATAATAGAATTAAGAATTGCAGATCTACTGCCATATCTCTCCAGATTCTTCCTCTTTTTGGAGGGGGAAGGCAGGGCAATTGGAGTTGTGACTTGCCCAAGGTCACACGGCTAGTTTTGTGTATGTGTGTCTTAAATGTCTGAGGTCAGATTTGAACTCAGGTCCTCCTGACTCCAGGGCCAATGCTCTATTCACTGCACCACTAAGCCGCTCCCTTCCTCTTTTTTTTCATCAAATTATGCAACATATTTCAAAGTGGGAGATATGAAACACTTATTTAATTTAGTTTTAGGAAGAAAAGAACTAAAGCCTCGAATGAAAAGTATAATTCCCATTCTTTACACTTTTATTACCAATCTAATAACAGTAGTGGTGGAGTACCCATTCATACTTTCCTCAAAACTGCCCATAACCAGGGTGAGCATACTCGATTTATCGTAGGGATCTGTAGCATAAAACATACAAACATCTTTGCATAAGTGTGCATATATCTTAAGAATTGTTCTTTTTTCAAACTGTAGCTTAATTCATTAAGAAACAATTAATTTTAAGGCATTTACTATGTTATCATATATTGTCTCACACAAACACACATGTGATAACATTCAAATTCATAGCATGAGAAGCAAAATGACAGTGGATAGAAAGTCCACTTTAAGACCCCTATGAATTCACGATTCAAACCAGTCTCTATCTCATGCTAGCTGCTTAACCATTGGCAAATCACATAACGTCTCCCTGCCCCAGTCAATTTTCCAAGACTATAAGTTAAAGACAAATTAACAATCTTTAATGATGGATGTATTTTCCATATCAGGAGCTGTCCACTCTGAGGAATCACAGATTCAATTCAATAATATTATTAATGATTATAGTACCAACTTTCCCTTTATACTTAACATAATTTTCCCCTTTTATGTCAATCAAAATTAATGTATGTTTGTGGTTTTTTTTGCTTTGGTTTGTAACATTTCTTTTTGAATGATAATTATCCTTGCAAAGGTACTAGAACAGGGGTGCTTTCATTTGTCAATGATATTTCTATGGCTGCAAAAATGAGGTGAATTTTCTCATTTCTCCATTTTGGAACTCCAAGGAAGTAAGTAACTGATACAACCCTGTGGTTTGTAAGAAATATAGCAATAAAAAGGATGCCCCATTCATCAGTGCCTACCAACCCATCCTACCCTCTATAATGTCTTGGACTTGGAGTTTAACTATAATTAATAGCCCACTTTCACTGTCTCATGGATGGGGTCAATAGTGTACCTCACTCTGCTTCTTCTATTAATTTAGAAGAGCTGTTGATAATCAGTCTTTTGGAATGAGAAGAGGGCAAAGTATGCTGCTCTGAGCTTAGCTCAATTATAAAGTAGTTGTCAGGTGACTCTACCCATAAGCTCAATAATTCCAATCATTTTTCATTGTATAGAAAGAATAAAAAAATTTTACATGGACAGTGTAATATGGTATCAAGACAGGTAAGCTAATAGGAATATCTTTCATTTGTACTCAAATAAAGTGACAACTATTTCCAAAGAGAAATCGAGAATACCACTGAGTCACTTAAAATGAAAGACTTTTCTCGTGATAACAAGAATTGTTTTTTTTTCACTTTTAGACTTTTCTGTTTGTTTTCTAAGTTTATAAAATTATGAATTCTTAGAGTGCAAAAGGATGTTAGAGGTCATTTGATACTATGGGAAACTGACCAATAATCCCCTCTACAACATTGAAGAGAAATGCATGATCTCTCAGCTTCTATCCTGATGATGGGGAACCAATTACCTATCAAAGTATTCTGGTCTCTTTTTAGATAATTCTGTTAGGATTTTGTTCCCATATATAAAGCTGAAAGCTATTTCTATGACTTCTTGTTCTGCCCTGTGGAGTTAAGCAGAACAAGTCAAATCCCTTTCTCATAACAACCTGTCAAGAAAATAAAAACAACTCAAGAGTGCTAGGCCTAGAGTGAGGAAAACCTTAATTCAAATCTGACTTTAGACACTTACTATATATAATCCTGGGCTAAACTTAACCATGTTGCCTCAGTTTCCTCATCTCTAAAATGGACTGGGGAAGGACATGGTGTTATTCTTTTTGTCCCCAAAAAAAGTTTCTATGGTCGGATTGTGCTTCCTCTGTTCACTCATTTTGCCAGCAAATTACTTGACTTTTGCTTTTTGCCACAGTAGAACTCTGCTTCCAGAATGGAGAGAGCTGTGTCCCAAGTTTGGGTTTTTTGCAAATGTTGTCAGAGCTATGAGGAGTGTGCCCTCTCTACAGCCACCACAAGCTCTGGCAATCTAGCATTCTTCATCCCAGGACCACTATTGAAGACTGTGACTCAGATCCAAGCAAGTCAAAGCAAGAACAATTACCCTCTGAATAATTGCTTGGTTGCCCAACAGTCTGTAGGCCAGGAGCTTCAGAGGCAGCCAAGTCATAGCAGCTGCAGCCTCCATGCCTCTGCCACTTCTCCCCTGGGGGAAGGGGCTGGACCCCACTCTTCTCTCACTCAGTTCCAACAGAGTTCCCTACTGACCTTTTACTTTCTCTTTGACTTTTTGTGGGTTGAGAAGTCTGAAAACTGCCATAGCCGCTGGTGATTCACTCTCCGGAAGTCTGCTCAAGCCAGTCTGGGCAGCTCAGGCCAGTCTGGGCCACTCATGCAGAACTGTGCTTGGCCCCCAGCTGGGTGCAATAAACCCTACATGTCAGCCTGCCAGGCTGCCTTCAGCAGGAGATTTATCTGTCACTTTTGTGGGTTCTATAGCTCTAAAATTTGTTGAGTCATTTTTTCACAGGTATTGGAAGTGGTTGGAGTGAGATCTCAAGCAAGTTCCTGCTTTTACTCTAACATCTTGGCTCTGCCCCCTCCATGCTAGCTATTATTATTAATACCTGGATATTTGATTTTTGAGCCTGTATAATCTAATATTAATTACTGTTAAATTTCATTTTATTAAATTTGGCCAATCATTCTGGACCCTTTTTAAAAAAATCTTTTTCATTTTTTTAAGACCCTATTGCCATTCAAGTTCTTAATGATCCCTCCCAGTTTCATGGCATCTCTACATCTGATAGTTGGCCCTTTAATGATTTAATTCAAACAAATATTTAGTGTTTTCCTTTGGTTTGCAAAGTACCTAATACATATTGCATTAATAGAAATCAGGTCTTTCCACATGAAGACCATTCTAACGATTTTCTTGTAGAAGCATTGGTACTGTGAGGTGTTTTTGTTTTTATTCTGTTTGTTGGTTTGCTAACAGTAATCAAAGTTATATGCAGTTATATCAATCTTTCCCCCTCTCATATCCCTTGTAACCAATGGTGTATGATTATGAGGCAAATGGATAGCATTGAGATTATTAGAGCCTGTGAAACTATTTTTTTAATCCAAAGAAGCTGGTCATTCTTTCATGGGAGGAGTGTAGAAGAAGAAGAAGGAAGGGGGGGTGCATCATGGAATACATGGCTTTGGACTTGTTAATACTATGCTTTATCCAAAGGAGATCATTGGATATCACTTTATCACTGTTAGGTCTCAGAAGAGAATCATGAAATGTAGCTCTAAGAGGGACTTTGAAGATAATCTAGTAGATCCCCTCAATTTACAGAAGGAAAAGTTGAGTCCCAGAGAGGATGGGTGACTTAAAATCCACTTTCTTTTATATTAATCCAATACTTTCTCTGTGACACTACACTGATTTAGTTGGAATAACTTACTGTCAAGACAATTCTACGAGTGGGGGAAAGTACTTTGGGGGATAGAAAGAATTAAAAATATAGGTTTCTTTTTCTTTTTATTAAAAGGATATTGAGGGACAGAACCTATAATTCATCAGTCTAGAGAGCTTCTACTATAGAAACTCCTTCCACCAATTCAGATTGGTTTTCTTTATGATTTGTAGTACTAAGAGATTAGGAGGCAACTTGACCATAGCCAGACAGCTAGGGCTGTAACAGACAGAATATAAACATAGTTCTGACTAATATCAAGGCTGGTTCTCTATCCATTATAGTACCTCACATTTCATTAATCATTACAAAATTATACACAGATGTAAAGACTGACATTGTAATATAAGAGTTGCCAGTGGAAAGAACACTGAAATGAGATTCAGGACATCATGTTGTTGTTGATGTTGTTACTGTTTCTGTTTCCTAAACTTACTGCCTTTTCACTCTTTTTACATCTGAGGGCACATGTGACCTTGTTTTTGTTTTTCGCTCTGAATCTGTGATTTCATTGTGGAAACTACTTCATTTGGAAGCTACTTCTGTGGATAGAGAGTTGCCTGGGGCACTGAGAGGTTAATTGACTTACAGATGGTCAAACAGCTATTATGTGTCAGAAGCAAGGTTTAACTACAGATCTTCCAACTGGCCTTCTTTCCACTATACCATGTTTCCCATATTTAAAAGGTTTCTCAGAACTTTTCTTATATCTTTCCTGTTGAGAGAAAAGTAATAAAAAGAAAAATCGGAGAAGACTAAATTTATATATTTAACTGTGGAAAGAATGCAAGTTTTAAAGAGAATACCTAGATTCAAGTTCCATTTGAGATATTTAATAGCTATGTGACTCGATAAAAATATTAACCTGAACCACATGCCTTTTAGTCTAAGTCAGTTCTGTTTTTCAATTCTAGACATTTTGTGATAGGGGGGAGGAGCTGACATACCTGAAAAATAATATATGAAAAGTTCTTTATAAAAAGAACAAAAACAACAATTTCAAGTCTCTTTTTCTTCTCTCCTCCAGACTCCAGTTATGAGGGTTCCCCCCAATAAATGGTGTGCTGATATTTAACACCATCTCTCTACAAAAGCATGATATACCTTTAAGTCTAATCTCAAAATATTAACATTTTCTCCATCTTTTTTATTCTAAAGCAATAAGTCAAGCCCTGATTTGTAGCATTTGCCAGTTTCGGAGGAGTAAATACACACACAAAAAATTCACAATTGGCTTTTTGTGTGGCCTCCAGCACACTCCTGCTCCCAATTTTTTCTGAATCTTCACTTTCTTGGGGAGCTCATCTTCTGTTGTAGCCTCACTACCAATTCTGTCCTCATAATTCTTAAGCTGACATCTTCAGTTCTGACTTCTCCTCAAGGCCCTTATTTCCAGCTATCTTCAAGGCATCTCCTATTATCATCACTTCAATTGCATTATATCCAAAATCCAATTCATGATTTTCCCTTCAAAATCTCTTCCTTTCTCAACTGTAATAATTCTGTCTAGAATAGTTCCACTCTTCTTACAGTTAAAGGCTAAAAATTTTGGGTCCTCCCCCAATTCCTACATCTATTTCAACAACTCCTGTCTATTTCTTCTTCAAAATTTCTGTCCATTTCCACTACTACTACTACTCTAGTCCAGACCTTCATCATTTTACATCAGTATTTCTTCAGCAATTTTTTTCTATTTCTTTCTACATATTGCTTGTATCCCTCCCTCTGGTTGTTACCCTCTCCTCTGTCTTTTCTACTACTAACACAAAACTTCCTAATGTTTCTTTCCCAACCCTTTCACTTCTTTAGGTCCAGCAATGTTGTATTTTTTCCCTACTCCATACTTCCTCAGCTGTATTCTCTTAAATCACAAAAGCTGGATAAAATCTATATCCTTCAAGGGATAAGGCAGTTGGAATACTGCCACATGAAGAGTCCAGTGTCTCCTGTGTCTCTCTTCTCTTTTCCCGGTCTCTTCTTGGATCTCCTGAGTCTAATTGTCTTTAGTTCTTCCTGTGACCAAGTTGAGGGGCCACTTATAACAAAGGAGAATGAGTGTAGATCCCTCACTATAATGTTCCTTTCTCACATTCATTTTAACTTACTCTTTTCTCTTTTGCTAAACTAAATTACTGTAACAAGCAATGTGATTCTTGGTCCTTCTTTCCTATACAAACAGCTACACCTCTTCATCCCCCCAGAGTAACCCCATCCCCTTTCTCTTAAGTTTCAGAGTTGCTCTTCATAACTTTCCATTAGCTCTGGAACTAGATTTAACTCAAACAATGATTTTACTCAAAAAATCAGTCCTCAAAACTGCAGGATGTAAGTGTTATGCAGAACCACTCTAGGATGGAGGAAGGTACTTTGGGGAGAAGTAGAAAAAACCAGGAGTGATGGGCTGCTGACTTAATTTTCATTCAATCAGTCAGTCATTATTTTTTTTGTAAGAATCACTTTGTGGAGAATTGTTGCAATTCTCATTCGGCCTTTGTGAATGTTGCTGCTTTTGGTAGCTCTTATTCATTTGGGGTGGTAGGAGAAGAACTGAGCCCAAAGATTCCTCTCCTGACATCTTCACAGAATCCCTTGAAAAATTCTTGATGAAATCAGAACCACAGGTGCATCTTAAGTCTCTCTAGAAAGGGACTCCATAGGAAAAGTAGAGACTTTCTTAATTCCTCAATGTTGCTTATCCTCTTCAGCTAAGAAAACTCAGGTGGCAGAGATAACAAATTTCCTCTCAGAGCCTCATCACCTAGATTGAAAAGCTGTATAAACTGTGGTAAGAGAGACCAGATGCGATTACATCCTTTGGTGATAATACAGTGTTAGGCCTGAAAGAAAATTGCCTATCATGTTTCCAAGGATTGTGATAAGCTTGCCTAAAATTTGTCACCTTCTTGATTTGCAGCCCTGTTGTTGGTGATGTTTCCCAGATCTTCCTTTTAAATTGCCAAGCATTTATTATACCCCTCTTCTCAATATTGCTAATAGCCAAGTAATTGACTACATTTTGGCTTTGTCAAATTGAGTGGCCTCAAACCAGAGATCAGTGATTGGCATCTTTCCAAAAAGTTGAATGTTTTAATCAAAATACAAACCTGGAAGAAGAGATCTGCTTCATCTAAAGATTTTTGTGTTCTAACTATAGATATAATTATTTTGAAATCATAAAAAGTAAGCACTTCAAGCATCCAGTTATTCCCCTGTGTGAAGGTTGTATTGCAAGCTTATTACTTTGGTGTAGCAGAGAGCTTCCACTGTATCTGTTTTATTTGATTTCCACTTGAACACAAGCAATTGGAATGAGTTTGTAAAAGGTCTCTAAGGTAAATTTAGCCAGAAACAAAATTGATATTAAGTGTTGTTCCTGGATTTCTTTCAAAGGGATTTCTTGTTGGTGGGGGGGAGGCATTCTCTTTCAGACTCTGAAATGATCAGGATTTTTAGAATTATGTCAGCAAAATCTTGAGCAATTCTAATTAGACTTACTAATATGGAGATCAAATTGTTGATATATGCATAGTATATTATAAATTTATTATACGTAAAAAGCTTCATATAGTTATTGAAGGAGGGAGCATATCTTCCCTTATTTATTAATAACAAGAGTCTCTCTCCTCTCTCTCCTTGCCTCTCTGTGTATGTATGTATGTATGTATGTATATATGTATACATTGGCCAGTGATTTTACCATATGTAGGAAAGTTCTGATGTGGAAACTTCCTGTATTGAGATCATATACTCACTTGAAAACTGAAAGTATCAGAGAGTTGTTTGGGTAACTGAGATTTGGCTATTAGGGTCACATATCTAGAACATGTCAAAGGCAAAACCTGTTCCCATATCTTCCTGACTGAAAGAACAGGAGAACAGGTCTTTACTCACTATATTATCTCTCTCTCTCTCTGTCTCTCTCTCTCTCTCTCCAGTGATTAAAAATCAAAATGTAGTCAAAAGAAATATTGTTTTTATTGAAGTAAATTTGAGCAATCAGGCCATCTGGCTATCTTTCATCCCTTTCCAACACCTCCAAGAAAATCACTGGGGAAGAAAACATAATATTATATATCAAAATGGTCTTTTCGAGATGTCTGCTGATGGTTTTCTGCCATATTTTCCTTTTCTATTGTCATTTTCCCTCTTCCTTTCTGCTTCATCTTTGTTATTTTGCCTAACGTGTGACAAGATTCATATTTTTGGTTACATGATGAAATGTCCTCTGTTCAAAATGGATTTGTTTTTGCAATGGAAAACTGGTGCTGTCACACTGATTTTATGATGCCCATTTCTTATAGCATTGCGTGTCTTTAAGATGACAATCTGAGTAGCAGAAGTCACTGTGGCTCTGTCAGCAGCAGAACAGGAGAGTGATGCTCTGGGCCTAGGATGCTGAAACATGAAATGAAGATGGATGACTAGAGTGTGGAGTTTGCCTTAAAAGACCACCTCTGGCATAGAGGGTAATTGCCCTTTATAGACTGTTTTCTTCAGGTCATTTACCCTAGAACTGTTTTAAGGGATTTTTTTTGGTGGGGGGAGTAGTCCATTAGTAAACACATGGTCTCAGCAGGAACTGTAATAACAGGAGTAGGTTTCAGCTAAGCGAAGGAGTTCAACACTGAATTACAAAGTTCTAGATACTTGGCAGGGCAGGGGGCAGGGAGAGGAGTGAGAATGTAAGTTGGGATAGTAAAGGCTATCTACAGTAGTCCGACCCATCCCTAAAGAGGACAAGAGTAACCCTCTCTTTAACATTCTTTAACATCCCTGACAAATAGCCTTAGCTTGATGACTCCAGGGAGGGGGAATCCACTACCTCTCAAGGCAACACATTCCACTTTTGGAAACCCTTAATTGTTAGAAAAATTTTCCTTATTTTGAATCCAAAGCTTCCTCTCCAGTCCTTCCACACACTGATCTTAGTTCTGCTTCCAGGGAACAAGCAGATTATGCCCACAATCTATTGTATGTGAGAACTCTTCAAATTCTTAAAGACTGAAATTCTTCTTAAGTTTTCTCTTCTTCAAACCAAATATTCTGTTATGTTAATCATTCTATGGCATAGCCTACATTTCCATAATCATTCTGTTTTCTATCCTCTTCATGCACTCCAAATTGTATATAGCATCGCTAAAATATAGCACCCAGAACTAATCATATTGCTACAGTTATAGTCTGACCCACAAACATGGAAATGAGAGTTCCAATTTGTTCATACATTTTGGTCATGCCTTTTTTTTTTTAATTTTTTTTAAAGCAATTGGGGTTAAGTAACTTGCTCAAGGTTACACGGCTAGTCATTATTTATGCATGGGTGCTCATTTTCTGAGGCCGGATCTGATCTCAGGTCATCCCAACTCTGAGGCCGGCGCTCTTACTCACTGCACCACTTAGCCGCCCCTTTAGGGCAATTGGGGTTAAGTAACTTGCCCAAAGTTACACGGCTAGGTTTTTGTTTGTGTGGATTAAGTGTCAGAGGCCGGCTCCGAACTCAGGTCCTTCTGACTCCAGGGCTGGCGCTCTATTCACTGCGCCACCTAGCCCCCCCTGGTCATGCCTTTTTTAAGGTAACCTAAAATCATATTTACCTTTGTGGGCTGCCAAGTCATACCTTTGATACATACTGAGATTATTGGTCCCCAAGCCCCCAGATATTTTCATCCAAACTGCAATGTTTGTTGCCATATTTCCCCTATCATGGACTTATGAAATTTACTTTTTGAAAGATGAAATTAAAATAATCCTCTGAGAAGTTAAATAGAAGAGAGAAAAAGAGAGAAATCATATGCCTGTTTTCAATATATTTATCACATCATGACAGAATATTGTTTTAATTCAATGTTCTCCATTTTTTTTTATTGCAAACCTGTAGAAGCCAAAAAAAGTGCCAGCACCAGTACATTTGCATTTATTTAAATTATATAATGAACTAATATACTCATATATTGTATATATCATAAAACATACAGAAAAATACATTTTAAAAGGTGAGAAATTCAAAAGCTTTTTTTCTCTCATTAAGACATTCTCAATAATAATATTCTTCTTAAATACTATTTTATTCCAGAAATGTTATTTAATGTAAAGACAGAGCATGACATAGAAAGTATAGAGCTGCCACTGAAGCCAGAAATAACAGGATTCAGGTCTAGCTTCTGACACATATTGGCTGCCCAACTCTGTGAAAGTCACCACACTCTGGGTGCTCTAGACAATTCCCCCAAACGATAAATTTATTTTTATATTTGACTTTGGTGGCTGTCATAGCTGCAAAAGATAACTTGCAAATACATATAGTTCTAAATAGAAGAAGTGTACCATGGGCTACACTTATTAAATCAGGATCCTAACTTTTTTAATCCATACAAAAAAATTATGTACAGATTTTTGTTGAAATTTGACAAGTTAACTTCCTGTTGCCTATGTCAGTGTTGAATTTTTTAAAAAAAATATTTTTTACCAAATGAATTAAAAAGCAATAAAATGCTTCATTTGGAAGATTTAAAAACTGACTTAATGTTCTGGTCCCAAGTTGTGCTAGACTGGATGAGTGTTATGAACAACTTTGTAGGTGATGGACATAATTTTTAGAAAAGAAACAAAAAAAATCTGTTTAAATGTCTTGCTAATCATGATGATTTCATGCTATCATTAGCTAATAGCTCAAGGCAAAATATATATTTGGGCTATGGCTCATCATTAATGATACTGGATATAAACCCATATTTCAAATAATTTTATAAATTTGAAACTTTTGGCTTCTTGCCAATTCTGATTAGCTCATTTTTGTTTCTACCTCAAAATTTGACTGATAAAGAGCTTATAGGTCAAGTGTCAAATCTGCCATTTCCCTGTTGTACTCTTATAATTAGTAATATCTTCAACCCATGGTTTCTTTATAGGAATCATTCTTAGCTACCTTTCCAGTTTTGTGAGGGTCACTTTGGTTAAATTGACCATTAAAATCCATGAATCCACTTAACTTACTACATGAAAAATTCAATACATACCATTATACTGAAAGCAAATTACTGGTCAAGTGAAAATGCTACTCTCAATTCCACTGATTTGTGGAAATCCCACTCTTCCTCAGGAGCAATCTAATATGGTAAAACAGAAGGGACAAAAAAGATCATGCATGAAACTGCACATCTCTATTAGTGCTTATCACAGTGCTTGGTACGTTGTAGTCACTTAATCAATGTTTTTTAATTGATTATGTACAGTTTATACTCTTTTCAGTATATCATAAATTCAACATGTAGTGTTCAATTCCATCCTCTTTGAATGTACTTCATTCTGGCCTTCCTTATATTGAGATGATAACATGTAGAGTTGGCAAATAATTGGATGTTTTGGTTATAGAAAAAAGGAAGGATGATTTTCAGATTATGGACCCGGATGACTGGGAAAATGGGAAATATCCTCAAAAGAAATATATAGATTTGAAGGAAGAAGGGACTTAGGGGAGGGAGATAATGTGTTTGAACTTCTTTTTTCATCTATAGGATATCTATTAGGCAATTGGCAGTGCAGGCCTGAACTCAAGAGATTTATATTAGATATCCAAATTTATTAAAGAATTAAAGTAGGGGCGGCTAGGTGGCGCAGTGAGTAGAGTGTTGGCCCTGGAGTCAGAAGGACCTGAGTTTGGATCCAACCTCAGACACTTAATGCACACACAAACAAAAACCTAGCCGTGTGACCTTGGGCAAGTTACTTAATCCCAATTGCCCTCAAAAAAAAAAAAAACCAAGAAAAAAAAAGAATTAAAATATAAGGGTTTTATATATGTGTATACATATATCATAATAAGATAATAAAGTCTATATATTATATAAATGTTAATGAAGTGAATTGGAAATTAGTTGCTTAGAAATGATCATTAAAATTCCTAGGATCAAGTAAGATAACCAAGAAGACGAGAGAGAGAGAGAGAGAGAAGAAAAAGGACCTAAAACAGTGCTTAAGAAGTAACCATGCATTAGTAGTAGGAGGATGCCAGGATACTTAAGTAGGTAATACTTAAGATACTTGAGATGATGCTTAAGTAGAGAAGCATTAGAAAATGTGACATAGAAGATCAGAGAGTAAAGAATATAACAGCACAGGTCAGATCAACAGTATCAGAAGCTGCAAGAGGTCAAGGAGTCTGAAAACTGAAAATAATTTATAAATACTTAGTATTAAGAGATCACTCATAACCTATAAGACAGTGATTATGTCCAAAGTCATTATAAGGGACAACGAATGAGTGGGATGTGAAGAAATGAAAGCAGCAGGCATAGCCAACTTTGTCTAGAAGTTTGGTATTGAAAGCATGAAGTGCAAGATGGCAGCCTGAGTTGTTGAAAGAGTCAAGTGAACAATTTTTAAGTATGAGCTTGAATCCGAGAGAGAAGTGATCTCAAGGGGGAAGCTCTTGGAGGAATAGAATGGGCCTAAAGGCCAAGGATTAACTGTAGCAAGGAAAAACACTATCTCATCTTCAGTGACTAGATGAAAGGAAAAGAAAATAACTGAAGAGTCAAAGGGGTTTTGAGGTGTGAAATAGAAATATTGAAATGTTCATGACCTGGAGGAAAAATCATTACAGCAAGTTTCTCTGATAAAAACTTCATTTCTAAAGTATGCAAAGAATTGAGTCAAATTTATAAAAATAAGAACCATTGTCCAATTGGTAAATGGAAATCAAAGTTGAAATGAAAAATAAATACTTTAAATCACTATTGATTAAAGAAATGAAAATTAAAACAACTCTGAGGTACCACCTCATACCAATCAGTTCAAATAATATTGCAAAAAAGAGAAATAATGTTGAAAAGATTGCGTACACTAATACACTGTTGGTGGACTTGTAAACTGGTCTAACCATTCTGGAAAATAATTTGGAACTATGTCCAAAGGCTATCGAACTGTGAATATCCTTTAACCCAGAAATATACTAGGTCTGTATCCCAAAGAAATTAAAGAAAAAGGAAAAGGACCTACATATACAACAATATTTAAAGCTGTTTCTTTAAATGTAATGGTAAAAAAATGGAAACTGAGGAGATGTCCATCATTTGGGGAATGACTAAACAAATTGTGGTATATGATTGTGATAGAATTCTATTGTACTGTAAGGAATGATGAACAGAATTTTTCTGAAAAAAACCTGAGAAGACCTATATGAACTGATGCAAAGTGATGTGAGTAGTATCAGAACATTATACACACAAAGAGCAATATTGTAAATGATCAACTGTGAATGACTCATCTATTCTGATCAATTCAATAATCCAAAATGATTCTGAGGGACTCATGAAACAGGCTATCCAGTGCATAGAGAGAACTAATGAAATCTGAGTTCAGATTGAAGCAAATGTTTTAAATTTATTTTTCTTGCTTTTTTTATAACATGGCTAATATGGAAATATGTTTTTACATGTTTATTTGAGATCACATGTCTTGCCTTCTCAGGGAGAGAATTCAAGAGTTCAATTTTTTCAAATGAATATTTTAAAAATAAGTTTTTAAAAAGTATTTCACGGGGCATCTAGGTGGTGCAGTGAATAGAGCACTGGCCCTTCATTCAGGAGGACCTGAGTTCAAATCTGGCCTCAGACACTTAACTCAGAAAACTACAGCAAGTCACTTAACCCCAATTGCCCTCCAAAAAAAAGCCAAAAAATAAAAATATTTCATAACACAAAGGATTATTAATGCATCATGCAAGATAATCACTGAGAGAAGGGTGGGTGTGCTGGAGACTTACGATGATCCCAGTGATAAGTTCTATACATGCATGGGTACAACTGTTTCTCAATTTATTTAGAGAGCAGCTTGTAGTTTATTTTTCTGTAATTTCCCTTGACCTCTCTTCAAATCTTACCCTTATTTTGCTCATTACAAAATTCCTAAAACCTCAGTCTGGCTATGATTCCCCTACTCAATATGGCTCCATATTATCTCTAGAATCCAATATAAACTTCTATTTTCAGAAGTTAAAATGCTTCACGGTTGGTCTCCAACTCACCTGACTGGCCTTATTGCTTCATTACTCTTCCAACACAGCCAAATTGGCCTCCTTTTCCTCACATACTACAATCCATCTTACACCTCTGATTTTGTAAAGGCTGGCTCTTATACCTGCAATTTACTCCCTCCTCCCCTTTGCTTCTTAAGATTCCTTGTTTTCTTCATTACTCAGACATACCAGCTACTTCAGATGAAGCCTTTCCTGTTCACCCTCCCATCCCCTAGCTTCTAGTGGTTCCTTCAATCATTACTTAATACTTAATTTGTACATGTTTTGTGTACACTTATAAGTGTACAAGTATGTATTAGTTTTCCATATAGAATGAAAGCTTCTTAAGGGAAAAAGACTTTTTCTCTTTTGTCTTTGAATCTCCAGCACCTACCACAGAGGCCAGCATGTAGTACTAGAATAGCCATGCGATAAATGATTGCCGATTTATTGATATATCAATATATTCAAAGGCTTGTCCAAACATCACTAACCTGTCTGTACATAGCTCCCTTCCTGAGGGAAAAAAAGCCTGTTGTGCAATGTGAAGGGAAGAGGAGAAGGACTTTGTGTCACACAGAAGATTGGGATCTAATGTTTTCTGAAGCAGTTCTTGCCCAAAAATAGAGAGTGGGAAGAGTTGGGCCAACAACATGAAGGAGATTCAAGACTAAATGTAATAGATACTACCTTTGGAAAACTAAACCAGAAGGTTTATCAGAGTCTTGGAATGACCAGGGGAGAACCTGCTAGTGGATTAGGCCATAAATTGAAGGGTCATTTGGTTAAATTAACTTTTTCTTGGATAGTATATAGATAATGTTTGAGAAGAATAGTCACCCTGTTACAGATTCAACTGAGAGTTTCCTGTTAGGAAATCACTGAAGTGTAAGTTATATGTTTTCCATACAGAAATCTGTTATTAAGTCATATTCCCCTTGTAATAGATAATTTTAGAATAGGTCAGATTAAAACCTTGAAAGAGCATTTTGCTCTAGGAATTTACAAAACACCATTCAATTCCAAAATGTCCTTTCATGTGTACTGAAATTATTCTCCTGCTTGTCATTCAGAAACAATTCAGAAATGCCTGATAGATTGCTAATGAATTCCTTATAGCACAGTCTAACAATGCCTCAGATTATTTTTGATGTCCTTATGGAATGCAATTTTATCCTTTGTATATTTCTAAAATTATCTTTGTGAAGTGTCTCTGAGAGGTTTTTTTTTTTAAGAATCTGTGATTGGATTGTGGTAACTAGACTCATTCCTTACCATTATCATTAGAAAACAAACCAAATAGTTATGTCATTCAATTGTAGGCCTGCCAGAATAGTTAAGTGATCATTTATCAAAGCAATTGCCCACAAATAACACTTGAATATTATTAAGTATTAGTCAAACTCACCAAGAATGAAGTTCCTTCTTACAGTAGGTAAGGAGATACTTTAAAATGCTGGAAGTAGAAATATAAATAAACCTATAGATACAGTTATTGATTGGGTCCAAATTTCATAAGGATTCAATGGAAAGTAATATAATAGGAGTGATAAACCATCATTGCATAAAATCAGCTACATATTACTATTTCCTTATTTTACAGGGTGGATATATTTCAGGTATATTTACTTGGGTGGTATAAATGTGCTGCCTAGTATTGGAAATTTAAATACATATTTTTAAATAAATACCTTTGCCCCTAAAATTTCATAGAGCTGAATTTACATATACTTACAAATTAATGAAGAACCAAATTCTTTCTTATATTTAAAATAGATATTTAATGCTTATTTAGCATTGGAGTCAGAGAATTTTGGAATCTGTTTTGAAATGTATTTTTGTATTTTGTGGTATGTATTTCCTTAATACATGTATAGGTTTTATAACAATAATTATACATTAATAATAATCATAGTGAACAAATTCATCCAAATGGGATCTGAGTTTTAGAATCAGAATGGTTTTCCTACAGTGAAATTTATTACAAATTTTAACCAGTTAGGATTGAAATAGTGCATATCATTCAGTTCTTACTTGACAAAGTAAATAAAGACCTTACATTCTAAATAGTCACTTAATATCCCATGTCAATATTGGAATTTGATATTAGGTAGCAAATTTTAAATTAAAAATTAAATCTCGCTAGTACTTTTGATTGGCAAATATTTTCTCATCTTAGTTTAATAAGTGGGAATTTCATATCATTGATAATGCCACTCCAGTATAGCCTTCTCTTTACCAGAAAGTTTAAAACAATTTTTTATAGAATGTCTCCTTGGAATGTTTCTATTTTTCCTTCCTTTTTTACTTACTACAAATATAACTTATTTCTTTCAACTCAGGAGTATTTGAAGAACTCAGTTTTCCCATCTCAACTCATCATTTCGATTGAGTCTATATACATCACACAACCAAGATGGAATATTCGTGAAGAGCTGGGACATATGTTCAATAACCATATAGAGGTTGCTCTTTTCCTAATATAATAATGTGGAGGAGATACAAATCAATAGGACTCTGGGCATGCCTGAGGCAAAGAGTAAATTAAGGGATTTGGAAATATCACTGACAAGTTGCAAGATAAATTTAAAAGGAAAATTTCCAAATGTATTTAAAACAAAAATAGAAAAACATTGGAAGAAAAAACTAATTTTTTTTCTCTCTTAAATCACAAGATGCCATTTTTTTTTTATCAGTAAAGTAGAATCCATGTTTAAAGCTTATAAAATGATGGGACTAATACTTGCTTTTTTAATAGTTATAAGATGACATTTTTTATTTGGCTGCTATTTCATCTATGTAAGGAAATCCTGGTAAAAGAATTCTCTCTACCAATGCAGATTGGCAGATTGGTAACTACACTGACATTTACTTTTAGCCACACACCTGGGGCACTGAGAAGATAATGGACTTTCCCAGAGTCATATTTGCCATATAAGACCTTTCACTATGATATCGGCTATTAGTATTCTATATTACCTTATATTTCATGTGTAAATGGAATATGCAAACACATATATGTATGACATATGTATGCATATATCTGCATATTTACATACATATGTGTGTGCATATATATTGTGTGTCTTCATGTCATTCAGCCCTTCCTAGCAACCTTAAAAGGGAAGCTGTTACTTTTTTTTTCTTTTCTCATCCTCATCTCATAGCACCAGTATACCTGGTATATAGTAGAAGCTTAATAAATGCTTATTGATTGATTAATTTATTCCTAGAAGCAGCTAGGTGACCTAAAGAGATTGGGTGTTGGATTTAGAATCAGAAAGATCAGGATCCTGTGATCTAAGTTCAAATTCTGCCTCAAAATATTATAAACTATGTTATCCTGAACAAATGGTTTGAAATTGGGATTATAAAAGCACCTATACAAAATAAAATTGTAATAGAAGTCACAAATGATTGCAAGTCACAAAAGATAGAGACTCAGACTAAAGAGACAATTATTCATGAAAATGAGTACTTACTAACTAACCTTTATGATGTACTTCATAATTGGTTCTCTCTCTGTCTAGCTCACAAGTTTTTGTGAGGTATATATCATGCTCACATATGTATATGTGTGCATACATATGCATAAGATATGTCAGTTAATAAACCTTAAACCATTATATATTTTAGGTATTATTGTTTTTATTATTATTTTTATATAGTAAATATTTCATGTTGCTGATAAGTGGCATATTCCACCTTTTAGAGGCTAAAGTAAAGTTCATTCAGGAGATTTGAAAAGGTGAGACCAGTCATTTATGAAAACCTGTACTCTCAAGGAGACAAAAAAACGGAAAATTGACTTGGACCCAGTAGTAAGCATTAGTCTTATTTCCCTTGCTTCAGATGATTATGCATGACTCAAGCTACTCTTTTCACCTGATTATAAACAGTATTTGATATTGGCAGCTTTTTGTTTTTCTTGGGTGGGGTGGGGAGGAGGCTTCATTTCATATGCAGAGGTCTTAAGTTTAACATTGTATGTCTCTGGTAACTGGCCCCTAGGTCTGTACAGCCAACACAACACTTCTGGTTCTTGCCTGTTAGGGAAGTCTGAGGCTGTTGCCACAGTCAGTCCAAAGGGTTGCACCTCTTGAATACTCAGAGAATAGAACACATGAATTTGATTTTACCTACAGTTTATCTGAATTCCTGTTAAAATTCCTGTTATATTAAAGCTGTGCTTTTAGTGGCAGTAAATTCCAACTTTGTTTTTTTTTTCCTAGAATTCTTCCAATTTTAAATATTCTAGCCTATTTTCCTTGTACTATTCCAAAATATATTGGAAATATCAATGTTTCAGCAAATTATGAGTGAATGACTAACACATCATTAAAATAAAATTGTAATAGAAGTCACAAATAATTGCAAGTCACAAAAGATACTCAGACTAAAGAGACAATTATTCATGAAAATGAGTACTTACTAACTAACCTTTATGATGTACTTCACAATTGTTTCTCTCTCTGTCTACTCCATTTCTCTTCCTCTCTTCCCCCCCCCTCAAAATATGTATATGTTTGTGCACATATACAAACATGTGTATATATGTATATTGTATACATATATATGTGTTTCTAATTAGGGAGATAGTACCAACTATGGAAAGGCAATAAAATCCCTGAACTTTGAATTGAGTGACCTGTATTAAACCTCAAATCAGACAGTGACTAAGATATGGTGCCAATTGCTTCTAAACTCTCTGATCCTCAGCTTCTTTTTCTGTAAAACCATAATAATAAGATATATGCTAATAACTGCACAAAGTTGCTGTGAGAAATGCACTTCGGAAACAAACTCTCTTCTAAGGACTGGGACCAGACCTGTGAGTTCATATTTTTGGGAAAATATATAATAAATGTAGCACCTTCTAGTTTTAAAATGTTTTCTAGAGCAGAGAAATCAAATACACAACCCACTAGCCCAACACTCCTAAGTGGCACTTAAACATATTAAAATGTAATTGAGGGGTGGCTAGGTGGCTCAGTGAGTAAGAGCACCAGCCACAGAGTCAGGAGGACCTGGGATTGGTTCCAGCCTCAGAAAATGAGCACCCATACGTAAATAATGACTGGCCATTTTACTTTGAGCAAGTTACTTAAAACCCCAATTGCTTTAAAAAAAATGCAATTGAAAATGGTTAACAAAATAAAAATATAAATAACATTACATGCTAAAAGTAAGTATGAGGTTGTAGTAGCTTCAATCTTTATTTGAGCTTGACCCCATTGGGTTAGAGCAGAGGTATCAAACATGAGATCTGCAGAGACACTGGGGTTCATACTCCAGAATGCAGCCAAACCAGATTAAAATATAATTAGAAAATATTTTAACAAAATAAAATATGCTAGGTAGATAATGTTACTGTGTAGTTTTCTAAGGAAGCGTCAAGTTCCTTATCTACAATTTAATGGCCCCATTTCCATTTGAGAATGGCACTACTTGCCTAGAACACTGAAATATTAAATTATTTTCCTGAGTTCACACAGACATTATATGTCAGAGTCAAGACTTTGACCTAGACTTTCTTGACTTTGAGCTCAGCACTCTCCTCTCTGAACTGCTACATAAATATGAGTTATTAAAATGTTAACAGGTACAGATGTTGTGGTAAGAATCTTGCCTTTAAAAGTCCTCAGGCCCATCAACAACATGTAGAAGACAGAATCTTGGCGTGGAGTTGGTAAAGCAAAGTTGACTGTTCTGATTTGGGATTCAGAAAATATGATCACTATAATTATATTTAAAAGAGATTTCTATTTTTAAAGACCATCTTAATAGATTATTTGGGGCAAACTTGCTTATTACAAGCAATTCATTATCCTCATAATGCTCATAAAGCATTACACGGAAATCTCATGTTTATTACATGAGTACAGAGTGGCTATTCAGGGTGACATATATTCCAAGTCTAGCAGCCACCAGCTTCTGTAATTTCTGCCATTGGCCACAAGCCCATGACCACAGACTGAGGAATGCAGGGGGTTTTAGGAGAAAGTGTAGTGTTTGAAAATAATTACTGGTATAACTGGAATTTTTTAAGAGAAATTACAGGAAGTCAGAAAGCTTCTGGATAGGATATTTGAATTGAAGGGAAAAGAAAACAGTACCCTATTTTCTGGGAAAGTGTCCATTACTCAGAGCATTTTTTTAAAATGATGCGTTGATGAGATCTTATCTCAGGCCAATATCCCTTGATCATCTAAGTCTGACCCTTTAATGAAGTCACAGGAGGAAACACTGGGTTGGATTTAATTATTGGTCCTTCATTCTATCCATCCTCTTGGAAGCTAAGAATTGAATGCACAGGAGTCTCTAACTCTATTCAGAAGCCTTGGGAACAAAATCTCTTCTGGTTTCTTTCTTCTAGCTGGGATCTCTCCTTGCCCTTTTTCTTCCTCTCCTTTCCCTCCCTTCCACTCTTCTTTTTTCTCTCCTTCTCCCTCCCTTCCTCTCTCCTTCTCTCCCCTGAATTTTTGTCACACAATATTTTGCATTAGATTTATTTGTGGAATGTCATGAAAATTGTCTTTTCCTCAACTACAATTGGACTATAGCATTCAGGACCGTCTAAAGTTATGGAAGTGATTTAGTTTTTCAAATGTCAGGGTAATATTATATTAATTATGAGTAGGAAAATATGTAAAATCTTTTTCTACTAACTCTAGCCAATAGTATTCTTTTCTGAGCACACACACACACACACACACAAACACAAACATAAACATACTTATTCATCTTTTCAACATTTATTGTCTATGTGGCATTTGTAAGACACCAGGAATGTGCATGCTCCAAATTTCAGACTAACTCATACACTGATATTCTGGCTTGAGTCTATTCCTCTCTAGTCCAGGTTATTTTCTGTTCATGTACAGTATTAGAACACCTGATTATACTGTTACAACTCTGGGGGTTAGTTAGCAACTACTAACAGCTGCAATTGTTCCTGTACTCAGGGACACAGCCTCTCTCTCCTTGCCTATCACAAAGAAGAAAGCACAGCACCTACCCTCAAGGAATTTTCATTCTACTAAAAAGGATAAGCCAACACTTTTATCAGTTCATCAATACTCACTTTGTTAAACTTTGGTGTAGGAAGAACACAGCAAAAAATCTTTCCTAGGGAAAATTCCTTTTTTTGCCTTTGAGAGAAATGTATGTTTAACATGGAAAATCAAGTTGTTATGTTCTGGTCCCCCATAAAAAGAGGTTCCCATTAGTACTTATTGTCACTCAGTGACTTACCTTACCCATAAAATGGCTTCATTTATTTTCTGTACCTGTGACTCCTGAATTTTCAGTATTGATCTTCTCTGCTTATATTCTATAATTTGATCCACAATGCTTAATATTCTGCCCTGACTAGATTCTATTTTGTCTTCTACTTTTACCTGCTCTCTGTGGGATTTTTCCAGTTCTCTTTTGTTCCATGACTATTCTACCTCATCTCCATTACCCTTTAGTTGTTTGCCCTGTTTTGAAAGGCTAAGACAAATAATTTAATTCAAGCATCTTAGCATTTAATTTGCCTTTTTTTCTGCCTGGGTAGGGCTTTTGTTATTTGTGTGATTGCTGTTTATTATTATGAATGTAGAGATATAAAGGAAAATTTACCATCCAGCATACATTTGGTGTTACTAAGATTACAGTTCAGAAGTTGTTTCTTACTTGATGACTTTCCTTACCTCATTCTGGTCTGGAGTCTAGCTTTTATGACTGTTGCTAGAAAGAAGAATTTGAAAGCCAGTTATCTCTGGTAACAATCTACCTGCATTTCAGTCAGTTTGTCTTTGGATTGAATCCTGGGTGATTCTGTGTGCTTGTTATTCTGTACACTCACTGCATTTGCTTGGCAAATGAGAACACGACCTGAGTATTCATCGGCACTGTCAGTTTCACTACTGCCTGAACATTCTGATAGTTGACTTGACAGCAGATATAATTTTGACAAAATTAGAAAATCTTGTGGAATTGGTTTGTCTCATTCAATATCTGACAGAAATGTTAAGGAATAGTTTTCCCCTTCCTCTTCCACAATCTTGATGATACAGTTAGAGAACACTTTGGTTCTGGGGAAAAGAGTGAATAGTCTTACAGTAAAATCTTCCGTCTTCCAATGGACTGTGCCCAAGTGATCCTTTGATCATTTGAAGAAATAAAGAACTCACTCCACACAAAACCTCAGTTCAACAGTGCCTCAGTTCAACAGAGCATATCAGCAGCTATGCTGACTTATTTATAGCCAGTGGGACTTCAGGTGCTTGGCTCCACACATTTATAAAGCCACCAGCTTTGATGATAGTTCATGTGCTAGCAATTTACTGCTGCTGAAAAGTTACTGTGCTGGCACCTACAGAGAAAGAGAATGGCATGTCCTAGAATCTTGGTACACTTTTTTTAGTAGTAATTGAAAATGGTGGGCTTGTTTCAAAGTTAGATGATTTATACATAGGATAAATAATGGAAAATGTAACAGGTTGGATGTGGTTTTCTTCTGGTCTTCCCAGAGAGGAATGGAAAGCCCTTCACAGTGTCCCATAGTGGGTTTTTTTTAACAATAACACAAGAGTCTAATTCATTTTTCAAAGGTGTAAGTACCTAGGAAATATATAAAAATGATGCCAAACAGCTGGATGAATACTGAAACAAATTCACCTGATTATACAGATGTTTGGTACATGATTGATGGCACCTCAATGATGACCTTCATTTTCTACATGCTGTCTAGATGTTGTGACATTTTGTGACAATAAACTTAATTAGAACCAAAAAAAAAAAAAGACTAAAATGCTCTCTTCATAAAACCGAGGCCTCTCCACCAGTGTTGTTCTGATTGTTTATCGTGGTGTGGTGTTTGGAATGTTATGCCTGTAGTGCAGAAACTATGAATCCTAATAACTGCTTTCAAGATTGAAAGGCATCTAATGTAGGAGTGGGCTGATTTCTTTCCATTCTAGTATCAGGCAAGCTAAGTTCACATGGTCTCTTCACTTGATGATTGGCCACTAGGTAATAAAGCTTTTGTCTATAAATATTCAATTCAATAAAATTTCATATCATAAAGATTATAGAGAGTAGAACTATGACTTAATTGATAGAGGGAACTCCAGGATGAAACAAATCATTGTTATAATGGCACCTTCTCTTTAACTTAATGTTTTAGAGTTACTAAGAATTCTGTAAGATTGAGTGATTTTCCCTGTGTCTCACAGCCAGGATGAGTTAAAGAACAGACCTGAATCTAACTTTTCTTGATCGTGAGGGTGGTTCTCTATGCAATATACAATATATTATCTCTCCATATATAAAATGGGTAAAATAATATACATAATGACTGCCTTATGGGGTTATTGTGTGTTTTAAGGGAGATGATGTATATAAAACACTTAGCAAAATTTAAAGCATTTTATAAATGTCAGTTATAAGTATGATGCTGTAGTTTAAGACATGGCATATTGGATTCTTCTTAAGATAAGGTGAGATTTAAAAGTCTCTGAAGTCCCTTACACTTCTGAGATTATATAACTTTAAATCTTTCTATTGTGGTACAAAAATTTAGTGGATAATATATAAATTCGAGGAAAAAGAAAAGTCAACTCCTTATTTCTAATATGTAATTCACCCATAACATTGTTTTACCAATTAACATTCATTGCAACTTAAAAGAATACATGCTATTATTTTAAATTAATAAAGAAATCTTATTAAATTGTATACTCTTCCTTTAAATGATGAGAATATTACTCCCTATGAGTGTTGACCCAGATATCACTAATGATATCAACAATTAGTTCTATCCCACCTCAACTCCTCTCTTTCTCCTTTTGTACATTTCTTTGAAAGAGCTAAACTGTCTATTAAAAATGCATAATTGTTTGAAATCCTTTTGGAACACAAATGGATTGTTTAGTGCAGGAGTTCTTAACCTTTTCTTTTTTAGAAATCAAGTAAATTTTTTAAAAAATCTCTAAGGACTTCTGACAAGCCTAGCAGTCGGAAACTCCACTTAACTAGGGCTCAAACACCAAGTTTTTAAGAATTTGCTCTGTGATGCCGTATGTGACAATTACTTGTGATTTCAAAGAATATGTTATCCTAAAAAATTAGTTCTAAGGCATATGTTGTTTGCAAAAGACTTTCAGACTTCTGACTTTTTCCAAAACTGTTTTTGGTGGCTTTACAAGCACCATAAGTGTTGTTTGGTAAGTGTTGCTTGATGGGTTTACTCCAGATTTGACACATTAGTGTCTCTCTGATTTTTAAAGAAAATCAAATCTATGTAACAAAACAAAAACCCAAAAGGATGATTTTAAAAAGTACTGGAATGTCTATCACTGTGTTTGTCATGTAAAAATCCTTCTTTGTGGCCAAATTCTAACCCATAAATATATAACTTCAAGAGAAGGTAAATTGCTCAAGACTGAACACTTTCTTTGTTTTTCCCTTTTTCTCCCTTGGTCCTGTCCTCATGTCTAGTGCTTAATATTTGGTTAATAAATATTTTTAATTGAATTCAATGGAATTGGCTCTCAATTGCAAAGCTGACTCCAACATTATCAACATTTTCAAACCTTTGGTGAGACTCAAAAGTTTTTGAATTTGCATTTTCATATGTAATTTGCCAACTATCAACTCTCTGAAAAGTAGCATTTGTAAATGTATATGCATGTGCATATGCATATGCATATATGCCTATATAGATTTTTTTTATTCAGTCATTTCAATGACTGATCCCATTTAGGGGTTTCTTGACAGAGATATTGGAATGGTTTGACATTTCCTTCTCCAGCTCACTTTCCAGATGAGGAAATCAAGGCAAACATGGTTAAGTGACTTGCCCAGGGTCACACAGCTAATAAGTGTCTGAAGCCAGATATGAACTCAGGTGTTCTTGACATCAGGCCTGGAACTCTACACACTGAGCCACCTAGCTGTCCTATATAGATGGACATATTATTGCACATATATATGCTAAGTTTCAAACTCTACTCACTATTTTTGAAAATGTATGTGCAACAAAAATAGATCACTAGACAGATGAATGAATGAACAAACAAGCATCAATTAAACTCATTCAACTTAAAGGAAAATTTGAAGACTCTTTCAAATTAAAAATTCAAACCAATCATTTATAGAATTACCTCGATAATTAATCCTAAGAAAGAAAAATAAAATCAGTATATGTTTACAGGACCTAGTGACTCTTGCTCACTTGGCTTCTCCACTTTTGTCACATGTTAATTAGATGACCCATTAATGAGTTAAAGGGGAAACAAAAAGGGAAACATTTAATAAATCAACACTAAACTATATATTTAAGATTTGCTATCTTTACCACTGCCTTGAAGACAAAATATAACTTGAGTAGACACTTTTGATTTAACATTCTAATGTTTTATAGGATTAAAAAAGCTTAAAGTAAAATAATGAATAAAGTTCAACTAGAATTTGTGAATAAGATCTGTTCAGAGTAAGAATGTAGAAAAATGAATAAAGAATCTTAAAATCTTTACCATGTAATAGCTCAAAGATCCTTGAGTAACCAGCTAGTTAACCCCACACTATAATTTTATAAATTAATAACTAAACCTCAGAACTATAGAGTGCATTGAAAATGCAATGAGCAACTGAGTTAGGGAAACCAAGAATCCTTCCCCCCACTTAGATGTGAATGAATGTGAATGTTTTTTTGTTTGTTTGTTCACTCATTCATCTGTTGAGCTATTAATTTATTTTCGCTGCACATATATTTTCAAAAATAGTGAGTAGATCTAGGGCTGTATCCAAAAGAAATCATACAAGTGGGAAGAAGACCCATTTGCACAAAAGCATTTATAGAAACTCTTTTTGTGGTGGCAAAGAATTGGAAATCAAGGGGATGACCATCAATTGGGGAATGACTAAACAAGTTGTGTTACATGAATGTAATGAAATACTATTGTGCTATAAGAATGAGGAGTAGACAGACTTCATAATAATTTGGAGAGACTTATATAAACTGATGCTGAGTGAGGAGAGCAGAACCAGGAGAACTTTGTACACAATTACAGACATATCTATGACTACTAACTTTGATGGACTGGGCTTCTCTCATCAATGCAAGGTTATAAGACAACTCCAAAAGACTCATGATGGAAAGGATATCCACATTGAGAAAAAAGAACTATGGAGTTTGAATACAGATTGAAGCAGACTACTTGCTCTCTCTTTTGTGTTTAGTTTTGTTCCATTCCTTTTTTCTTGTTGTTCACTTCATTGGTTATAATTCTTCTTTACAATCTGACTAATGCTAAATGCAAAGGTATTTGTACAGCCTATATCGGATTGCATGCCGCCATGATTGGGGGGAGTGGGAGTGTTAGAGGGAAGGGGAGAAAATTTGGAACTCAAGGGATGTGGAACTGAATGTTGTAAACTAAAGGTAGATAAACAGATTTAATAAAAATAAAATTGAAAAAAATAGTGAGTAGAGTTTGAAACTTTGAATCTCCAAGGAAAATAAAAGAGTGCTCTCAATTTTTACATGGTACCAGACTTCAGTCTAGGTTAGAAATTAGTGATATAGGGATATAATAATGCCTAACCTAACATGACATATATTCTATAAACTTTATAACTTAAAACTGACTCTTGGATATACACATATACATAAATACATGCAATATGAACATATGCATGTATACGTGTACGTTTGTATATAGAGACATATATGTATATATGTCATTATATATGCATGCATATACATACATACATATGCCTTTATATGTACATTTTCCCCATGGTATTTCAACCTGATTTGGAAAACATTTAACAAAGCAAATAGATTTGGAGAGGAGTGTTGTTGAAGACTCACTGTAGTTCATTCAAGTTTAAAGCCTTAAATTATATCCAATTCTTTAAGTCATAGAAATGGAGGGTGAAGAGCAATGCAGTATATGTGCTGTCATAAGAATGACATATATATGCCTATGAATATGTCTGTGTGTGTGTAAATGAGTTTGTGTACATGTACATGTCCATATACATAGTGAAGAATGCATATATATAAAAGTTTGTGTACATGCATGTGTTTATACACGTGTGTATATATAAAGAGTACACATTAAATAATACCTTTTGTAACATGTTATATACCTTGAAATTTAATTTAAAGAAGGGTGTGTTGGAACATTGTCTAGATAAATTATTTTATCAGTTTTGGGAGTTCACAATAAGGATATTCCCTCTGCTTGGACAGACTGACACAAATTCTGTTAAAGTCAAAATTTTCAGTAACAGATGAATTAACGTATGCATGAGCTCTAGAATTTAGTGACTATACTATGGGAGAAGAAGAAAATCCTTGGGCCTTGGACCGTAAGTCAATTTCCCATAAGAACTTGGAGGTAGTTTTGTCAGAGCAAGTTGTATGTATGTGTGGTGTGGGGGCCATCAGAGTAGGTGGGGATGGGTAAAGCAGAAAAGCTGGGATGAGCTGGGGGAAAAGGAAACCTTGTTCAACCAATACTTTTTTCTGTATAAGATGCGTGATTTTAACTTACAGTTAGTAAATAATTACTTAGGAGCAAATATTCTGCAAATTACTGAGGCACTTATCTGAAAGGATCTTGTGAAGATCAAATGAGATAATATGGAGAGAGATATGTGTGTGTATGTGTGTGCATACATATATATGTCTGAACAGTGACTATACAATAATAAAAAAAATTATTTGTCTATGGGCCTTACCCTATATTGAAATTATATGAATGGAGGAAGGGTCTTATGTAAATGCAGTAATTACTCTAACACCTAGAACAACATTCAATGAAATGTAATGAAAGCTCATTGAACTGGAACTGCTTATCAAAATCAATCAACAAGCATATTTACATGTATGTAAATGTATATATGTGTGTGGTGTGTGTATATATGTATAGATACACATACATACATATATATGTGGATATATGTGTGCATATATTTTAATATGGATTGACACAATCCTATTTACTTTATGAGAAGAAATAAACCAAAGTTTCCTACTCTAAGCAATTCAATATGGAAAAAATGGATTTATATTAAACTTTTTAGAACTATATCTATTGCATAAAATTAATACCTCTGTTCTCTCTAATATTTGCATTTTTAAATAAGGGATTACAGTGAGGAATTTCTGCCTATAAATATGGTCAGCTTCTCCACAAGTGACAATCTGTTGCTTGGGGCACTGAAACATTAAGTAATTTTCCTAGGACCACACAGCCAATATCTATCAGAGGTTTTAGTGACTCCAAGGCCAGACCACTATATGCTATGCATCTTAGTTGTAGGTTAGAAATAATGGTTTTTCAGATGTACAATCTAGGCCACAGCAGTTTGCTGTGTTGTCATATTCCAAAACTTGGAGGAGCTAATGACCCTTTAAAAGTAAAGCAGTCATATTAATTTGTGAAAAGTCTGTCTCAGAATAGAAAATTACAACAGTAGAATAGTTTATTTGCTGCCTAGGATCACCAAATTCACTGAAGTGAATGACTTTGTTATAAGGTCTAGTTAGCATAAAATTGACCTAACCTTATCCAAGGAGACTTGATATTCCAACAGCGACTCAGAATTCCAATATGCTTTAAAAAGAAATTTAAAAAAAACCCCTCAAGATCGCTTTTGAAAATGACTATTGACTGTACTGTCATATTCATGATAAAAGAATCAACAAACCTTTTTCATTTCTAAAACATGAATATTTAATGAAGCAGATTAGAAATAGGAGGCCTATTGTATGAGTATTTTTTTAATAATGTCCATTGTTAAAACGGACAATGGTATATTCCGAATTGCTTCCACATCTCCTAGTAAAACCACAGATTAGTTACATTTCAGTGATTATTGGAAGGTTTCCCCCTCTGACTGTTGCATAATTTAAGAAAAATTCATTGACATTTTTTAAAATGGAAATCTTAAAAAATGTTTTAGAGAACTGGTTTTAATCTGAATCTTAATAGGCTAATTATTTTGGAATTGTTATACTCTTTGCTTTATAATCCTTCGGCTCTCATGCAGATATGATTTTAAGTAATCAGTCTCAGTGTAATCAGTAATTAAAATTATAGCCAACTACAGGTGTTGCTAATTGTTAATCAATTAGATGCATAATGATTGCATATCTAATTGAAATCTTGATTGAAGTATTGATAGTTACCCATGACTGCCAAACAATAAATGTCCTTTCTATATTCTTAAGGCTGAAGTGAGTTTATTTAAGATATGTTGCTAGTTCTCCCTCACAATTTCTTCTTTGAACCTCAGAAGCAAATGGGCATGCCCTTCCTACTTAAATAAATGAAATCAGTACAGTAGATCAGAACTGGCCTGACATGCTGTTGAATGGGTCTGTGAATTTTAATTGGTTTATTTGCATGTTAACAGGGAGTTTTCTACAGATGGTTTTGTGGACCCTGTATGTGTGGATTTGGCAAATTCTGGGATCATTACATAGAAATGTGACAGTCATTAAACAATGATAGGATTCCTGTTTAGCCAAGAGGCTGCAGTCAGGATCAATGTCAACTTGCTGATCAGTCTTTACAGGAGTTAATTAGTCTCCATATTTATAGGAGCTCTATGGTTTGACTATGATTATGAATATATATATATATATATATATAAAGGTTTCCTTAAAATTGATTCTTGAGATGCAAGAGACAGGCTCAAGCTTAAAAAGAAATATCACATCTATATTGCCAATGTCTAAATATGAATTATATACCTTCAAATCACTGTGTCATATACAGCCTAAACTTAATATCACATGGCAGTTTTTCAACAAGAATAAATAAGGACAGATCAACTTATCATTGAAATTTCATTTGCTGTATCATAACTAATTTCATAATGCCAGGGCATAAAATCTGGATGCAAATACCAGATCTCAGATTTTTTTTAAAGGAGACTTTTGGACTAATATATAACCCCAGAATTAATAGTATTATCAGATTATAGATCCTGTATCTGGAAAGGACTTCAAAAGGAATGAATAAATGGATAATACTGAGTTTTGTTCGGGGTTCTGTTTCTGAGAAAATCAATCATCAACAATATAAAACAGAAACTGTTTTTCACCTTTTGCAAAGACCCCTAAAGCTCTCCAGTTTATATATGCTATGATTTTTCAAATTAAGCTAGCAAGAAAACCTTAATGGGAAAACCCTACTCTCATTCTAGTAGAATTCACTTCTCTGACCCAGCGAGTATTTCTTACTGTGCATAGTGAAGAGGGGAAAAAATACCTTTGGAGGAAGAGTAACTTGGATATTTTAAAACAAAAGTGCTTCCTTCTTGGAAAGTGAGCAATGAATTCTAAGTCTTAAGTTGATAGGTTTGTGGTAGTTTTGTTGAACTCAGACAGAACAATCAGAGTTATAAGGCAAAGGGAAAAAAAAGAGAATTTTCTTCCTTCTATAATGCTGTTCAGTATGACAACAGCACAACATGTGAAAACATTCATGTCATTTTAGACACAAAAGTTACTCCAGGTAACTCTAGACATGGAGCAAAAATGCCAAGATGAATCATATCCTATTGCTCTTAATTCAAATGATTAATATCAGCCTACAGTATTAGAAAACAATGGCCTATATGAAATGCAAAACCTAAATCACACTAATGTCTCATCTTCCTATATTATATATGAGGAATGTGACTGGGGGGGACCGTATATTAATTTATCATTTGTAGAGAATATTAGTCAAGATGCCATTAGAAAATGTGCACTTTCTGCAGTTTGTAGGTATCATCAATTTAAAAATAAAATTTTAAAATACCAAGATAAAGATGACTATTGAGTATACAGTCATATTCATTCTAAGCAATCAGGAAACCTGGCCTTCACAGGCCAGGCAGTAGTCAGCTGTTCATATGAGTTACATGAATCAGGCCTATAATCTTTCCTGACATTTGGAGCTCAAATATTTTCGCTTATTTCACCAACACAATTAAAATATTTAGTCTCACTTCATTTTATGAGACATAAATAGCGATGTAAGCCCTCTGTAATTACAGTACATTGTAACAAATGACCTCATAAATACATTGTAATGTCCCATGTAATTACATGGTAAGTCCTGCCTTTGAGACTGCTGCTCTGAGATTGAAAGCCTGCCTATTTCCAAGATTAATTACCATGAACCTAATTTGACAGGTCATGTGCAGACATGTCCTTGTTAAAATAAGTCATTAAAAGAATTCAGATTATCATTTGTTTCATTATATGGCCTTGTTCAATGAAAACACTTCTATGTTTATTTGCTTATCAACAGATTTTTCTAAATGTTCTTAAAAGAAAGCCATGACAGGAAGGAATGGGTTTTCTTTGAGTATTCTTGGGAACATTAACTTTGGTGGATGAGCTAGTTTCTAATCATAATCAGGTTTTTTAAACATTCACATCATTCTTGTAGTTAGTCAATCGACAATTATATTTTGAGTCTGGGTCTCTCCCAGGCTGGAAATTCAGCAGCTAATCCCAATCCCCATCCCCAAGTGCCTAATCCCAATCTTGATAAATAGAGAAGTTTAAACTGCTCTATTTTCTGGCTTGAGGTCTTTCCCCCTCCTCCATAGTCAGCCTGTTGGTATGCTCTCTGTTCCAGGCAACTCACCATATCATTGCCAGACAGTGCAGACACACAATTGACTTTAGTCTTGCTGCTGCCCAGAATCCCAAACCCAAGTGATCTACTACACTCAGTATCCCTAGCAATAGGGACTACAGCTGTGTACTAGTATTCCTGGCAACAAATACTTCTACATTTATTGCTTTTAAAATATTGTTGTTGTTGTTGTTGCTGAAGCATGCCCTGGGTAAGGGTTCAGTGATAAGATCTAGAAATCAACTGGTTATGGAGATGAGATAGAAGAAGGATAAAGAATAAATACAAGGTTGTAACCCCAGGTAACTGGAAGGACAATGGCACTTGCAACAGAAAATGGGAAATTTACAAGAGATGTGGCTTTAGAGAAGATAATGGAAATTTTCTCTTGTAATTGTTGAGTTTTAGTCACCAGTGGACCATCCCTCTCACTATCTTGTGTGCCTAAATTATCTTTGCTACACCTCTATTCCCATTCAAAGTCCCAAGTCACATTGAAGGTTCACACAGGCAGTGAAATAGAGGAAAAAGTGGTATACATCAAGGGTAAAGGAACCTTGGTTTGAATCCCATGACTCACCCTTATAAGCTTTGTGGCCTCAGTCAAGTCTTTTTATCTCTCTGAGCCTTAATTTCTACATCTATAAAAAAGGGAAAGCAATATTGATTCTCATTACACTCACAGAATTGTCATGGCAAAAAGAGCTTCATTAAAATTAAAGTTCTATGATCATTTGAATCAGAGTGTAGGGGACCAAAACCATCTGATCCAGGATTCAGTTATTCTCTGTGGCCCAGTGTGGCTAAGTAACAGAACTTTCCTGATAATCTGGGGTCCAGGGCTCTGCCCTGTTATGGGATCTTGGCCAGAGGATGTTCAAGGTCTGCTGGACATCTCAGTACTAACTAGAAACATTGAAATAAGTCCATTCTGCTCAAGGGAGGACAGTGGAATATCCTGCCCAACCTTGTACCATGATAACCAAAATAGAAAACAAGGCAGTCATATATGAGGCAGATGAGAACTAGTACACCTGGAAGTGTCCCAATAAAATGGCTCATGATGACTGTGCAGTTTTTCACTATATATATATAGTGAAAAACTGACTCTCGAATGAATAAAATTGGCTCAGTTTCCACTGGCTCACCTGGCCCACATTCATTTCAACTCCTCCATGAAATGTCCACCTACTAGTAGCAGTATTAGAGGAAGTATTTTACCAAAGATAGAAGTTGTGAATATGGCATGTAGGTAAGGAGTTTCTGCCCATCATGCTAGCTAGAATTAATCAGTAGAAATCCATAGACACCAAACTTGGTGTTTAAAGCCTTCAGTCGTTTGTTCTGAATGACCCTGGTATTCCTTTCACAAATCCAATGATGACGAAGAAGATGATAACAGATACTAACAGTTAGGTAGCACTTTAAGGTTTTCAAAAGAATTATAGATATATTATTTCATTTAACCTTCATATGACAACCAGTTGTAGTAGGAGCTATAAATTCCTATTTTATAGATTAAAAAAAACTGAGGCTGAGAAAGGTCCAGTAAGTTGTCCACAGCAGGATTTGGACACAGATCTTCCTGACTCCAAGCTCAGAGTTCTTACTACTTTGCTACCTACCTGAGATACTACTATTTTCTGATGTCAACTACCAACTCTTCTCTCCATGATTTCTTGCAATCCCTAACGTCTCACCTCATAGGGTTGTTATGAGGATCAAATAAAATAATATGCCAAAAGTGCTTTGTCAACTCTATAAATACTTATTATATTTTTAATTCTTTTAAAATTCTTTTTATTATATATAATGGTGCTAGTACTAGTAATTAGCACTAGTTCTAGTACCAATAGTAGTTTTATCTGCCCCCTCCCCTAGATGTTACTGTTCTCTCAGATTAATTTTCATTTATTCATTTGCATATATGCTATATAATCTGAGTAGAAGGTGAGCTGTCTGAGAAAGGGCAAGTTCTGTTTTTTCATTATGGTTGTTTATTTTGGTCTTTGTATCCTCAGTAACTAGAATGGCACATTTGTTGCAATTAGTATTCACTTACTTGAATTAAGGATCCAATACAGCTAGTGCTTCTGAGCTATCTCAGAGTAAAATGAGACTGATTAAAGCTTGAGGACTGGTTTTCTCTTAGAAGGTTAAATCTCCATTTCCAACAGCCTCGCACCACTCCAGTCATGGATTTAGCAAGATCTAATTAGTGGCCCCTCATACAGACTGACTACGGTATGGGATTACTTCACATTCATGTTTTCTGCACTTAATCCAAGGCTCTTTTAGATTTCAAAAAATCATCCAATTATTTAAAAAATGCTTCATTCAGAGTAATCCTCTCCATGAGAGAAGCCATGGAAATCTGAGAGGAGCTTTGTAAATGCACGAACCAGTTATATACAGTCTTATTTCATTTCCTTGAAGTTTTTAATTTCTCATTTTGACTTTATGGCTTTTTTGTTGAGAAGAAGCCATTTTCATATCAGTTTTGAGTTTGTTTTCACACTGTGTTTTCCACTTCTTCTATATGATTCAGTTTTGACATAAATTAAAAAAAAAGATTCAGTCCTTTTGTAATTTAGACTGGTGTAAAAATATATTACTACTATTATTATTATTCTGTTTCATTAAACATTGACTGATCCACAGTACTTTAATGCTGTCGTTCTTAATTTTTTTAAAGCTGAACTTGGTATAAAATGATTATTTAAATAAAAATGACACCTTCTGGATATAAAAAAGACTTAATGAGCAATCCTGGGAAATATATTTTATCCAGAATGCAAAAGGATATGCATGTGGTGGAACCTTGACTCTTACCCTCAGGATGCTTAACTTTCAGGTGAACTCAGGATTTTTCAGGGGTTTTTATCCTTCTTTTTACTGTAGTTAAATTTCTTTAATTATAGTTAACTGCTCAAATGATACTGATTTTCATGTTCTAGTGGAAAAGGAATCTATAATGTGAAAAGAAGATATTAATATAGGGGGTTATTAGTTAATATGATGACATCTTAAACTTTGACTTCTCTTTTAAAATTATCAATGTGTTCGGGGTGGCTAGGTGGCGCAGTGAGTAAGAGCGCCAGCCTCGGAGTTGGGATGACCCGAGATCGAATCCGGCCTCAGAAAATGAGCACCCACACATAAATAATGACTAGCCATGTAACCTTGAGCAAGTTACTTAACCCCAATTGCTTAAAAAAAATTATCAATGTGTTTTGTTTTGACAAAAGAGCTATTTCTTGACAAATATCTAAATAATCTAAATAATGCCCCTACAAGATATATATTTTTAAATTAGCCAATAATAGAATATTGATTGTGATTGTGTCCTTACAGTTACACTTTTGCAGTCTGACAATTAATTGAAAGGAAGAGCATGTTGTAGCAGCAACCACACTGGCATACCCAGGTGGCTGCTAGCACAGGTTCTTAGATCCGCTTTATTAGGAATGATAGCTGTTTAAGGGATCAACAGTCTTTTTTAATTACATTGACTAGTTGAGGGGAAAAATCATCACCCTGAACTTTAAAGAAAATACAAGCAGAGCAATAAAGACCAACAGACACAGCTTTGACTGTCTGAATCAAAGCAATGTTGCTATACACTTTACACACATCCCTGGATTGAGAGAACCTTTATATCTGAGCCATTGGGGAGCCCTAAACATATGACCACTAAGAATCTCAGCCAGGAAATCACAAGATCCTTCTTATATGCAAGCCCCCAAAGCAAAATACCACCACAGAGTATATATACACTTCTCAGAGTCAGAAGACATCACAACTAGTTCCCCTGAACTAGTGAATGTGATTAACAACTCAGTGCCTAACTAGAAATTAGCAAAAGGTGTGAAAGCTTTTCTATATAATGGACATGAAAGAATGTAAGCTCTTGGGGCCAAATGTAATGTTAATGAGATATAAGATCTTCCCCACCCATTAATAGGGCTCACATGGAGTCCACTGAGGGAGGATTCCTTGGGAGAAGCTTGCTTATAGGAAGAATTTCACACCTTTTGCTAATTTCTGATTAGGCACTGAGTCATGAGTTGTGATGTCTTCTGGCTCTGAGAAGTGTATATATACTCTGAGTTGGTATTTTGCTTTGGGGGCTCATTTTTGAAAAGTATCTTGTGATTTCCTGGCCAAAATTCTTAGTGGCCATAAGTTTAGAGCTCCCAAGTGCTCAGATGTAAAGGCTCTTTCAATCCAGGGATGTAGATAAAGTATATAGTTGATTCAGGCAGTCAGAACCCTATCTGTTAATCTTTATTTCTCTGCTTGTATTTTTTCTGAAGTTCAGGGTGCTGACTTTTCCCCTGAACTAGTGAATGTAATTAAAAATATTGTTGATGGGGGGCAGAGCCAAGATGGTAGAGTAAAAGCAGGAACTTGGCTGAGCTCCCACTCCAACCACCTCCAATATCTATAAAATATGACTCTAAACAAATTTTAGAGCTACAGAACCCACAAAGTGATAGAGAGAAACAAATCTCCCACTTGCAGCCTGGCAAGCCAATAGGAAGGGTCTGTCTCACCAATCTAAGAGCCAGACACAGTTCTGCTTGAGCTGCCTGGGTGGAGACCTGAGGCAGCCCTGACCAGCATCACAGACTGGCCAGAACAGACTTTAGGAGAGTGAATCACCAGCAGCTGTGGCAATTCCCAGATGTGTCAACCCATAAATGCCAAAGAGAAAGTAAAAGGTCAGTAGGGAGCTCTGTTGGAAATGGGTGAAGAGCATGGTCCGGCCCCTGCCCCTGGGGCAAGAGGTGGCAGTGGTGTGGCAGCTGCTGTTACTACCTCATGGCTGCCTCTGTAGCTCCTGGCCTGCAGATCATAGGGAGAACCAGTGACCATTCAAAGGGTAATTGCTCTTGCTCTGACCTACTTGGATCTGGTTCACAGTCTTGCGTTGTAGTCCTGGGGTGTATGGCCAGTGTGCCAGAGCTTGTGGTGGCTAGAGGGAGGGTGCCTTCCTCAGACCTCTGAAAAGTGTGAAAACCACAGATATTTGGGACATGGTTCTCTCTACTCAGGAAGCAGAGTTCAACCATAACAAAGAGCTCAAAAGTCAAGTATTTGGCTGGCAAGATGAGCAAGCAAAGGAAACATAATTAGACCATAGAATCATCTTTTGGGGACAAAAAAGATCAAAACATGGAACCAGAAAAAGTCAAAACTCCTGTATCAAAAGCTTCAAAGCAAAATATAAACTGGCTATAGGCCATGGAGGACCTCAAGAAGGATTTTGAAAATTAAGTAAGAGAAGTAGAGGAAAATTTGGGAAGAGAAATGAGAATGATGCAAGAAAATCATGAAAAGCAACTCAACAGCCTGCTAAAAGAGATCCCAAAAGATACTGAAGAAAATAACACCTTGAAAATAGACTAACTCAAATAGCAAAACAGGTCCAAAAAGTCAATGGGGAGAAGAATACTTTAAAAAGTTATATTGACCAGATGGAAAGGGAATTTCAAAAACTCACTGAAGAGAGTAATTCCTTCAAAATTAAACTGGAGAAAATGGAAGCTAATGACTTTATGAGAAATCAAGATACTATAAAACAGATCCAAACAAATGAAAAAATAGAAGGCAATGTGAAATACCCCATTGAAAAAAACACTGAGCTGGAAAATAGATCCAGGAGAGATAATTTAAAAAATTATTCGACTACCTGAAAGACATGATCAAGAAAAAAAAGAGCCTAGATATCATCCTTCAAGAAATTCTCAGGGACAATTGCCCTGATATTCTAGAACCAGAGGGCAAAATAGAAATTGAAAGAATTCTCTGATTACCTCTTGAAAAAAGATCTCAAAAACAAAACTCCTAGGAATATTATAGCCAAGTCCCAGAGTTCCAAGGTCAAGAAGAAAATATTATAAACTGTCAGCAAGAAACAATTTGAGTATTATGTAAATACAATCAGGGTAAGACAAGATCTAGCAGCTTCTACACTAAGGAAATGAAGGGCTTGGAATATGATATTCCGGAGGTCAAAGGAACTAGGATTAGAACCAAGAATCACCTACCCAGCAGAACTGGTATTTTTCAGGGAAAATATGGTCATTAAATGAAATATAGAACTTTCAAATATTCTTGTTGAAAAAACCAGAACTGAAAAAAAAATCAACTTTCAAGTATAAGAATCAAGAGAAGAATGAGAAGGTAAACAGGAAAAAGAAATAATAAGAAACATATTAAAGTTGAGCTATTTACATTCCTACATGGAAAAAACGATAATTGTAACTCATGATACTTTTCTCAGTATGAGGATAGTTGAAGGGAATATGTGTGTGTGTATGTATGTATGTATGTATACATACATATATATGTATTGGAGGGTGTACGTGTATATAAATATATGAGTATGTGTATATGTGTATCTATGTATACATAGACAGAAGGAATAGATTCTGTTGAATAGGAATTTATGATATCTAAAAAATAAAAAAAATTAAGAGGTGAGAGAGGAGCTCTAGAACCCACAAAATGACAGAGAAGCTAACCTCCCCCAGAGGACAGCCCAGCAGCCCTGCAGGGAGTGGCCAGCACAGTGCCCCGGGAGCCAAGCCCAGGCCCACATGACGGTTTTAGCATGAGGGCGGCTAGACCAGCAGCTGGCTGGAGGGACCCCAGAACACCAGCAACTGTGGCTTTTCCAGAATTATCAACACATAGATGCCTAGGACAAAGTGAGAGGTTAGTGCCCTATGGACTTTGGGACTGGTTGGGAGAATGCGTCAGCTTTTTCCCCTGGGAGCAAGAAGCTGCTGAGGAGCAGGCACAACTTGTGCCACATTGCCGTGTTGCAGGTTCAGCTCTTGGCCTGCAGACTGTAGGGGGATCCCGAGATCAGTCTCAAAAATGCAATGAGGAGAAGAATGCCTTAAAAAGTCGACTTTGCCAGATGGAAAAAGAATCTCAAAAGCTCACTGAGGAGAATCATTCCTTCAGAATTAGACTGGAGCAAATGGAAGCTAGTGACTTTATGAGAAATCAAGATGCTGTCAAACAGATCCAAGCAAATGAAAAATAGAGGGCAATGTGAAATATCTCATGGGAAAAACCACTGACCTGGAAAATAGATCCAGGAGAGACAATCTAAAAATTATTGTACTACCTGAAAACCATGATCAAAGAAAGAATCTAGAAACCATCCTTCAAGAAATTCTCAAGGATAATTGCCCTGATGTTTTAGACCCAGAGAGCAAAATAGAGGTTAAAAGAATCCACCGATCGCCTCCTGAAAGAGATACCCAAAAGAAAACTCCTAGGAATATTGTAGCCAGGTTCCAGAATTCCCAGATCAAGGAGAGAATATTACAAGCAGCCAGGAAGAAACAATTCCAATATTGTGGAAACACAATCAGGATAACACAGGACCTGGCAGCTTCTACACTGAGGGATTGAAGGGCATGGAATATGATATTCCGGAAGGCAATGGAGCTGGGGTTAAAACCAAGAATCACCTACCCAGCAAAACTGTGTATCATATTTCAGGGGAAATTTTGGTTATTCAGTGGAATAGAGGACTTTCAAGCATTCTTGAGGAAAAAAACAGAGTTAAATAAAAAATTTGACATTCAGATACAAGAAGCAAGAGATGCTTGAGAAGGTAAACAGGGAAAAGAAATCACTATGAACGTATCAAAGTTGAACTATTTACATTCCTACAGGGAAAAACAATAACTGTAACTGATAAAACTTTTTTCAGTATGAAAATAGTTGGGGGTGGCTAGGTGGTGCAGTGAGTAGAGCGTCGGCCCTAGAGTCAGAAGGACCTGAGTTCAGATCCGGCCTCAGACACTTAATGCACACACAAACAAAAACCTAGCTGTGTGACCTTGGGCAAGTTACTTAATCCCAACTGCCCTCTAAAAAAAAAAAGTAAGTAGTTGAAGAAGGGTATATGGGCATATGAATACATATGTGAATGTGTGTATATAGGTTTTCAGGCATACATAGAAAGAGGGCACAGGTCGAATTTAATTGGAAGCGATGATACTTAAAAAGTGAGGTTAAGAGGTGAGAGAGTAATATGGTGAGGAGGAATGGGGAGAGGCAATGAGGTGAATTGTCTCATGTAGAGGAGGCAGGGGAAGGTGGTTGCAGGGGAGGGGAGGAACATGAAGGCAAAAACGCAAAACCTTATTCTCATTGAATTTGGACCAGGGAGAGAATGACATGCATACTAAATAGGGTGTCCCACCCTATAGGAGTATGGGGGGCAGGACAGGGTTGGGGGGAGGGAAGTTGGAAGCACCCACTTTTGAAAAGGGATAGGATCAAGGTAGGGAGTGGACCAGGTAGAAGTTGGGATGGGAGGGAGGGAAATATAGTCATTCTTTTACAATATATCTACTATGGTAATGTTTTGCATAGCTATACATGTACAACATATACTGAGTTGCTTATCTTCCTTTTAAAATCAAAATTTTTAAAAATATATAAAAATTAATACTATTTTGCATATAATTGGGAGATAAGATGTGTAGGCAGTGGGGTGCGGGGATTCACCTTGCCCTACTGGAAAATTCAAAGGGGGTATGGGAGTAGAGATGGGAGAGAGCAGATTGGTTGAGGGGATATCCTGTATGATTGTTATTCTGGGATGGTGGGTAGGGGAAAAATGGGGGGGAAATTGTAACTCAAAATTTGACAGAAATGTATGATGTAAACCAGAAGTTAATAAAGCATATGGAAAAACAAAAGAGGTGAGAGAGGACTATAATGGCAGGAGAAAGGGAGAGATAGATGGGGGTAAATTATCTCATATAAAAGAGGCAAGAAAAGACTGTTACAATGAAGGTGAAAGGGAATGGGTCAACCTTACTCTCATTGAATTTGGCTTAAGAAAGGGATAACATAAACACTCAAGTGGGTATCTTACCCTACAGGAAAGTAGGGAGGAAGGGGATAAGGAGGGATAATAGAAGCTAGGGTAGATTGGGGGAGAGGGTAATTATAAGCAAACACTTTTGAAAAGGAACAGGATCAAAGTAGAAAATCAAATAAGTTGGGGGCAGGATAGGATGGAGGGAAATACTGTTAGTCTTTCATAATATAAATACTATGGAAACATTTTGTGTAACCACACGTATGTAACCTATATTGAATTGCTTGTCTTCCCAGTGGGGATGGTTAAGGAGGGAAGAAAGGAAAGAATCTGGAACTCAAAGTTTTAAAAACAAATGTTAAAAAAATTGTTTTTTCCATGCAACTGGGAAATTAAGGTATACTGGCCCTGGGGTATAGAAATCCATCCAACCCTACTAGAAAGTTAGGGGGGGTGTGGGGAGGATATAAGAGACAGAAGATTGGGGGAAGGGGTATTCAGTAGGCTCAATGTCTTGGGGTGTGGGTAGGGGAAAGATAGGGAGAAAATTTGTCACTCAAAATCTCATGGAAATGAATGTTGAAAACTAGAAATAAATAATTTTTAATTAAGTAAAATTTTTTAAAATTAAAAAAAATATATTGTTGGCCCCTTGAACAGTTATCTTTCCTAGTAAAACAGATCTAAGAACCTGTGCTAGCAGCCATCCTGGATTTGCCAGTGTGGTTGCTGCTATACATGTTTTTTAGGATCATTGATCTAAGGTAGAAAGGCATCTTGGAGCCTTCTAGGCCTGCACCTTCATTTTACAAATAAGGAAATGGAGTCCCACAGTGGTTAAGAGACTTCTTGAGGTCACATAAGAAGTGTCAGAGTTGGGATCTGAACCTAGCTATTGCTTGTTCCACCTTATCAAACCCAAAAAGAGATTACATAGTATGATAGGAGAATTTTCATCTGTGTCAGACCTGAATTTTAATGCCTCTTAGATTCAAATTTATGCATGCTATAGTTATTGTGTATATTGTTTTTTATTTTGTATTTTCCTCACACTAAGTAATATATGTCTTCCCATGTTCCTCTGAATTCTTCATATGCCTCATTCTTGATAGTCCAATAATTAATTGTATTCATATGCTATATTTTATCCCATGATTCTTGAACTTTTAACAATATATTTTCCTAAAGAGTTTTTTTTTTAATCACAAACAGTTTTGCTATGGCTTTTATTTGTATATGTGGGTGATATCTTGCTTTTAATAACCTCCTGGGAACACAGCCTCTGTATGGTGATATTCATGTTCAAATAGTATGAGAAGGTATTTTTTCTTACATAAATGCAAATGTCTTCCAGAATAGTTGAATCAACTTACAGGTCTTCAATTAGTGATTTATCTTTCTTATGCCTTATTGATGAACAATTCTATTCATGCTTTGTATATATCTGGGTTTGGGGCCTTCTTTGATATACTTATTATCACAGAATGATATATTTGACTTGGAAGTTTTCTTAAATATAGATATCCACCCCGAGACAGTCCTGGGTAGTCTGAAAGAGTTAATTTTCTCCCCTAAATGTTTAACTTGCTTTCAGGGAGTGACTTAGACACTAGAGAGAAGAAAGCCCATTGATATTGATGAATTCTGAAATGTATTACCAGTAAAATCCCTTTATCATGAACTACAGGGAACAACCAAATTGGTTTATTGTAATGGAATTTTGTCAAAATGTGAATACATGCCAGCAATCACATTGCTAGTCTAAAGGACCCAGAGATGAAACAGAGCTGTCAACTAGCCTGTCCACAGTGAATTACTGAATGAAAAAGAATGTTCTGAACCCACTAGGTGAAAAAAGCAGATGTCATATACACACCAGCCCTCCCTTTCTTCATTCTGGGTATTCGATCATTTGGAATGTTGTTTTGGTTCCTGGTTAGGCAACATTGGATAAATTTTGTTTAGGTAATCAAGGTGTTTGAGATTATGGTGAAAAGGGTTGAAACAGTTGCTATTAGATTATAAGACATAGAGGAGCAATACATAATGAATTAAATATATCATATGTAATTCTTTCCATATAGTTTTTCTAGCTCAACTCTGCTATCCTGTTACAGACTACATAAATCATAGAAAACAAAAGCAGGATCCTCCTTTCTGTTTCCCTCCTTCCCTTATATAAGACAAACGGTAACACATAATAGGGATGGGATCAGGGAAGCATTTATATAGGATTTGTTATGTTTTTGAAAAAAATATAAAATATGTATTATGCTGAAAGGAGCAAATACTGTGGATCATCAATAGTTTTAACTTGTGGTAATGGTAGTCAAATTATACAACCAAGCATATTGTTTGTTGTTGTTTTGATTTGTTTTGTTTTTAGATTCTAAGAGAGACAGCATGGCAAAGTGGATATTTCAGATCCAAGAATTCTGGGTCAAGTTTTGCTTTTGGGACATCCTGGCTTTATGACCTTGGGCAAGTCACTTAACCTCTAGAGCATATAGGGAACTAAGACTATAATAATAGCTAGCACTTAAATAAATATTTTAAGGTTTGCAAAGCTCCTTACATATGTAAATTTATTTGATCCTCATAGCAATCCTATGAGATAGTTATTATAATTCCCATTTTACAGGTGAGAAATCTGAAACTATGAGAGATTAATTAATTCGGCCATCTTGTCACAGTTATTAAGTGTCTGAAGTAGGATGTAAGTGCAAGTCTTTTTGATTCTAAGTCTAATGCTCTATCTATTTTGCCAGTCACCTGCTAACCTGCATCAGTAAAAGGGATTTTCTCATCTGGGAGGTCCCTTTACCACCGAAATCACAGGTCTACTCCCTGTACCTCACAGGATCCAAAGCACTCTAAGCATGTGTGTGTGTGTGTGTGTGTGTGTGTGTGTGTGTGTGTGTGTGTGTGTGTGTGTCCAGTGATTGAAATTTCTGGTTGAATCTAGAACTTGAGAAGAGAAACAAATATCAAATAGTTCCTTACCTAGAGACTATTTTTGTTTAAAATTTCCAGGTATTTGACTCCAAAGAGATTAAGGATCTTAAGTATCTTGAAAACTGGTTTTAGTTTTTCACTTCACTTTATAGGTATGGAAATAACTGTACTGGGGGGAAAGGAATGAAAGGGAAGAAAAATTAAAGTAATTCTTCATCTCCACATGGTGTGCTCATTAGGACCACACAACAGCCATGTGAATCAGATAGGCCAATCACTATTCTCACTGCTTAATAGATGAGAAAATTAAAATCCAGAGAGGTTAAATAACCTGCCTGAGGTTACACAGCAAGTTAATGGAAAAGCTTGAACCAGAAGACTCGGGTTGCTTTCTCTTGAAAGTTTATGCCAACTTGCAAAGTGAGTGGGTTAACCTTTGGAAGAAATATTCATGTGTATGAAATTTATTTTAAATGGGAGGAAGACATATCTGAGTGCTTTGTCATCTCAAATACTGAATTTTTCTGAATTGAAATCAAAGGAGATCTCAGGCAAGTTGTCTCATTGAGTAAGCATTGAGTCCCCTATTCCCAAAGCAGACTATAGAGCTGTAGCGCCAATGCAATATTTAAAGCTCCCACAATCACGATAGAGACTGTGACTATAAGTGTCGCATGGTGTTTGATTGCAAAACATGCCAGACTCTCTCCAGATAGAGGATAAAGTTGAAGGATTTATTTAAAGACCAGAAAACCAAATCTCAAAACCAGCAAGCCAGAGTACCAAAGATATTCAGAGGCCATAATAATGCTGAGAGCCATGCCATCCTTTACCTATCCCACAAACCAATACACAATCAGTATTTACTCAGAAAACTCTCTGTCTCTTTGCCTCTATGCCCAACTGTCTGCAACTGTCAGTCTGGTTCTCACCCAGCTTCCTTTGTGCCGTAGGAGTCAGAGTTTACTTTCACACCAGGGAAGCTTCCTGTGCCCTCTAGGGGGCAGAGTTTACTTTCACAGCAGGGAGGCTTCCTGTGCCCTCTAGGGGGCAGAGTTTACTTTCACAGCAGGGAGGCTTCCTGTGCCCTCTAGGGGGCAGAGTTTACTTTCACAGCAGGGAGGCTTCCTGTGCCCTCTAGGGGGCAGAGTTTACTTTCACAGCAGGGAAGCTTCCTGTGCCTTCTAGGAGGCAGAGTTTACTTTCACAGCAGGGAAGCTTCCTGTGCCCTCTAGGGGGCAGAGTTTTATCTTTACAGCAGGGGAGGTCTTCAAACTACCCCCTAGGTCTATTATAAGGGACAGAGGAGATCTTCAAATTCCTATTTCATAGCATATATTGATAATTCATAATATTTATTCAACAATTCAATTCACTAAATATTTTAATGGCCTAGTATGTGTGAGACACTGTGCCAAGTGATGAGGATACAAAAAGAGGCAAAGGTTTCTGAACTCAGGGAACTTACAATATAACAAAGGAGACAATATTTAAACAAACATGTATAAAGCAAGCTACTATATACAGAAGAATTTGGAAATAATTAATAGAGGAAAGACATTGGAATTAAGATGGATTGAAGAAAGCTTCCTCTAGAAGATGGAAATTTAATTGGTTATAATCCTTCTTTATAACTTGACTAATGTTTAATATGAAAATATTTGCAGAGCCTATATCGGATTACATGCTACCATGTGGAGGGTAGGGGAAGGAGAGGAGGTGAAGAAAATCTGGAACAGAAGGGACTGTGGAACTGAATGCTGGAAACTAAAAATAAATAAATAAATTAAAATAAAAAGGGAAGCTAAAAGATGGGGATTTAGTTAGGACCTTAAGGAAGTCAAGGAGGTCACTGGTGGGGGTGGATAAGGGAGAATGTTCTAGGTATGGGTGATTTCCAGAGAGAATGCCTGGCTCCACGAGATGACGGACCTTGTTCTTGGAATAGCCAAGGGGCCAGCGTCACTGGATGAAATAGTACATATCAGGTAGAAAAGAAGGGTCTATGTTATGAAGTGCTTTAAATAACAAACAGGGTTGGGTTTTTTTTTTGTTGTTGTTGTTGTTGTTTGTTTGTTTGTTTTGTATTTGCTCCTGAAGACAGTAGAAAGCCACTGAAATTTAGAAGTGAGGTGATCAGACTTATGTTTTAGGAAAATCACTTTCATGCCTGAATGAAGGTGGATCTGAGTGGGGAGAGACTTAAGGTAAGCAGACCCATGGGCACACTACTGCAGTAATCAAGGCATAAGGTGAGGAGAGCCTGCACTATAGTGATGGCAATGCCAGAGGAGAGAAGGAGGCATATTTGGGAGATGTTACAAATGTGAAATTCCAGGCCTTGGCAACAGCTTGGATATGGGAGAGAATGGGATAGTAAGGAATCCAGGGTGATGCCTTACATTGCAAGAATGAGGGACTAGGAAAGTGGTATTGCCCTCTACACTTATGGGGAAGGTAGGGAGGGGAAGAAATTAGAAGTAAAAATGAGTCCTGATGAATTCAACAAATATTTATTAGCTGCATACTGTATGCAGAACTCTTTTCCATATTCCTCTCTACTAGATCATAATTCATAAACACATACTACATTGGAAAATTCCCTAAAAGTCCATATTCATGCACATTAACTAAGATGACACTATATCTTTCTGCATACATATTTTCATCTGCTTTATATAGTGTTCATAATTTGCAGAAACATATCTACATAAACTATGTAGCTATGCTTGTAATATGATTATTTCTTGATTTACTTTCCCACTTTTCCTTATCATAGCAACTATTATTGACATGAGGACTACTAACTTATAGGTCGTAGTTTGATAGGAGTCATCTTACATGAAACAGGGCAAACCAGAAGTTTCCTTGTGTAGACATTATGAACAGTAGAGTGACGAGAAGAAGCTAGAAAAATCAAGCATGCCAATTTTGCAATACCAATTTAGATTGAACTATCAGTCTGTCTTGGCCAGGAACTTTATAAGAAATGTGATACATAAAAAATGGAACATATGCTGGAAGATATTTCTCACTGTATGTGTGAATGATTTAGATGAAGTGAGATGTGACCATTGAATGCCACTGAGAAAATAGGACCTGTATGGTGAATGGATCTAACAAAATGATTTAGGAATTGGTCTAATGTTTCAAAGTCATTCAGAGTGACCACAATCAGATAACCTTCTTTCTTCAATATAAGTAGCACTTGCTTTTTCTTTCTTTCTTTCTTTTATCTGACCCATAATATGTATTGGAACAATTTTATTAAAAATCAAATAATGTTCAAAATGTATATAACTCTATCTTTGGTAAAGCACAAACAACATTTTCTTTATACAATAAAATCAGATTTCCCATTCTGAAAAGGTTTGACAGAAATACTTTCACTAGCATGGTCTTATGTCATCATTAATAACAGCTGTCCACATCAACTCAAGGATATCAATTTTATTAGAATTCCCACCTTTCCAACTTCATATGTCAAAAGTTCTTAAATATTTATAATATTGAAAGGAAAAATAATACTTTTTGGATGTGCAAACCTAAAATGTCACTGTGAAAGGATGCTTTCTTCCTTCTTAGTATTTCTACTATTTCCATTTAAATATCATAATTTTAGTTTAATCATTTTACCGTTTATTTTTTGCTACAACTGTGATAGATCATTAGAATAACAAAGACAGTGAAAGAAAAAATGCTGAAAAACTCCAGAAATATAGCATATTGCTGAGCACATGTGCTATGTAGATAGTGGATAGACCCCTGAAACCATAGTCAGGAAATTTTAATGTAGTGGTAATTTACTGCTTAGTCACTACTTCCCTGTTTCGCCTTACAAAATCAAGAAATGCACCATCAGGTAAAAGAACTATGGAAAAGAGAAGGGATAGAGTAAGGAAACAAAAGAGTAAACCAAAAACTTGGCCCTAATAAAATGAATAAAAGCTGAAGAAATATCCAGGTGAACCTATCAACATTAACTAAACTTGCTAAATGAGCAGAGAACTACCAGAAAAATGAACAAAGTATTTCAGAAACTTAACAAGTCAATTAAATTAAGCTATTAAAATGTAAATGAAAAAATCTTCTGAAAGAAGAATTCAAACAGATAGAAAAATAATGATTTAGAACCAATTGTGGAAATTTGATAAAACAGTGGCATTGTGAAAAATAAAGGCAGAAATGGAAAACAAAATAGGTAAAAGACAAAAAAATATGAGAACAACAACAGCAACAAATAAATCAGCAAAATTGATAGAACAGAAAGTCTTTATAACCTAAAGCAGCTAAAAATAAAAACAGTGCTTTCTAAAATAATCTAAGGATCATTGGCCTGGAAGGGAAATGTTAAGGCAGTTAATAATGAACCAAAAAACAAATGCCATTTTGCAAGAAATCATAGAAGAAAAATGCCTGGAAAAATATTCCATTTCACATGGAAGTGATTACAGAGAATATTCAATAGAAGTACCTGAAGTTTAGTTCATATGGAAATACAATTGTCAGGTCCCCCTCTTCAAAATTATTTTGCAAACCACCAGAAGGAGAATATTGCCTATTTCAAGCAACATGAGTTCAATTAATTTAAGATTAATCAGAAACACTGAGAAAAGAAGAAAAAGCCTTGAATATAAGGAAAAGGAAATTTTCAGTATCATGCATCCAAGCATAATATATCCTGTTGCTGTGGGCTGTTCAGTGTCTAGCACTAAGCACAATCTTAGATATGAATAAGAAATGATCACACCATGTGGGTAGTTCAAGGAAGAACTATAAACTCCATTTATTGATTCTTAGGACAAGGTTTTTATAGAGCAAATGAGACAAAAGAACAGGACTCAAGTTTTCTTATCATTATATTAGTCTGTTATATCCTGGAAGTAGCACAGAATTAAGGGTTTGTTATCTAGGTGCCTAAAGTCTTGGGGTAGAGCCTTTGATCTCAAAATTCAAATAGCATCCTTTTAAATGTAGCACATATTAAAGGAATACCAGGAGCAAGCTTTTGAAAACCACATCTCAAAGTCTTTCCTTTAGAACAGCTGACAAAATTGTATCTGAGTCCTGGATCAGACCTCCTTGGCTCCCAGCATAATCTGAGTGCTGAATCAAATATTTTGGCTCTTTACATCCTGTAAATCAGAGAATGGTTGTATATAATAAAGAACAAGTCACAATGTTTTAGTCATACTTTCTTTGAAAACTAGAGATTAGCAAAAAATGTTAACTGGATAGTTAGCAAGCAAAAGCAACTAATAAAAATAAACTAGTTCATACGTCATACAAAGGATAGATAATGCCTCTCTGTTTATGTGTTTCAAGGAAAAGCCAAGACTATTACCTTTAGATATCTCAATTTGTCAGTATCATTGGGAAACAAAGCAAGAAGTATTTATGACCAAAATGTATGAGCAGTGATGAGACAAGTATTTTAAGAGAAAAAAAAGGGGTAGAGGAAAGAAACAAATAGTATTTCTTATAATTAAGCAACACACAATCTCTCAATGAAGAAGAGAAAAGGACAGATGAGGGAGGCTCCTAAGTCATACTTTTATCTGGCTTGAATAAAGGGAATTATAAAGTGATTATAGCAATAAAAGTTGAATCAATAGATCTATATCTGGGTAGAGAAGGAAAGTGGGAGGAATATTTGCATGAGTATGTGAGGGAGAAGAATTGAATAGTAGTTTCAAATAAAATAAACTATAGGGAACTAATATTTTTTCTAATTAATATAAAAGCAGCTCAAGGAGGGCAGTATAGAAGGAAAATCTTGAACATTGACTAGAATGGCTGAATGAATTGGAAAAGAACCCAGTAAGTTGAATTACAGAAGAAATACCCTTAAATCTACCAAGATGTATACATAATTAAAGTGAGAAACTGGAATAAACTCACATCCCAGTTTGATTTTACAAAGTCCAGGCAATCAAGTCAATTGCCAGGTCTAATCTCTTCTTGGGTAGCTAATTGGTACAGTGAATAGAGCACTGGGCCTTGATTTAAGAAGATCTAAGTTCAAATCTGTCCTTAGATACTTAGTAGCTGTGTGACTCTGGGCAAGTTACTTAACCCTGTTCACCTCAATTCCTCATCTGTAAAATGACCTGAAGAAGGAAATGGCAAAATCACTCTAGTATCTTTGCCAAGAAAGCCCAAATGGGGTCATGAAGAGTCAGAACATGACTAAAAAAACAATAAAATCCATTCTCTCCCTATAACATCTCACATATTTCTGCTTTTCTCCTATCACACAACCATCACCCTAATTAATGCTATCATCTCCTCTTGCATGGACTATGGCAAGATCTCCTAATTGTTCTCCCTACCTCAGACCTCTTCACTTTCCAATACAACATCCCCTGACAAATTGATATGCTTAAAAAAAAAAAAAAAACCAAATTTGACCATGTTACTGAAGATGCTCCACTGATTTCTAATTGCCTGTGTGTTAAAATGAAAATTACTCTGGTTGTCATTTAGATCCCACTGGAGTTAGTTCCAGCCTATGTTTTGAAGCTTATTTCACATTACTCTCCATTATATATACTACTTTTCAGCCAAACTGGTTTAATTGCCTTTCAGTGTACATAGTATTCAATTTCCCTGGTTTTTTGCATCTTTAAACAAGTTATCTGCCATGCCTGGAATTTACTCCTTCCTCTCTTCCTCAGTTTCAAAAGAGGATTATTTTTTGGTTGAAGTGGAGATAATCAGCTCTGTTTTGAACATGACAATTTTGAAATGTGTACAGGATATCCTGTTGGACATATGTAATAGTTTGATTGTGATACAGGATGTATAGCTCAGGAGAGAGAATGGGGCTGCATATTTAGATTTAAGGATCATCTTCATAAAGTTGAAAATTGAAATCTTGCAAAATGAGGTCACCAAATGAAAGTATAAAGAGAAAGGAGAAGGGGTCTAAGGGCAGTGCTATGGGGAATACCCACAGTTAATAGGAGTAACATGAATGGTGACTGAGCAAAGGATACTGAGAAATAAGAGGTCAGACAGATAGGAGGACCAACAGGGAGCAGTGTTGACAGCAATTAGAGGTGAGAGTTTCCAAGAAAAGTCAACAGTGGCAAATGTTGTAGAGAAGTCAAGAAAGATCAGGTTTGAGAAAAGGTGATTAGGGCAATTAAAACCAATTTGGCAATTATGAGATTATTAGCAGCTTTGCAGGAAAAAAAATTCGTTTTCTACAAGGCATATCCTGATTTGCCCTACCCCTCAAATTATTTTGTGTATCATTTTTATTTATCTGTTATTATTTTGTTCCTTGTCTCTAAATAAAATGTAACCTCCTTGGTGGCAAGGACTATTTACTGTAGTTGTAATTTTGTGGGGGGTAGGTTAGGGGTGGGTTATTTTATGACACCAGTGGCTGGGATAGTATCTGGCACTTGGCATGTGCCTAATGCTTGTTGAATGGATAAATTGAAAATCAACCTCTCATAGCTTTAGTTTTCCTTTTAAAATAGATATAATAGTATTTGCAGTACTTACAGGGTTATTATAGAAAAACTCAAAAACTCAAAAATATTGTGTAAATATTATAAATCCAACATGTACTTATTAATTGGCTGATTTATTAAAGGTCTAGTTTGATGTCAGCATAAGGGCAAAGTGTACATTACTTTTTTTATAACTAGAGATATGGTTTCCCAAATCTTCAAAGAAATGTAACATTCTAAGCACAAAATATCCTTTATTTTTTTATAAAAGTATCTTCATGATAGGATCTCTATGAACCTTGAAGGGTCAGAAGATAAATTAGCATTTTATGCATTTTACCAATAATGCATCATTTTCATTAGCCCTTGGTCTCTACTCTCCTGGAGGAGACAACTTAAATGCTATGTCATGGTCCTTGCTCCTGGAGAGATTTAGTTAGAGTCCAGTGAACATGCCAGTAAGTACATTTACGTTCAGACCATGGGTGTGATACAATGGAGATTTCTTAGAAGACCAACACTGTCCTCAGGTTCCATATACTATTTAAATGCATTATATGTATACTTGGCAGGTAAATGGGGTTTTTTTGCTCCTTTTAGAAATATATTCCTTTGGAAAGGTTCCCACTAGAGAAAACTTCTTTAGAACAAAGATTTGGTATCAAATTGATTTAGAAATGAAACTTAGGCTTACCTTGGTACAGAAATGTCATATGACTTTGATATGGATCTTTACTCTCTCTACCTCTAATTCCTGACTCACCAACTAAAGAGCTTTGCAAGAATGTAATGATGAATAACTAAATAATTAAAATTTTATTAACTATTTAAGGAATAATTTTCTAAGAAAATAGGGCTCCAGAATAAAACAGATATAATTACTATAGGAGGTTTTTTAATGTTAAGTACACTGAACTTATTTATTTAAAAAAACTTATATTTTCCCTTAATTACAATGACTTACAGTTTAAGGCTAACTAGTACTTTCTTTATATTAGCTTTGTGGGGAGGATGTTGATTCATCAAAATAACTTTGATGTAGTACTTTATTATTTGTAAAACCTTTTTTTTTTACATATTATTGTATTTAATTCTCACAACTCTGCAAGATAGACACTAAAAATCTTATTAGCCTTAGTTTAGGAAACTGAAAGTCAGAGAAGTTAAATGACATGTCCATGGTCATAGAGATAGTAAACATCAGAGGCAAATCTTCTTAACTCCAGACTGTCATTCAATAAACACATTATGTCCTATGTGCCAAGCACTGTGCTAGGCAAATCAACCACAGCACTTTGCTTAAACACTGAATGAATTTTTGTTTTTAATTTTTATCATTTTTTTGTGAATAACAGTTTCTAATCCAAGGCATAATAGAAAGGGTTAACAGTAGTTAAGAGGTTTAATAATACCCTTAAATCACTCCACAGAGAATAGGCTGTACTCAAAGTAATTATTTTTTACCCCTAATGGTGATCATTTTAGGTAGCTTAGTGAAGTAATGGGAGATTTCTAGCTATGACAGTGACTATGGAACATATTCCATCAGGAATACAGGCTTAAATGCATTACTCTTTAATATAGAATGTCTATAAACTTTTAGTCATGTGATCATTTATAAAATATATATTCAAAAGAATATCACTTGAGGCTTTTTGCCATATCCTTTCTTGAGAAACTGAGAAATGTGAACTGAACTTAAAGAATTCCATTGCTATAGCTTTAAATCAGCTTGCATATGCTGGAAATCAATGCAAAAGTATTTTTAAAAGAGAGCCAAACACATTTATCTGGGATCTACCTACAAATGAGAACAGGCGAGAAGAATAGGAAAAGCAATTCAAAGACCTACTTGGAAAGATGGAAATCCAAATAAAAGGCTAACTCTGTAAGGGCTTGAACTTCTGACACAAGGAAAATATAAGTGTTTAGATTAATAAATCATATTGAAAAGTACTAACAGTACATGGGATAAATGGGGAAAATTGATACTAGCATATGAAATTATCAAACATAATAATGAAAAATTACCATCTAAAATTAATAATATTCAAGCAATCATTTGAATTATTAAATATTCTAGACTTAGTGGGAAATTTATCATAATTTTTAACTACTGTGAATACCACACTTGCTTTTCAAATGGGTACACTAAAAATACCCATTATTTAAATGACCAAAGTCTGCCATTTATTAAACATTGTTGCTCTTTTCATATTCAAGATATACTATAATATTTCATTTATAGATAGAATAGTTCTAATGAATTCACATATTATAAATTACCAAGAATTACATATAATATATTAATTATTAATTAAATATATACTTACAAATTAATGTATAATTATATTTGTATGTAATTATAATTACATATAATTATAAACTTAATTTACAATTATAAATTTAAATTATAATCTTGAAAAGGATCACTCAGTCTAGTAGACTTTGACTGCATCATGACATGGTGGAAAGTGCTCTAGATTTTAGTCAGAGGATTTAGTTTTGAATTTTCAGTCCTGCTACTTAATTCCTCTATGGCCTAGGACACTTAACTATTGGACCTCAGTTGCTTATCAGTTAAATGAGGGGGTTGGATTAAGTGGCCTCTAAGATCCCTTTTAGGAGTAGGTCTATGATATCCTGTGAATCTATCATTTTACAAGTCAGGGAATTGAGACTTCCTAAGGGGAAGTAACTTGTTTAAGTTACCCATAGATGGGCAAAGGTAGAACTAGGACAGTTACTTTGACTTCCCTTTCAATGCTCATTGCTCTAGTGGAGCCAATATAATCCTGACTTGTGTTATTCAGATATATTTCTTGTCAATATATTCATGACCCTAACCTTTATCAACTATTGTTTAATCTAAAATTTAATCTAAAAATTATAGAGAGAAGCAATGGAAAGAGCACTGGATTTGAAATTAGAGGAGTCAAGTTTAAATCCTATCAAATACTACCTGGGTGATCTGGGGCAAGACATTTAATCTTTTTGGGCTTCAGTTTTCTCATCTACAAAATGGACTTGATGGCCTCTTGAGATCTCTTCATTTTTTTCCTTTTTTTCCCTTTTGGGAATTTGATACATGGTAATATCTCTAATTGGCATAAGTCATTGTTTAAACTTAAACAAACATAAAAGTGTGATATTGCTCCTTAATGGAGCAGCGAAGTGGTACAATGGATAGAGTGCTAGGCCTGGAATCAGGAGCACCTAAGTTCAAATCTGGCCTTGGACACTTATTAACTGGGTGACTCTGAGAAAGCCACCTAACCCTGTTCACCTCAGTTTCCTCATCTGTAAAATGATCTGGAGAAGGAAACATCAAATTATTCCAGTAGCTTTGCCAAGAAAACCCCAAATGGGATCATGAAGAGTAGGACATGACTGAAAAATAACTAAAAATCAACAAGGCCCTAATACTTATCATTTCTTCTCTGTATTTCCTCTGAAACTTGCATTGCTTCCTTTTCTCTGATCAACTTTCCACATTAACATCCTTTGTTTTACAGAGTATCAAAGTGAGTTGGTTACCTCCACCACCAGGCACACAAAATGGATTTATTACTGGTTATAAAATCCGACATAGAAAGACAACCCGCCGAGGTGAAATGGAAACACTAGAGCCAAACAACCTCTGGTACTTGTTCACAGGTCAGTGTTCATATGGTGTCTTCTTGAAATATTTTGATGAATTAAAAGCTTTGTGAATATTATATACTTTAATTTTAAGGGAACATTGATATTTTACCAGTAGGGTAACATTTATTGGCCTGAACAAGCACAACCTTAAGATTTTTTTTTTACTTTTTTTTGTCTATGTTATGCTATCATCACAGATTTTGCTTGTGAATTTATCTTAATCCTCAAACCTCGGCATTTTGCAGGTTTAATGTGTATTACTTTCTCTATTTTCCTAAAATGATTCAATTTAATTCAATTAGATTAAATACCTTCTATGCACTGATATGGCTTCTTAAAATATCTTTCTTGAAATCCTAAAGCTCATTTTATTTCATTTGAAAGCCTTCCATGATCATCTGTCCTCTTCCTTTTGCAAATTATTGTCTCTGTGTTTGTGTATCTCTATCTACATCTATTTATATATTGACTGAAAACCATAGTTCATGAGCCCCCACTGAAACATTTATTTTATAGTCAGCCAGAAGATATAATTAGTTCGAAGTGAAGGCGAAGATGTCAAAGTAGAACATCATTATCATAAAACAGTATGTATTCTCTCACAATTGTTTACACCAGAAGTGAGGAGAATAGCCACACATGAAGGGCATCTATACAGGGAATATCTATGGCTAAGGCACAGACACTGAGCAGTCATTGATGACTCTGACATGGCAGGATCATCCATGTCTAGCAATGTTTTCAATAGGTTTGCTTCCTAATGGGTGTGACATTGCCACTGTGTGATGCTGTTGAGTGAATTATTCTGCAGGTTCTCAAGACTCCTGCTGGTTCCTGGGCATATTTTCTCAGCTGGGCATTAGTTTATGGATCTCTGATCTCTCCAGGTCCTTTCACTAGTCCCTTCCCCCATACCTCAGCCAGATTGGCTGCAATCAGCCAAATTAGTATAATATAGTATACGATACTGCAGCCAGTATAGTAGTTAGGCCCTAGATTGGATAAAAGCAGACTGACAGCTATTACTAACAGCCACCATGCCCAGGCAGAGCACCCTCAAATTTAAATTAAAACCCTCAATGCTAGATTAAGATTGAAGGTAGCTATGACTAGGAGGCAGGAAGGGGTTTGTTGCTTGGAACACTGGACCTGGAATCAGTGAGACTTGAGTTTGAATTCTTCCTTCAGAATTTACTGTTTTGTGTGACTGGATAAATCTCTTAACCTCTCTAAGTCTACTTCTTCATCTCCTAAAAAGGGGGATTAGATAGGATGGTCCCCAAGATCCCTTCTGTCTCAAGATCTAGATCCTATGATAAAATTTCCATGAACTATTTAAAATCACTAGGGTCTTACCTTGAAATAATATTTTAAAATTCAAGCATTGGGTCACAACAACTAAGCTATTTGGGCTTCCACATAATCCTGTTAAAAATCATTCTTTCAGCAACACTTTGATCACTTTCTGTCCCCAAACTTCATTCACAGCCTACTTCATCACAAACACCCTGAGGCTTGCTTCCATTCCATCCTGACTTTGTAGGTTCAGAATAATGTCCCAATGTTCTTTTATAGATGTGTTCAGCCAGAGAGGTAAGATTGATTATTGGGGGTGTATTGCATAATGTTTTGACTTCCCTGCACCACAGAGATCTGTTTTTCCCTGGTGTCCTAATCTACAAAGGGAAAAATTCAATTAGAACATGATTATGGAGATTGTTTAAATGATCTTGCATTTTATCATTTTATCCTATAGGCAAAAGAGAACTGATGGAGATTTTTGAGCAGACTAACATGGTCTTTTCTGTATACTCAAAAGATCCTTTTGGCAGTGATATGAAAGATGAATGAGAGAAGGGAGAAATCAGAAGCAAGGAAGCAGCCATGTTAGGGAACTTTTATAATAGTTCAGGCAAGAGGTTAAGTGTATCTAAAGTGGCAGCAGGAAAAGTAGAGATTAGAGAAAGTATATATTCTCTAGGGAGCAGCTAGGTGGCACAGTGGGTAGAATGCTGGGCTTGCCTCAGATTCTTTCCAGAGTCTTTGTGACCCTGGGAAAATTATTTACTCCTCTATGCCACAGTGTCCACACCTATAAGATGAGTTGAAGAAGAAAATAGCAAACCATGCCAGGATCTTTGCCAAGAAAACCCCATATCGAGTCAGGAAGAATCAGACAGGACTGTAACAACTAAGTAATATACTCTCTAGAGTATATCCTATAGTCATTTACTATAGAACAGACAGGAATTTGCCAATGAGTGATATCTGGTCTGGGGTTCAGAGAAGAAACAAGGATGACACTAAGGCTTCACGAACTATATAAATAACTCTTTCTACTTAATAGAAATCTTATCTTAATGGTAGATAAAAGTTAGTCTCTTCTCAGCCACTCCTTTGATTTTTCGGAGTTCAAGTTTTGGAAGAGGACAGATAGGTGTCACAGTGATTGAGCACAGGACTTGGAGACAGGAAAGCCTGAGTTCCAATTTGTCCTCCTACAATTTTTAGTGGTAGAACACTTGGGCAAGTCACTTAATCTATGTCTGCCTTAGTTTCCTCATCCATAAAACTGAAAAAGAATAGCACCTACATGCCAGATTTGATGTTAGGATAAAATGATATAATATTGTAAAGTATTCTGTAATCCTTAAAATGCTAAATAAATATTAGCAATGATGACAACGATGAAGGCCAGAAAATACAATAAATTTAGCTTCAGTATGAATTCTGTACAAATGGGAGGCAGTATGATATGGTGATAGGGTTCTTAACTCTGTGTGTGTATGTGAGTGTGTGTGTGTGTGCATGCATATGCACATGTATATTTTTGCTTATAGACATCTTAGAAGAATGGTTTTAAATGTGTGAAGTAGAATATATTGGGTAACAAAGGAAACCAAACAGTGAAAATAAAGCAATATTTTCCCCTGTGACACCTTCAGTTAAGAACCCCTGATGTTCTTGTGTTCAAGGTCCTTATGTTCATAAACTTATTATCTTTGCTCAATTCCTGTCCCTGACACTTCCTGACTGTGTGACCCTGGGCATTTCATTGAATTTCTGGCATCCCTAAGAACCTCCCAATACTATAAGTTGTAGAGCAATGGATGATTGCATTTTCAAGATTTCCCCATCTGAAAGCTACACATACAGAGTTCTGAAAAATACTGAGATTAAGCACCATAAATATAAAATTAATTTAACTTCATTATGAACACTGTGCAAACGAGAAGCCTTCCATTGGTTCTTAACACCCCCCCATGAATATATGTATTTCTTAAATCCTGTACCCTTCCGAAGGATTTCAAATACATATAGATGGTCCCACAAATCCTGTATTTCCTCAATTCTTCAATATTCTAAATGCCCATAACCTACTTTTCTAGTCTACCTCAGTATATAAAGTGATTATCCTACCCTTGATGTTGCCATTATTCATCAGTTTTGCACATCTAAGTGAACTCTAAAGCTTCAATATCTGCTCATAATCTTGGAGTCTCATTCTATCTCTTCTCCTGCTGTACTATTCTTAAACCTCCTCTTTGCTATCACCATGCCTTCCAGTATCTCCATGCTATAGTGATGCAATAGCTATATATTCCTGCCTTTCCCGGATGGACCCCTTGTTGGACCCACTCAACTGTAACCAATTCTCTGCTTTCCTGTCGTGTGTGTGTGTGTGTGTGTGTGTGTGTGTGTGTGTGTGTAATCTCACCAAGGCTCAACAAAGTGCCTGGCATGTAGCAAGCATTTGATAAGTACTGTATTGAATAAATAACACATTATTTTAAGCCAATAAAGGATATCTATTTGTTTTATGGAAAAATACTCAAAATACTTTAAAATAATTCAAAAAATCTTCTAAAATTAACTCTTTCAATGTGCATAAACTCTTAGACTATTTACAAAAAGACCCATGATTTTCACATATTTTTTCTGAAATACTTTTGTTACATAAGGCACGGTATATCTCAATATCATACAGCCTGAAAAAAATAGCATACATTTATATGCAGGTTATGTTCACAAAACAATTTCTTCACTATAGATCTATGAAGCAGACAGGGTAAGAGTTAATAGACCGGGGTGGCTAGGTGGCACAGTGAGTAGAGTGCTGGCCCTGGAGTCAGAAGGACCTGAGTTCGGTTCCAGCCTCAGACACTTAACGCACACACAGACAAAAACCTAGCCGTGTGACCTTGGGCAAGTTACTTAACCCCAATTGCCCTCCAAAAAGGAAAAAAAAAGAGTTAATAGACCTATTTTGTCGATGACAAAACTGCAGTTTAGAAAAGTGAAGCAAATAATTAGGATCACAGAGTCAGTAAGTATAGAAACTTCGACTCTAACCCCAGTCTTCTGAATTCAATACCAGAGTCTAATTGACTAGATCATATTCTTTCTTTCTGTCTCCAGAGAGTCAGGGATGTACCATTTGAAGATTTTCCTGCTCTCTCCCTCCCAGAGTATACATTTGAGCATCTTATCCAAAATAAAGAACCACTCTTCTTTTGTCCTCAAGAAGTCAGATTTCTCATATTCTTCGATGAAACAGAGGAAGACTTTTGGAGTATTTATGTTCAAAGTTGTTTACGTTCAGGTTGTTATATGACCAGGCCAATATTCAGAGAATCAAATAATCTCAGAACCAGAAAGGCTATCCAAACTCATATGATTTAATCAGCACCTGACATAAATTTTATCCAGTCCAACATATACTGCCAAAGCAATGTACTTTTTTGTTTGTTTTGTATTTTGCTTTTTTTGGAGGGAGGAAGGCAGGGCAATTGGGGTTAAGTGAAAGTCACATGGCTAGTTAAGTATGTCAAGTGTCTGAGGCAGGACTTGACCTCGGGTCCTCCTGACTCAAGGGCCTGTGCTCTATTCACTGTGCCACCTAGCCACCCCAGCAATGCACTTTTAACATTTGTTTTTGCCTTCCTCATAATTTGAGGGTGAGGAGTTGGAGGGGACAACACATGCATTACCTTTTCCAACAAAATACATACACTTTGATAAGTTATGGGAGATAACATTGCTATATAAATTGATGATATCTATTCTCTGTCCCATGAGACTCATTATATCAAGCTGATCAGTATAATGAATTTGAACAAGTTCTATGAGTGTTTCCAGAGTAGCTGAACACAAATAATATGGTTTGTCATGACTTGGGCAGTCTCCTGAAGACAGCTGTCTGAGGAATTCCTAAACAGTTAATCAAGTTCTGTATGTTATCTTGGTAGTCATGGTAGAGTTAAGATTCTCCCAAGATTTAGTTGATAAAAGAGCAGATAAAGAAGCAAATAATTGAGATCAATATGCTAAGAAGACAGCAAAATACAAGCACCAAACATCTATTTATTGTAAAAGAAATCATCCAAGTTGTGTCTTTACCTAGTCTTGATAATCTTACTTTTTTCCTCCAACACAGAACATAAATTGCAGGATTTTAGAGTTGGTAATGGCCTTAGATTCAGCTAATCTAACCACTGTCTCCCCTCCCACCACACTTTTTTTAACAAATCTGCAAAGACATTCTTATTATGGAATTTCATATGTTAAAGTAAGGGGAGCATTAAGAGAGAGATAAGGAGAGAAACAAAAAAAAATAGAATCAGAGCATTGAGAACTGGAAAGAATAATAAAGATAATTTAGTCCAAATCACATCATTATAAAGATGATGAAACTGAAACACAGAGTAGTTAAGTGACTTACTTCACTAATACTGTGTCATTTTTCATTTTGTTTTTTGTATCCCCACCATGTAGCATGGTGTCCTGCACATCATACACATTTAATGCATGTTTACTGAAGGAGCATAATTTGGATTCAAACCTAATTCCTTCTGTTACATCTTCAGTTCCCTAACTAGTATGGGTATCATAGAAACTGAAGGATGCAACTGGAGCAACTCCCACCTCTACCACCCACATTTTTTAAGTGAGGAAATTGAGGCTTGAAGAGATTTGGCCAAGATCAAATATCTAGATAGGCATAGAACTTTGAGTAGATTTGGGGTCTTCTGACACTTATGTTCATTTTTAAAATTACGTTTCACTTCCTCTCTATTTTCTTTTTTTTTCTATTTTTCTTTTTTCTTTTTCATTTTGGCTTTTATTTGGGGTTAAGTGACTTGCCCAAGGTCACACGGCTAGTTTGTGTGTGTGTGTGTGTGTGTGTGTGTGTGTGTGTGTGTGTGTGTGTGAAGTGTCTGAGGCCAGATTTGAACTCAGGGCCTCCTGACAGGGCCGGTGCTCTATTCACTGTGCTACCTAGCCTCTCCCTCCCCCTCTATTTTCAACTGCTTACATGATAATAACCCCAATTTATCCCCTGCTATCACTTTGAACTTTACATGTCACAAACAAAAAAGAAGGGAATAGGAATTTATATAGTAGCTACTCTGGATCAGGTACTATGCCAAGTGCTTTTCACAAATGTGATTTATTTGATCCTCACAAGAGTCCTTCAAAGAAGGCACTATTATCCCTGTCTTAAAGTTGAGATTAAGTGACTTGCCCAGAATTACACAGCTAGTGTCTGATATCAAATTTGAACTCGGGTCTTTCACATTCCCAGCTCAACACTCCATCCATTTTACCGCTAGCTACCTCTATCATCAAAACTCATCAATCCGTCCTTGGAAGTTATAGTTAAGGTTAGTTTGGGTAATAATCATACAGTTTGCTATTGTAATTCATATTATAAGTGTGTGTATACATGCATACATGCTTATGCTGAATACCTCGTATATTTGATGGATAACAATGGCTTGAGAAGTGAAATGGGCAAGGAGACAAGAGGAGATACAGAATGAACTGAGAGAGTTCCACCATGTTAAATTACTGATCTTCATGGCTTAATATATCATAGTAGGTACTTATATGGAATAGTTAATAGATGGCTAGGATAGGGCAATAGGAGACCTGGATTCAAATCTTAGCCATGAAATTAGCTTTGTGATGTTGGGAAATACACTTAATCTCCTCTACATATCTCAGGCAACTAACTAAGAATACCTAGCTACTAAGAAAGGGATGCATTAGGATCAGCACCTTGTCTACAAAGAGTTCCCTATATTATGCTACCAGAAATCAGTAGAGCTTTCCTATACGCTTCTGTATCACGTTTTCTTGGTATGTTATATTATGTTATATGTTGTGTTTCCTCTTATGTTAGATGAACTAAATTGGCAAACGAACTGTGTTGGAACATAGGGAGAGATACATTCAGCTAAGCTTAGTACGATCAAATTCATTATAAATTGTTTTTCTCTTCAAAAGCCATTGCTAAACAGGGTTATAATTCTAATTTTCTTCCGATGTAGAGTTGGCAACTCTTGTGGTCAAGGCAGGTAAATAAAAACACCCTCAAAAACTGCTGATGAGGTTGCCTTGAATGAGCATTAAGAGCAGAGGGAGATGATATAGTGGTCTGAGGAAAAGCTCACCTGAAATTTGACCATGACCATTTAGTACCTTCAACTAATTATTCTTGCCATTTAATTAATAATTACCTGAGTTAAATGAGCTCAAATATTTCTTTATTACTGGACAAGTGTATGTGCTGTAGATGCTCACTGAATTTTTGGTACCCTGAAATGAAACCCAGGTCCTCTAAGACCCAGTTCTAAGACTTCTGGGTCTTTTTTTCATGCTTATGATTATATTTTCATAACTATAGTGTCTTTCTGTCATATAGATACTCCCTAATTCTGACAGCATGTAATTATGTTGTAGAAGAATGTCCATCCTGATGAGATAGCAAAGGAAAAGAAAATCAAGTTTCAATCAGGTTACCGGCCATCGAGTGATGGTGTGTCAGGGTTCATTTGTAATTGAGACAATCTTAGAAACCATCAGATGCCCTCTTTATTCTTAAAGATTTAAGTGACAATAATATTTATTAAGCAATATCAACTTTTTCCTTGTTTTGCCGGCTTGTAGCAGTGGCTTGTAGGGAAAGCATGAAGAATGTCCTGATTGTAAGGGAGCCTTTAGTCTGTAAAAAGTACTATGGATTAATAGGAGAGGGCATAGCTATAACTCATCCTTAGGGTAAAATTAGGGAATTCATGATGACATACACTTAATAGTAAATGGAAGTCATAGATCCTATTGAAGAGACAATGATGCCTGATACTTAAATCTGCAAGATTTGACCATGGTTTTAAAATCTCATTATTAGACACATTTGTGTGTTGATTTGGCTGCAAGAAATTTAGGAATACCAGAATGATTTAATTAGGTGATTTAAATATTCAGGTGTAGATACTTAAATTTTCTTTACAAGTCTCGATTTGTTAGGCAGGTGTTTCTTCCTTTTTTTTTTCCCTAGGATAATGAGACATCTGCAGTAACAAAGTAATTCAGAGATATAACAAGGATTTTAAATAGCTGCTATCAGTTTTATTGTGGGAATCCATGTCAGCTAAATGTTAAAGTGCTGTTTTTAATTTTGAGTACTCTTCCCAGGAGGTTGTTTGCGATTAAATTTAACAATTTTCTTGTGTTCCATGGCCAATATAGAATAAACACAATGATAAACGTGTATTGGTATTTTATGGACTGAAAAATGGAAGCAATAGCACAGCAATTTTCTAACAGGTTTAGCATTAGAGGGAAAAGGGGAAGATTATATTGGTTGAAAATATCACCAACTCAGGTTATCATGATTTGAAAGAAATTAGATTGTCATGCAATTTTAGAACTGGAAGTGACCTTAGAGATCATCTAATTAAACCTCTACAATTTTATACTTAAGGAAAGTAAGGTGAAAAGACAGTAAGTGATTTGCCTAAGGTCATATAGCTAGTTAGAGAAAGAAACTGGTCTAAAGTCTAGATTGCCTTGGCCCCTGGCCCAATGTTCTTTCTATCACATAAACCATACTTCTCCCCCAAATAATATTTAGGTTATTTTGTTCGTGCTCTCCTGCCCAACAATTGTATCAAGAACTCATAGGTATTGTATAAGTGTTTAGAAAAATGGGAGGAAAGAATTCTAGACATGATTGGGTTAGAGAAGGAAGGTTTTAGAGTTCCAAAAAATGATGCTATATTTCCCAACTGTTTCTCACAGAGCTTGAAAGATGAGCTTTTAAGCCATCAACTTTTTATTAACCTCAAATGGTTCCTTGTGTCTCTCCTGCCAATTGATAACTAGCATGACAAAGAAAAACTACCTTTTCTGTAATGGTAATAATAACAACAAATATAGGGGCGGCTAGGTGGTGCAGTGAATAGAACACTGGCCTTGGAGTCAGGAGGACCTGAGTTCAAATCTGGCCTCAGACACTTCACACTTACTAGCCATGTGACCTTGGGCAAGTCACTTAACCCTGATTGCCCTTCCCCCTCCAAAAAGAAAAACAAACAAAAAAAACGCCACAAAAATAAATACAGCAACAATAACAAATGTGAAAAATTACATAGATGAAAAGAAAGGAAAAGGCATGTTCACAAAGAACTCTGTTTTTTTTTTTCTAAATGAAAGTTGTTTGGAGGGGAAGGTAGATTAATTTTCTGTTTGATCATGGGTATAGCTATGATCCTTTAAGAAACCTCCTCTTTCTACAAATTTCCAGCCAAGTATTCAAATTCTCTCCTAATAACTAACTGTTGATACTCATCAGTCACCTATATAATGTTCACAACCTTGAAAATTAACATCACTGTTGGTCATCATCTTGATCTTTTCTTCCTTGAATTCATTTTCTTCAGAATGATAAAATAGAAATTCTGCCTTTTCTTTGAAGACATAATTGTGTGACTATAGACATAATTATGTACATATGTATGTATGAGTGTACATACATATGTATTTGTATGTATTTGTATATGTATGTATTCCCCTTCTCCTCCTGATAAAATAAAAACTCCTTGAGGACAGAGAATATTGGATTTTTGTCTGTATCCCCAGTACCTAACATAATGTCTTACCTATGATAAGTGCTTTAAAAATTTTGCTGATTAATTGTTGAATTGGATATCTTTTTGGTGAAGAAATAACTATTTAAATTTGGAGAGAGAAGTCAAGTTTAAACACCATGGGAGAATTATTTTGGCTACAGTAATTCTAGAAGGGCATATACTAAGAGATAGAAGAGTTGCAGTTGGCATCAGTATAAGAAATGTGCATGTCAATATACCATGAATCATTGAAGTATTGAACTACCTTAAAAGAAAAGATGGCAAAAGGATTACTTGGTTCTTTAAAAGAGAGGAAGTATAGCACAGAGGATAAAGTTCTTAACAACCTAATCCATACTCTACCTTTTGAGTTTTCTTATTCCTTATGTCCCCCTATATAGCATACTGCAATCCATTGACTAGCTTCCTTGCCATTCCTTAAACAAGATGCTCTGTCTTCCAGCTCTGGGTGTTTTCATTGACTGTCCTCCATGCCAGATATCCTTTCCCTCCTCATCTCCATCTGGATTCCCTGACTTCTTCAAGTCTCAACAGAAGTCCCAACTTCTAAAGGAAACCTTTTCCATTCTTCTTTAATGCTAATGTTATCTCCCTGCTGATTATTTCAAATTTATTTTGTCTATATTTTGTTTGTAAGTTGTCTTCTCGATTAGACTGTGAGTTCCTTGAAAGCAGAAACTGCCTTTTGCCTACAGAATCAGGCACATAGTAAGAGGTTAAGTGTTCACTGATAATTTTGAAATCAAGAAGATTTGGATTCAAATCCCACTTCCTACCCATATAACCTTCTATGAGCCTCACTTTAGAAAGTGGTGATAATAACTTCACTCACCTAATTGCGTTATTGTGAGGAATGAAATGAGACAATATAAACCACTTTGAAAACCTTAAATAACTATATAAATGTAATTTTAAAAAAAAACTATGATAGGTGGAGGCAGTCTGATAATCCATACGACAATCTGTTTGACTCTTAGGACAAGAATTTCCCAGGTTTCTGTTATCCAAATGTCATCCTTAGGTAGCCAGTATTCTAGCCAATTAGACCTCTAGAACTGAGATAGGCAAGATCATCTGACAGAGACAGGGTCCAACTTGAACCCTGTTTAAAGAGATTGTCCAGTTTAATATGAGCAACCAGAGTTTGACTCTACTGTTGTAGCCTTGGCAGGGCATACTTCCTTCAAACCTGGATGCAGAAGCAGAGTGAGAAGTTTTTAGCCACAAGTATGAAAGAGATAAGACTCACCTCCAGCAGCACAAATAATAATAGATGGAGACAAGTGGCAGGTCACAGCTCATGTATCAAAGCCATTATATCCCAGAGCTTCTGAAACTAGACAAATAAGTGGGAGCCTTTGATTTTTTGGAAATTCTCATTCATATATAAAGTAGTACAAATATGAATCCTCTAACAGTGAAGGATAAATCCCTCATTCCCTTGAGAAAAAAAAAAGATGGCATCATCTCTTTTAAGTAAAAGCAGAAGAGGTAGTATACAATTTCAGTGAGCTAAATGAGTTCCATCTTCAAAATATCTTTTTCAATGGACTACATGTCAGCAATCTAAAATGCTGTATTATCTATTCCATTATAGTAAGCTTCATATCTACCCTGCTACCATTTAAACTGAAAGTGTACCTGAAAGAGAAATAACATCACTAATATGTTAACATGACTGAAATTTTCACAGAAGCAGCTAGGCAGCACAGTGGATAGAGGACTTGTCCTAGAGTCAGGAACATCTGGGTTCAAATGCAGGCTCAGATATTTACTAGCTATATGAACCTGAACAAGTCACTTAACCTCTTTCAGCCTCCTCATGTTTAAATAGAGTTTCCTCATGTATAAATCGAGGGAGTAATGATGATGCCTACTTCCAAGAGGTTTTAAGGTTAAAATGAGATATTTGTAAAGTGCTTTGAAAACCTTAATACGCTATATAAATACGCTCATCCTTATCATCCTCTTCACCATCATCATTATAAAAGATCAGTATCTTTTATAAGGTTTTATTAAATATGGAAACCAGTTTTTAGGTCGGCAATTGCTGATGCTTTTATCAGTCTTTTTTGGTTGTTTGTTTATTTTTTGTCTTTTTGGAGGGGGGAAGGCAGGGTAATTAGGGGTAAGTGATTGCCCAAGGTCATATAGCTAGTAAATGTTGAGTGTCTATGGCCAAATTTGAACTCAGGTTCTCCTGATTCCAGGGCTGGTGCTCTACTCAATGCACTACCTAGCTGCCCCTGCTTGTTTGTTTTTAAAAAGCTCCCTCCATGATTCCCAGTCTCCTTTCCATAATCCTTGAAACCTAACATTCTTTCAGATTTATTAGAAATCAATCTCTGGATGTCTATAAAATCATTCCTATTCATCTTCTCCCACATTTATCCCTTATTATAGATTTGTGCCTACTGTACTTAGGTCAAGCAGCTCTCCTAGATAGACCATCTTAAATGCTAATGACATTTATTTGTAGAATACTTGGGGTACTAAGGCATTACCATTATTACAGATGATAACAGATTACTACGAAAGTCATCAGAACTGTTCTATTTCATGACTATTACCTTTCTTCCTCTTTTATTTACTAATAATAGTTTTAGAATGGCCTATCATAATACTGTGCAGGCCTACTTACTCCTCAAATGATTTTCATTAGTTTGTTGTACAAAGTAACATTGCTTATTGTCCTTTTCCCCAATATTCCCCAATATTTTCCAAATGAATTTTACTCTAATCTCTAAACTGATGCAGCCCTTGGCTGCCATGTCTCTGGGTTTGACAAGGAGATTCAGTCTTTTTGATCTGAAATTTTTATTTGTTTGTTCTGAATCAAGATCTGCTAACTGACCCATGTGCCTTATTTCTCATCTCTATAAAATATACATGAGAATGATCAGGCTTTCATGGAAAATTTTCTAGAGCAGACCATATATTTATAGTCATAAACCCACAAATACCAGATCCTGTTGTGTTTATAGTTTTTCATCTAAAAAAGTATTTAAGCTAATAGAACAAAAGACATCTGCAGACACTGTATTTCCACACCTACATCAAAATCATACAAAACATTATGACAGATATAACTATTAAAATAACTTCTCTCAGTAATTTCCAACAACTAAAATCCATCATATATTGCCCAGACTATGACATGCAGCTAGACCAGAAACTTAGTTGAGAAAATTAGTTCATAAATATATGAATCTTGAACATAATAATCCAAAAATGGAAGGGGCTGCCTCAGAAGATAGTTAATTCCCTATTGAAGTTTTCAAGCATCAGGGTCCATGACCCGTAGATATGTTATAATGGGGATTCCCTTCAGTTATGGGTTAGACTTGCTGGTCTTAGAGATCCTTTCCAACTCTCCAATTCTGAAATTTTTGTCAGATGTTACATACCAATTTAACATAGAGTAAATGAAACACCTTGGAACTCTCAAATCTATAGGGCTCCTCCTCTGTAAAATGCCTTCTATTCTGGTATCTTACCTCATGATTCATCACTGTTCTATGCCTCCATGTAACTACTCCTTCTGCTCATATCTCCTAGAATTCATTGCTGTGATTCTCTGCTTCTGGGTCCTGACTTCCCTTTTAATACCAAGATAAAAAGCAAGTATATGAATTTGACAGAATCATTCATTTGCTGGACTGACCTTTCTTCATGTGGGTGTGTGTATATGTATATATATATATATATATATATATATATATATATATATATATATATATATATATATATATATGGGCATAATATGTGGGCATTATATATATATATATATATATATATATATATATATATGTATGTATATACACACACACACACACACACACACATATATTATGCCCATCCATTTAACTCTCTCTAAATTCACTGCAGCCATATAGCTCCCATTTCCCCCACTCCCATTTCTCTCCATGACAGTGTCCATCTTTAAATGGAGGTAGTCTGGCATACTCTTCAACTTGTATATCAGGAATCTCTTCTCTCCTCTTAACAGCTGACCATCTGTAATGGGAATGGGAATCTGAAGATCTCCCCAATCCCTTGGCCCCTTGATAGGCTTAAGTGAATCTGAGAACCTTCACTGATTTGAAAATATACTCTGCTCTCTAATAGGCTGAATGTGATCACATGGAGCCTGTGGTAGAAGGTTTGTTTTTCAGAAATTCCCAGGTAGTGGATGAAAAAGACTTAGATCTTACATTGCTCATCCTTTTTGGGCAAGAGTAGATGTCACAAGAATCAATAGTCCTTGGATAGTGATAGATGAGATTTGGTTCTACCCCTGGGAACTTTATGTTTCAGTTATACCTATATCATGCAAATACATTTTATCCTGGCTAAACATGACATTAGGAAGCTTTCTCCTTCAGCTGTAGTTCCTATTCAGAAGAATCATAATGTTAGCTTCAGTCCTTCACAACTCTGGCACTGAGATTCCCAGAAGATTTTAGGAACTCCAGGTTTACTACCATACTCCATTGAATTATCCTGGCTCTTACATCTGTTGGAGAGGCAGGAGAGCAAATTGAGAACTGGGAAAACTCCCTGTAAACTCTCTGTATCTTTCTTCTGTGGTGTGAAAAGGTTTAAAAAAGGGGGAGATAAGGACTAGGCACAATATGGAAATAAAAATGTTGCTTTGTGATTGAGCAGTGTGTCAAGAGGGTTGTGACACTCTCTGACCCAGAAAAAAAGATATATACTCTGATGTGAGGTTTTGCTTTGGGGCTCACTTTGGGAAGAGTTGTGTGATTTGGTCAGAAGAGATTCTGGGTATCCGTTGAGCCCGCTGGCTTTGAGAACCCAGATGTTGGTGCTTCTCTCTCTGGTAACTGACTAGGTATGGATGTAACAATCAGATAGCTGGAAGCCCTGTCTGCTGATCTGTTTCTGTCTGTATTTTTTTGTCCATTTGTAACTTCTGTTTGTATTCTCTGAAGTTATGGCATACTGACCTTTTCCCCCTGAGCTAGGTAAATGATATATATTTGATTAAAGTAAGATTGTTAACTCATTTTGAGTTGCTTTCTTTTAGAAAAGTAGATCTAAGAACCTGTGCTAACAGCCATCCTGGGTAAGCTAGGGTGCTTGCTGCACATTTTTGATCTAAAAAAGTATTTAAGCTAATAGAACAAAAGGTATCCTTGAAAGAAGACTGCAGACACTGTAGTGTCTTGGAGTACTAAGGCATTACCATTATTACAGATGATAACAGATTACTATGAAAGTCATCAGAACTGTTCCATTTCATGACTATTACCTTTCTTCCCCTTTTATTTACTAATAATAGTTTCCCTTCTTTATAAAGTCTATGTAAAAAATTGAGTAAAACATGAGTTATCTATTTTCATTTCTTTAGCTTTCTATGCAAACTTTCCGAATTCTTCATCTAGTCCAAGGCATGTTTTGCCTGAGCACCTCCCTCAATTTTCAACCTTCTTAAAATAACCACATAGGTCAACAGAATGTTTTAAGTCAAAATACCCTTAAAAACCATAAATATAAAACCCTATTGAATTTTCTTTTAATCAAACCAACTAGAAGAAAACAAATTCAAAGCAAAAGACATCTAACTAAATAACATAGGGAAAGAAATAACGAGGAAAATCCTTCCTCATCCATCCATTTACAAGAGGGGATATTATCAAATGGGTGTCCAGAGGAAACAACATTTTTATTTCCATATTGTGCCTAGTCCTTGTCTCCCCCCCCCTTTTTTTTTAACCTTTTCACACCACAGAAGAGAGATCCAGGGAGTTTTCCCAGTTCTCAATTTGCTCTCCTGCCTCTCCAACAGATGTAAGAGTGAGGATAATTCAATAGAGTATGGTAATAAGCCTTGGAGTTCCTAAAATCTTCTGGGAATCTCAGTGCCAGAGTTGTGAAGGACTGAAGCTAACATTATGATTCTTCTGAATGGGAACTACAGCTGAAGGAGAAAGCTTCCTAATGTCATGTTTAGCCAGGATAAATTGTATTTGCATGATATAGGTATAACTGAAAGGTAAGGTTCCCAGGGGTAGAACCAAATCTCATCTATCACTATCCAAGGACTATTGATTCTTGTGACATCTACTCTTGCCCAAAAAGGATGAGCAATGTAAGATCTAAGTCTTTTTCATTCTCTACTTTCTCTTCAATTCATTTTGTAAAATCCTCCATGCTCCTGGGAATATTCTTTTATTGCAATCCCTGTATACTGACCCCTGGAATTGACTTGAGTAGCCTCTCCCAAAGACCACAGCTCTCTGAAGCAAAGCCTTATGGGATACATAGTATAGATAACTTCATACCTACTTAGGCATGAGGCTCTTTTATACACGTTTATTTTCATTTATTCTTTAACCTATCTTAGTCCACAGAGGTGTGATTTCTAAGTCTGTTGTCCAGCTTCTTAGTGTCTATTTCAATTTTGTTTTTCTTTGACATCAAGACTTTCTCAGTTTAGTTTGATATTGTAATGGAAATGCAAATTTAAAGATCTTCCCTGCCCCTAGCTTAAGTGCACCTGGAGCCTGTGGTGGGAGACTTGTTTTTCAGGAAAGCCCACACCTTGATACTTTGTGATTGGGGAGTGGGTCAAGGAGGTTGTTACAATCTTTGAGCCAGAAGAAGGCTATATAAACTCTGATGAGAGGCTTTGCTTTGGGGCTCCTTTTGAGAAGTGTTGTGTGATTTGACCAGATGAGACTCTGGGAAGCCGTTGTTGAGAGCCCCCCGGCTTTGAAAACCCAGATGTTGATGCTTCCCTCTCTGGTAACTGTGATTTGGTATTGATATAATGGTTGGACAGTTTGGAAGCCTGTCTATTTGATCTGTCTGTATATTCTGAAGTGCGGGGTGCTGACCTTTTTCCCCTGAACTAGGTAATATACATTTGTTTGATTAAAGTAAGCTTGTTAACCCATTTTGAGTTGCTTTCCTTTACAAAAGCAGATCTAAGAACCTGTGTTGGCAGCTACCCTGGGGATATTGGGGTGCTTGCTGCTACAGATGTGTACATTGATTAGTGTATGTCAGGTATTCATTTAAAAGTACAGTTTGAGTTGTAGTGATTTATCAAATTGGTGTATGATAGAAAGAGCACTGGACCTAGAGTCAGGAAGACCTGAGTTGAAATCCAGTCTCAGACACTTACTATCTGTATGACCCTAGGCAAGTCAATTAACCCTGTTTGCCTCAGTTTCCTTATCTGCAAAATGAACTGGAAAAGGAACTGGTAAACCACTTCGGTATCTTGGCCAAGAAAATGCGAAATGGTGTCATGAAGCATCAGGACTAAAGTGACTGAATAAAAACAATTGATCAAATTAGAATTAGATGTGGGCCAGAGAAATAACAATGTCTTTATGGAAAATAAATAAAATGTGGAATTGACAGACTATGAGATTTTGGATTTGGCTTCCTCAGGATACATTTACTTTTTGTTTTCTTCTTCATATAGTTCAAACCTGAATTTTTCAATACAAAATTTCAATACAAAAAAAAGTCAAATGATTAGGTCTATATTATCCAAAACTTCATGATAGGGGGTGGCTACGTGGCACAGTAAATAGAGTACCAGCCCTGGACTCAGGAAGACCTGAGTTCAGATTCAGCCTCAGACCCTTAACATGTAATAGCTGTGTGACCTTGGGCAAGTCATTTAACCCCAATTGCCCTGCCTTCCCTCCTCCAAAAAAAAAAAAAAACAAAAAACTTTATGATAGTAGTTGTACCAATGCAGTCTTTGCTTAACTATTTGAAATTTGTGTTTTAAAGGAGTAGAGATTGGATACTTTCAATAGATACCTTTTTAACATTGTATCCCTGTTCTTTTCTTTAAAAAAAAAAATCATAGCTCATCACATTCATTACATAAATGAGATGTTTTTTAAATGTTTTTTTTTTTCCTTGACTTACAGGTAGAGAGATCTTCTGAACTAGAAGGAAACAGATCCCTGAAATGCTGTTATAGTTGTTTCTTCATGGTTAATATTGCGTACCTTAAATAAATCCAGGGATATTTCTTTAAGTATAATGTTGTATAAATGGAGAACAACAAGATGTAAAGAATATTAAAAAAAGGCTACTGTTGTTACTTTATTGTCCTTTGTAAACAACAACAACAAAAAAAAGAAATAAATTTAAGCTAACACTTTCTACTGCTGTAGTTAGTGTTATTGTTGCTTGATGACTAATGGAAATACTTTTAATCAATAATCCTTTTTATTTGGCTCTTATGTCTTTCACAGGACTAGAAAAAGGAAGTCAATACAGTTTCCAAGTGGCAGCCATGACAGTCAATGGTACTGGTCCTTCCTCAGACTGGTATACAGCTGAGACACCAGAGAACGATCTTGATGGTAATTACATTTTACTCCCAAAATGATCTTGCCTTAACTTTCAACCTATGAACAAAAGGGGAACATTCCAAAATTAAAGAACAGGACTCATTCCTACATTTTCTGGATCATAAAGTTATACTGTTCGTATTTGCCTAGCACAATATAGAATAGAAATAGAAGAATAGAAAATAGTATAGCATGTTGTTACTGATAATATAATACTAAGACAGACTTGTTTTCTCAGAGAAGAGGATAAGCAGTATCAGTTTTCTTAAAATGATCTCCTTCTAGTCTTTGACTTATAATTATTGCTATGATTTGGGATAAAAAAATGAAGAAATTTGATTGTTTTGGAAGTTCAGTGGTCTTATATGGAGTCAAGCATTTCCTGGTCCATTCTTTTTTTTTTTTTTAAGCAATTGGGGTTAAGTAACTTGCTCAAGGTTACACAGCTAGTCATTATTTATGTGTGGGTGCTCATTTTCTGAGGCCGGATTTGATCTTGGGTCATCCCAACTCCAAGGCCGGCGCTCTTACTCACTGTGCCACCTAGCCTCCCTCCAGGGTCCATTCTTAAGATATTGATACATAATCATTGGCATGTTCATGATATGGTCATGTACTACCCTTCTATTGTGTCTTGGATCTAACATTTTAACAATAGAACCAGTCTATCTCTTTCATGTTAATCATGGTTTTCTTGGGGAATTCATGTGGAGAAGTGAAGTCAGGTTCATAAAGGAATATATGTTAATTAGTTAATTAAGGGTAGCAGGATGTGAAACTTCCAAATAACAGCATAAAAAGAAGACTGAAACAAGAAGAAAAAAGTCTTTTAAGGATTTAGATTTTAAAAGTACTTAAGTGGAGTTAAAAATAACAACAAAGTAAATATTCTGCTCAATTAAAATAGACTAATTCAAAATGGGAGACATTTGACAAAGAAGTATGAAAAGGAAATACAAACTCCCGAATCTACACAGAAACTAAGATAAAATAATAAGAAAAGAATGTGATAAAAATACCTAATGGCAATTAAAAGTCTAGAGTAATATATGACTAAGAAGGAGTCATAGATTTCAGCATTGCATGGAATAATAATATATAGTCTTAATCTTCAATTGCTGGAGGTAGCAACAAACTCTCTATAATATCTCCAGCGAGTGGCCCTATAACTTATATTCAAATCCCTCCAGTGATGATCATCTCACAATATCATAAAGCAGTCTGTTACATTATTGAACATCTCTAATTTTTAGAAAGGGTTTTTTAAATTACATTAAAAATTCCTTGCAAGTATTCATTCATTTGACATGCATTTACTGAATACTGATATGTCTTGGATTATCCTAGGTTCATGAGATTTAAAGGCAAAAAGGAACAGTATCTGCACTGCATCTTTTTTATTTTCAGTATTTGGCATACTGCCTTGCATACAGCAGGGACTTTAATAAATATTTCTTGAATGCTATTGACCCCAAATCTACTTTACTATAACTACCAACCATTGTTGCTAATTCTGCTTTCTGGGGTCAGGCAGAATAAGTAAAATCCTTCTTCATACATTTGAAGAGACCAATAAGTTCTAAGTGTTCTCATCCTAAACACACTGAGATGGATGAATGGATGTAGAGACTGAGGGATATAGTTGAATGATTCAGCTTAATGAAGAAAGACTATAATTTCGTATTTTTTCACTGTCTGTGGAGAATACAAGTTAATGCTTCTTGATTATAAAGTAAGAGGGCCATTAGTGTACAATGTCTATAGTCTGTCATGGTATTGATCCATACTCAGATAACTTGGCTAAAATCATAGTGGGAGTTGAAATAGGAGGCAGGTGACCTGAGGCAGGTACCAAAGATTATGTTGGCACTTAGGTAGAGCCCTAAGATGATTATGTTATAACTTTCACTAATGAAGATTAAGATCACATTAGCCACTTTGGCTGAGATGTCACAGTTAACTTAGACTGAGCCTGTAGATTACTAAAATCCCCAGATCTTTTTCATATTAAATGCTTTGAGCCACCATCATGTACTTTTGTAGTTTTTTTCAAACACAAGATTATGACTTTAATTACTCCTGGCTATTTTTATTTTCTGGATAGCTTTGAGCCATTGTTCTTGCCATTTTTGATGCCAATTCTACATCTTATGTTTTAACTATCACTCCCAGTTAAGTATCACCTGGAAATTTAATAAACAAACCATCCATGCCTTCATCTTAATCATCCATTAAAGCAAACAAAGAAACGAAAACATTAAAATGAAGAAATCTGATAAGAGATCCTGAGAATATCCTATTACAATCCTTTCTCCAAATTGATATCGTCATTAATTACTTTAATAATGCTTTCCGAGCTTCATTATGAGCTGTTTTAATGAAATAAAGATTTTAAAGGATGAATAAAATTTTGACAGGCAGTGAGAGTCGGGGTTTGGGGGGTGATGGTCAGGGAAGAATATGGTATAACACCCATAGAACATCTTTTTATCCTCCTCTAGTTCTACCTTCTTCCTTACTGCATTTCCCCCTTTTTCAACTCTACTCTCTTTTGTACTTATGCATTCTTCCACACCTTAATCACTTTGCTATTTGAATACTTTACCTTTTCTTTCACTTTCTTATTTGAAGTGGTGAAGGAATTCTCATCCAAGCCCAAATAAGTCCTTAATGTACTGAATGGTAACTATCAACATAAAAAAAGTTAAAATAGGGGTGGCTAGGTGGCCCAGTGAGTAGAGCGCAGGCCCTGGAGTTAGAAGGACCTAAGTTCGGATCAGGCCTCAGACACTTAAAGCACAGACAAACAAAAACCTAGCCCTATGACCTTGGGCAAGTTACTTAACCCCAATTGCCCTCCAAAAAGCAAAAAATAAATAAATTTTAAAAAAAAGTTAAAATGAAATTTGCCACATGGGCAAGATAGTGAAGTTGATAGCTCACAAATAAAATTGATAACACACACACACACACACACACACACACACACACACACAAATTGCGGACAAAGCATAGGAGAAGGAAGCTGGGAAAATGTATAAAGCAAATTATTATATATGAAGAAGGAAAACAGGACTCCACCTTCTCTGCCATGTATGGCAAGGGTCTACTAGCAATCAAAACAGACCTATTTCACTAAATAAAAAACCTACTCTCTTAGAAATGTGAATAAAATTTGAATCTCATTGGTGAGATTGGCTTCACTACATGCTCAAGTTATTTTTCCCTATTTCCACTATCTTAGCTCACTGAACTGACTTCATTTTCCCCTTCTATTAGAAGCTTTAAAAAAAGTTGTGACCACTGATGCCAAAGTCCTACAATTTGGATACACTTGTATAATGCTATTAATGGGATTAGGGTGAACTTAGTAGTCATGGGAAATTCTCCAAAAGCCACCTGTCCTTCCTTTAAATTCCAAGTATTGTTTGTTTAATATCCTCCTTCTAATCCCTTAGGAAGAAAGAAATGAATTATTTTCTTATCCATCTCCTTAGGGGCACACCAGGTAACATGATGTGGTAGAAAGTACATTAAAACTGGAATCACAAGACCTCACTCAGTTTTAATGTAGGTACCCCCACTCAGTTTCCCCATCTGGAAAATAATGGGTTTGGAGTAGATAACCACTAACCTTCCAGCTCTATATCTTTGATTAATGTGAAATATTCCTTCAAGTTAAGCATATTTCCTGTTGCTTTTTAAATTTCTAATTAATTCTTTAGTTGATCATTTTTGTAAATCTTCAAGTGTCAAGATGAAAAGTATTTTTTTATTCACGTTCTTAGAAAAGCAAAAATGACTTTTGTTGGGAGTTCTCCCCATAGAATTCCTCTAAATCCTTGTGAACTACAGAGGAAGACACTGACCTTGGCAACCAAAGGAACTATGTGAATAAAAATTATTCTGCATTGAAACTGACCTGAAGCATTGTAATTCTAGGCATGCATTTTCTTTCATAACACTTTTTTTTGCCACTGAGGCTCTTTGTAAACTCCAACGGAGTCATCTAATTATTACTGTGGCTACCCAGAATCCTGCAAGAGTCAACTAAATGAAAGTTGTGCTCTCAAAAGTTCTTAGCTGCATTTTCTCTTCTCCTGTAGCTTCTCTAGGTCCTTTTGAATTTTCTCTTTGGCAAAGGCCTTGGAAAGATAAGTTCCATCATTCAGGAGTCTCTCCCCGCCCTCCCCCTGCCCAATTCCTATGTATTGGTCTTCTAATTATGTTTTGTCAAAGCAATTATAAATCCAAATATCACATCTCATTCATGGTTCCCTGGAAAATTGCATATTATTACTGACAATTTGGAAGTTTAAAATATCTATTTTGTGCTCTAAATTTTTCAGCTCTTAAAGAAGTTGAAAGCTTAGTTCCCCCCAAAGGATCTTATTTAAATAGCTTCAAGGAGGATATAAGAAAATGTGTGATTGAGTTTGGAATATATGCTCCAGGAAAATGGGCTTGGCATCACCTGTCATGACTCTTTTTAAGTGAACAGATGGGAACTGTTGTACACAATCAGTTGTGATGTAGATTAACTGGAGCTCTATATTAGTCTGGGAGAACATGACAAGTTAAATTTGACTGGTCAGAGGTTTTTAAAAATGTAGCCATGATGGCCAAACTTTGGGAATAAATGGATTTGTCCCTAATCTAGTACCATTCCCCCACTCATGGAAATAGAAATGATAATGAGTCACATTATGGTATTCAGTTACCTAGTATGAAAAGTCTTTCTACATAAGTTCATTTCTTCTGAAACCTGAAATGGGAACACATCTCAGATTTGTAAGCTCTAAAATAATAGACTGTTCACTTTCTATGAACATGGATTTCAATAGGAGTCCAGTACAGATGAGTTACTGAATATTGAAATATAAGATGTGCCCACTCAGAAAGAAGGTATACTACATAGTGAAACTGGAGAGGTATTCTCATGTTTTGTACTCAAGAGTAGCAAAGCACTGATGAGAGAGCATGAGAAAATGTAAGATGCTAAGTAAACGTATCCTGGGAGAGAACTGAAGGACATGTGAAGTAAAGTTTTGAAATCAGGTAGAACATTAAACTGTTTATATTCTTGGAGATGCCTAGAGAAAAGGTTTCAAATAAATAGTTAGCCAGCAAAACTGAAAATAATTTTGAAGTACTGGTTCATTTAGAGCCACTGACAAAGATGAGAAGATTGAGAATCACTGAACCTAGATTTTTTTTCTTTTTTTCTGGGTTCTGTTATTATTTATTTTGTTTTGTTTTAGACTAAAGTAAAAGCAGTCAATTTACATTTTCTTCCAGAAGTTTTGGCACCATATTCAAAGGCAAATAGGTGTTGAAAGACTGAAAACTGTCTAGGAGGTGGAAATCTAAGTCAGAAAAAGGCGGGGGGGGGGGGGAGGGAGGAATGCTATCAAAGAAATGATAGGTGTATTCTCTCCCAAGAGAGTATCAATAAAAAATGGCTTTCCACAGAGACTAAACTTCAAGTGAGTCCTAGCTAGATTGCCTATTCTGAGGAGAAATCCTCAATGTATATATTCTAACTCAAGCAAAGGAAAATGGCACAAATAAACAAAGACCCTAAACTTTTTGGGTAGAAAATAATTAGATTTTCACAGTCTCGTGGTTTTTACATTTCAATAGACTGAAAATGAATAGAGGCATGCACATTACTTTAGAAAACAGTGAACTCTGTTCTCCTATTGCAAAACTTCTAGACATAAACTAAACACTCTGGCTGTCTCCATTCTTGAGTACGAAGGATGCCCAGGAATTGCTGTAATATCAAGTTTTAGTTACACTGAGTTCTTATGTCAACATAATGGCAATAAAAAGAGCATGGGAATTGGAAGCAGAAGACCTGGACTGTACTTCTGGCTCCGTGACTTCGTGGCTGCATGATATTAGGCAAGATATGTAGCCTAATCTCCCATGATTCTCAAATCTATGTCTGCAAAGTGATAATAATATCTGAAAAGATAATTCTTAGTGGTTCTAGCTTATTAGATTATAGAGATTACTAACAAGGTAATATATGTGGAGGGCTTTATAAGGAATTCTCTACAGCATTTACAGTATTATACTGCTCAGTTTGCCTGAAGGTTGAACATGAAATGATTGTCATGATTTTCCCATTAAGGGAAAGAAAGAGAGAAAGAGAGCAGTGGCAGGGGATGGGGGGTGGAAAGAGAGAGAGGAGAGAGAGAGAGAGAGAGAGAGAGAGAGAGAGAGAGAGAGAGAGAGAGAGAGAATGAGCAGCTTAAAGTCCTAGCCTTGGAGGCAAGAAGTCTTGGATTCAAATCCTGACATACTCACTGGCTATGGGAACCTTAATCTCTCTATGCCTTAGTTTTTTAATCTATAAAATCATGGGGCTTGAATTCAATGGCCTATAAAATCCCTTTCAGTTTTAAACCAATGTTCTCATGAATTAGATTCAAGTGCAGGTTTATATTATTATGTTAAGAACTGTATCATCAAGAATCTTCTCCCATAGTGGTCATCCAGTTTTCTGTTAAACATTAGAGTCACGGGGAGCCCTCTACACCTGGAGAGAGGATGCCCTACTTTTAAGTAACTCTAAATACCAGGAAGTTTATCTTTATATTGCATCAAAATCTGCTTTTTTCCTACATCCATGTGTTCATCCATATTTTTCCTCTTAGGTGCACTATTAAACCCTCTCCCACATGACAGATCTTTAAATATTTGAAGGCATCTGTAATATCCCTACTAAGTCTTCTTTGATCTAGGGTAAATATCCCCAGACTCATGAACTAATCGTAATGTGCCATGACTTTGAGCCTCTCAACCATTAGTCATCTAGTCTTCTTCTTTTTGATTCCATCCAGGTTACCAATGTCTTTCCTAAAATGTCATGCCCAAGACTGAAACAATATTTCATATGAGATCTTACCATGATGGCATACTATATGACTGGCATCACCATTTTCCTGGACACCATGACCCTTCTAATAGATAATAGATAATATATTAGATAATATATTTTTGACACCATGGACACCATGACCCTTCTAATAGATAATAGATAATATATTAGATAATATATTTTTGACTGATATATTGCACTTAGGATTCATGTTGAAATCTCAGCCCATTAAAACACTAAGAAAGTTTTACTGATTCTTTCTAATAACACCTCTTGTGAAGCTTTTTTAAAGATAAATATGTATATTTTAAAATTTCTTTCCTTAACATTCTAAATCTTATTATTTTTGGTCCAATTGTTTGTCTATAGAGTTCTTTTTGAACCCTGACTCTTCCCTGAAATAGTTTAGTTTACTCCCCGAAATTCAGTATTATCTTCAAATTTGATAAATGTGACATTGGTGTCTTTGTCCAACTGACTGATAAAAATGTTACCAAAATGATAATCATTTTGTTGTGGGATAATGAGTAATAAATGTTTCATACTCAAATATTTTGTTTCATAGACTCTTTAAAGAAAAAATTTTAATTGGATTAATGATTGCATATCAGATATCATAAGAATAGAGGTTTGAGAATAGGAAAGTTCTTATAAAAGATGATGATCCTGATCTTAGATTAAATTCAGAACAAAGACCTGTTGAACTTTTTTTCTGCATTGCAACAAATTGTTGTTGTTCTCTTGGGGTGTGTATATGAGATTGATAGGTGAAACAGTATCAAAGGATAGAAAAATAAATATGACAAGGTAGGCGTAGGACAGAGATATTTATGTGGAGCTTAGGAAAGATTAATATATGTTTTGAGTGAAAAATTAATCTAGAAATTGTTAAGAGTGAATTTGTTGGAGAGTATCAAGGTAACATTTGCTGTCAGTGAAAAAGTTAATATCTAAAAATTGTCAAGAGTGGATTTGGTGGAGAATATGATTGGATATGGTATAGGCAACTGTGAATAGAAGAAGCTAAATGGACTGCAGAAATGGTTGAAGGGGATTTTAGAGGTTAGTAACCTTAGGGGAATAATGGCCATTGGTAAGAAAGTGGAAAAAGAGTAATGATGCAGGTCTTTCTAGAAAAAATGAAGATATTAGTACATTTCTGAATTGACTGGATAGATAGAGTGTAGGTGGATCAACTACCTTATACAATTCACAGTAGAGAAATATAGGCTATTAAGACCTGGAACAAAACTCTCACAAAATGGCCCATAAAATGCCGCACACTAAATGGAAAATGGGTATGTGAATATCAGTTAAAACTGACAGCTCTGCATTTCAGTGTCACAGACAGCAAAAGGTGTCCTAGGAGTGATCATTTTAGTTACAAAGAACTAAGAGAAAATATTCTTTCTGGCTACTTCGCACCTACAAATTAAAGAAGAAGCAGACTTTCTTTAATGTGTTTTTATTCCTTCCAATTTCTATGCAAAAAAACCATACCACAAAACTACACACAGCGAGTTGTATAAAATAAGTTAGGTTTGTCTAAGTATAGAATGCCTGGAGTAGATAATACAGTACAGAATCCTAGTCGAAAATTGTGCTTCATTAAATAGCTCAGTTCTCCATGTTTTATGTATTGTTTTCTTCTGCTAAGGATCTAATATCACCACTGTTTTATTAAAATCTGTAACGTCCATATTACAGTTACTTTGCATGAGCAGTTTAGAAGGTCAAGGAAATTTGAATCAATCAATTACCTAGTGTACTTCATATGAACATTCTTGGAACAAAAGAAAAAAGCTATGGTTATCACTTGAATAACAATAGGGAGGCTGTAAACAAGTAATGTGATAACTATCACAAAAGTCTTAAATCTCTCCAGGTCAAAATGGAGGAGTCCAAATGCCCATAGAGCACTATGAAGGAGGACAGTAAATATAATAACTTGATCAATATGCCTTTCAGGAGACTTTTTTTTTTTGAGAAGAGATCATTTGTTAATATATTTTGAACAAAAGTGTTCTTTAGTTCAGAATTCCATAATTCAATGGTTCAATTTTCATGTAGTCATTGTGTTTTTTAATTACTTTAGAAATAAGGATTGTGTTTAGACCTGTGTTGTTTAACTTTTAAACAGTTATTTTCAAGGTTTGTCCAACCTCATGAAGTACTCAGATATAATGTTCTTTTCTCCTAACAACTTTCTAAATTGTTCTTTTATAGTTCATTTCAGTAGCAAGCACTTGAATAATCTAGAAGATAAGCTCTTTTTTGAGAAAACTTAATAAAGGAAAAATTTTGTTTGTTTGTTTTGAGATTGAAAGGTATGGTTGGGAATAGGCCACCCAAAAAGTATGCAGGATTTATCATAGCCCATAACAGAAATTTTTAAAAACAGGTTATATATTGCAGAAGAATTAGCTTCTATCATTTCTGCAAGTTCAGCATTTCTTCTAGCCCAAGACCAAGTTAACCCACTGCATCTTGGGTCATCATGAGTCATCTTGACTTTTGTCTTGTCATTGGACTTCAGTGACTGGAGGACAGAGTGAGGCTGATGACTTCACACAGCTCTGCCTCACCTAAGTTCGATTTACCAGCAAGTCAAGACATTACCCTTGTGGTGTTATTGATCCTCCTGGAGAACTTAGGACCACCAACACCAACTTGGGCTAGAAGGGGAAATTGGAAATTAAGGTGAAATATTTGACATTTTGAAGTTTGAATTTGTAAGCATGTATAAGAGATATTTGATGCATACACATTGATATGAAACAGGTAACAAAGAATTCTCTTATACTGGGAATGTTTATACAAAGGTTTTATCAGGACCTATCAGGAATGCCCCTGGGGGATTCCTACTGGAGATAGGAGATTAGCCTGATTATGTGCTGAGGTTCCATTAAATTCTGGTAGTCTGAGATTGCAGGTATATTCAGCCAATCAGTTAATGGGCTTTTAATTAATCTATTGTATATAAGGTACTATGATAGGTGCTGGGGATAAAAGACAAGATGAAGCTGCACTTACCTTCTGGGAACTTATACTTTGTCTGGATAAAATATCCAGAAGCAGATAGATAGATAGATAGATAGATGATAGATAGATAGAAGTGTATATAGATGCATACACACATATATGTCCACATATACATATATGCATGTTTATATTTTTGCATATGCACGCACATATGGGTGTATATATGTATATGTATGTGTATACACTTATATAATGTTGCTTCTATACATAATATATATTATATAGACACACTTATGTGTGTATGTGTATGTGAAAAGTTAAATAATGGAATAAGCCTAATATTAGATCTCATATGATGTAACTAATTAGTTAAATGAGCATAGAAAATTCAGTCATTCTTTCCGTACTTCAATTTCCTCAACTTGAAAATCAGGCTAGTGATATTGTCCATGTTTACTTTACAGGGGCTTATTATGAAGATTAAATGAGGGTATTTGAGGTATTGGAATTGTTACTATACTTTAGGTATGCCAAGATTTAGTGCATGGGCTGATTACCTTTGCTATTCAGAAAGTTCTAATGGATGTTATTCAAATGTGCTAATTTAAATTTCCAAAGCATTGCTAGGGTGTTATGGTTGTGCAGGAAGGTAGGAAGGTAGGTTATTGTTTTTCTGGAAACAAAGGCTTTTAAACACTTTTCCTTTAGTTCAGAAAGACATTACATTGAGTATTGTCATTTAAATGATTGTGCTTTTGTATTGTTTAAAGGAAAATTGTGAATGCAAAACATTTAGTTTATTTCCTAAGTATAGCACAAGGAAGAGTCTCTTGCAGTTTCAATTATTCCTCCAAAGCTTAAAATGTGCTCAACAGAATTCATTGCAGAGCCCATTAAGTACCAAGGACACTGGGGTTCCTTCTGTGATAGTGGGTTTGAAAAGTATTAATCCTTCCTTTTCATTTCTTTTATTACTTTCCCCCAAGGTTTATAGTGGGAATACTTCACAAAGAATGTGTGTCTTCTGTTGGCATTTATAGCCATGTTTTGAGTCACTTTTTTTTCCCTATGATGCCTTTGCATATTATATCACAATCTTCTTTAGGGGAAGAAGAGAATAACATTTTTTCCCTATTGTCCAAAAGACATGACACTATGCAACTTTTTGAAAGAAGCAATTGCTATGGCACCTTCATTAACAATTCCATTGAAAGATATTTCCATATATGACTAAAATTGTGTCTATTTATTAAACATAAATCATATTGAAAGGCTGGGAGTAAGAGAAGGGTAGAGAGGAACAGGGGTAAGGGTGTCTCATCATTTGACATCACAGAAATGTTCTAAAATCATTTTTACCTGCAATGTTTCATTTTGCTATCTGCCAGATTACAAGTATACTGTTTTTACTTTGGACAGAGATATAGAAGAAGGAAAACTGGGGTAGCTTTGGCAATGAAAACTTTTTTTAGACAATTCAGGTTATTAATCATATGTGGCACTAATAAAGACAACCCACTCATTGCATGACATATTTCTGCTGACAGATCCTTTAAAAATATTCTTCAGCATTTATTCTTGTTCTGAGTTAAACTAAAGTAAATAATATTTGGGGAACAAAACATTTTCAGCCTTTCACTTCCATTCCAGTATCTACACTGTGTCCCTTGCCATCAGCCCAGACATTCCTATTGCTAATGATACCTGGAAAGAAAATTCTGAACAATATGGAAGCCGCATTTCATATTAAGATGGTAATATATGTTGCAATGTTTCTGGAAATGTCAGTATTCTTTTTGCTAAAGAAATCAAACCACGGCAAAATCAAACTGGCCAAACAAGTTGTGAGTCACTTACCTGCTCAAAGTGTGATTCATATGTTGACCAAGGATAGCCATCTGAATGCCTGAAATATAGGATATATAGAGAAATGATAAATCAAATCCATAAGAGGTGAAAAGAAACACAAACATACTAATTTTTTGTTTAATTCTAGAGTCCCAGGTTCCTGACCAACCAAGTTCTCTTCATGTCAGACCCCTTACCACCAGCATTGTAATGAGTTGGACCCCTCCACTCAACCCAAACATTGTTGTCCGAGGGTACATTATTGGATATGGTGTGGGAAGCCCTTATGCAGAGACGGTACGTGTGGACAGCAAGCAGCGGTACTATTCCATTGAAAAGTTAGGTAAGTGGCTTTGAACTTTAGTCTTTGTTAAGAAAAATGCTTTGACCTGGTTTTATTTCAGTATTGATATTTTGGAATCAAGATTCATGACATGTAATCACTAACAATAATGTTTTATAATCCACTAAAACCGTTTTCCCCCATAAAAAGCAAAAGAAATATTGTTATTCATATTCCCTCTTTTTGTTTGTTATACAAAATCCATGTTACTTATTCAGTTTTTTTCCAGAATTTGAATAGATATGTGATCTTCTTGATAGCAGTTTTCTGACTGTGTAGATCACCACTTATCCTGCCTTCACATCACATGTCTGTTATCTATGGCTCTCTAAATAATCTGCAGCTGGTTTACCCAAAATGCTGGGAAATTTCCTTGGGTTTCTTGATCTGTGAATACTAACTACTACAATGTGCAAGATATTGTAAAGCCAAGCACCAGCAGCTTTCCAAAGGACTGCTGCTGTGAATAGATTCAAGGTTCTTATTACATAGTATAGTGAACTCTCTATTTGGCAGTAAATTAAGGCAAAACATTCACAGAAATCAAAGTAGAGCATTCACAATATTATGGCATAACAACTTGTCACTAAAATGGCCACATAGTTTTCACCAAAGTGGCCACTTTGTTTTAAACAAAGTACAATCATTTAGTAAGTCCTTAATTCCATCATCCTTACCTCCTTAAGGGACACAAAGTACAATCATTCAGTAAGTCCTTAATTCAGTCATCCTTAATGAGGCTTGTCTCCTTAATGGACACAAAGTACAAAGGTCAAAGTTCTCCACCCTTAGGCCACAGTAAATCAAAACCTTCTCAGTCAGCATTAGGTACCTGAGAAGAGATCTTTTCATCTTGACTGAAGGCTGGCTCTCAGCTTCATCGTTCCTCTTCCATGGTCCCAGCACCTGCCCTAATCTACACAACTGTCACCTAGGTTCAAAGGCAGGCAGCTCCCAGTTCCTTGTTCAGTTCCCATTCCATACTGAAATTCACAGTGACCAGTCTACCTCAAGTCCTTCACAGTTTCTGTCCCTGGGAAGACAAAGCTTAGCAGAACCAAAACAACATTCATTCACATTACCAGCACAATCCTCAATTCACTATCTGCCCGTGAAATCAACAGGGACCCACAAACAAGGTCCAAGAAGTCAACACAAATCATCAGTATAGAAATCAACAAAGACCTACACACAAGGTCCAAGGGTTCAAAACAAATCATCAGTAAAGTCCCAGGACCTCCAAAACCCTCCTCCAGTACTTCTGTAAACAGATAACCAGAAAAATCCTCTTTTAGGGCTTCCAATAAGGTCCCAGGGCTTCTGTAGAAAGTATCACAGACAAACATCAACACAGACAGAACAGACAAACACAGAGTGCTGAGATACCCCAATTTTTCTCCTTCACCACAAGAGCTCCCTTCTCAGTTCTGCTCAATTCTCAGTTCAGTTCTCAGTCCTTCTCAGTCCTCAGTTCTTAGTTCTTCTCAGTTCTCACTTTTGTTCTCAATTCTGCTGTCTCCAGCCTGGGCCTCTCCTTATATATGGTCATTAGCTCCTTCCCTTGCAACAGGAGTTCACAAGTTCTAGGTTTCACAAGTTTTGGTATTCACAAATTCTGGATCTTAATACTTGATACAATCATGAACTTAAACAAAGTGTTAACTACTTCTGTGTCAATTAAATAGCTGAAACAAGGTGTTAACTACTTCTTTGCTTGCCATTACATTCCACCCCTGCAGGATCCTTGGCCTTACAATCTCAATCTAAATGGCCATGGATCCTGGAACAAATAGAGGCACTATACTTTGTAATCCTGCTGACTATGCCATAAATGTAAAGCCAAGCACAAGTGGCTTTCCAGAGGACTGCTGCCATGTACAGTTTTCAAAGTTCTGATTACACAGTATAGTGAAATCTCTATTTATTCAGTAACAAATTAAGGCAAAATATTCACAGAAATAAAAGTACAGTATTCATAATGTTATAAATTAACAACTTATCACTAAAATGGCCACAGAGTTTTCACCAAAGTGGCCACATAGTTTTAAACAAAGTTAATTTATATAGTAACACAATCATTTAGTAAGTACTTAATTCAATCATCCTTAAGGAGACAAGCCTCCTTATTTCCCACAAAGTACAAAGGTCAAAGTCCTCTAACCTTAGGTCACAATCTCTTAATCTCTTCAATCAAAAATTCTTCTTTCTTCTTAATTGAAGAAGTCCTTAGCTCAATCATCTAAATATAAAGGTCAGAATTCTTCATCCCTAGACCACAGTGAGTCATGATTTTCTCAGTTTGCATTAAATACCGGAGGAGATGTCTTTTCATCTTGACTAAAGGCAGGCTCTCAGATTCCCTGGTTCCCCTTCCATGGTCCTAGCTCCTGCCCAAATCTATCCAACTGCCACCTGGGTTCAAAGGCAGACAGCTCTCAGTTCCTTGTCCAGCTTCTTGTGTAGTTCCTGTTCCATATTGAACTTCACAGTGTCCAGTCCACCTCAAGTCCTTCACAGTTTCTGCTCCTGGGAAGACAAATCTTAACAAAGCCAAAATGACGTTCATTCACATTGCCAGCCCCCTCATCAATTCATTTTCATAGACCCAACAACAAGGTCTGAGGAATCAACAGAAATCATCAGTATAGTCCCAGGACCTCTGAAATCATCAGCAAGACCCTCCTCCAGGATTTATGTAAACATACAACAAGAAAATCCTCTTTCAGGGCTTCTGAACCAGCAGCAAGGTCCCAGGGCTTCTGTAACACCAGCATGGTCCTCTATCAGCAGATGAATCTGACAAAGTAACATGAAAACAGACAGACAAAGTGCCAACATCACAGCCATACTTCCTTCCAGTTCTCTCTTCTCATTTCTCAGTTCTTCTCAATTCTCAGTTCAGTCCTTAGTTCTCATTTCTCTTCTCAGTTCTCAGTTCAATTCTCAGTTCTCTTCTCTCTCTCTAGCAGTAGCAGCCCAGCCTCCAGATGCTCGCTCCCAGCAGTTCTGGCCTCTCTCAGCTTGGGCTTTTCCTTATATAAGGTATTAGTTCCTCCCTGTTCTGTCCCTTCCTGTTACATCAACAAGTCCATCACACTGTGGGATTCCCAAGTTCTGGGTCTTAATACTTGACACAATCTTTAACTTGGAACAAGGTGCTAAGTACCTATTTGATTGCAAATACAAGGGGCGGGAAGATCTTCAAATTCCCATTACCATTACAGCTTATCTGTGTCTTTATTCCTTATTTGGCATTTATCACTGGCCCACCTCCTTTCAATCATACATCCTTTTGGTAATATTTTATTCTATTTTTGGCCTGTCATTCATCATTGATAATTTATAGGTTCATAGATGTTTTAAATTGGTATTCCTACCAGTTTTCTATTCTAGTTCATATACAAATTATGAATGTCATCTGAAAGAAATCCTTGACAAGTTGTCATCCAGAATTTTCTTGACACTCCATTTGAGGACTTCCAGCAACAGGAAACTTACTACTCCCAGAGGAGCCCATTCATTCAGTTTTGGAACATATCTAAGAAAGTGTTTTTTTTTTTTTTAATTTTCCCCTTCTGTTGATCCAAAATCTGCCTTCATGAAACTCTTTTACTTATTGGTCTTATTTTCTGCACTGAAGGTCCAAGCTGAATAAATCTAATTCTTTTCACATATGAAGATACTTCATATGTTTGAAGTCCCCATCATGTTTCCCCTAAGTCACATCTTTAGGTTAAATTTCCTAATTTCTTCAACTGATCCTAGAATGCTATAGCAAATTTGAAATGATCCAGATCATGAGGCCCCTTCCCCCGTTTCTCAGATTTATGTTTTTATTCCTGAATTGTCTCTTTTTTTAGTACTGCCAACTCACTTTGTGTTTGTAGCAGATATGTGACAGTCAACAGGCAAAAGTTTCTGTCTAACTAGTTGCTTGACAATTTTCTCTCCAAAAATACATAAAAAGTATTTTACTGAATTCAATTTGACTTTAGAAAAAGTATATCAAGCAACTTAACTTTTTCTCCTGAATTAATTTAAAATTAGTTGTGCATAAACTGAGCAGGTATGTGTAGAGAAATTAATAATTCATTCCTTATCTGTTTTTTCACAACACTGAGATACTACTATTAACAGAGTAGAGTGAAAATAACACAAATAGTGTAGCATGAGATTAATAAAGAAAATAATCAGCTCTCATCCACGTTAAGCAAAGTTGTGAACTTAAGATAATGTTGTTGCCTTTGGGGCAGCTAGGTGCCGCAGTGAGTAAGAGCCACGGCCTTGGAGTCCGGAGGACCAGGGAGGACCTGGAATCAGTTCTGGCCTCATAAAATGAGCACCCACACATAAAGAATGACTGGCCATGTAACCTTGAGCAAATTATTTAACCCCAATTGCTTTAAAAAAAAAAAAAAAGATAATGTTGTTGCCTGTGACTGTATTCCTCCTGTGGGGAGGAGGGTTGAGTGAGGGCAGTATCTTTTGATAAGGCAGATTTTACTTATCAGAACCCTTAGAAGCTGGTCAGGTCAAGGGTATTAGTGTTGGTTCACATTTGGCTAGCTAAAATGACAGGTACAAGTCTTCAAAAACTGGTAGAGATTTACATGAATCTATTCCCTTCACACCCATCCCACACACTAATAAGCAAAGTAAAGGACTAACTAGAAATTTCCTACTTTACAGAATTCTCAGTTCAGAAGTGATATTCTTTCAGCCAGTCGCAGCGTTTGAATTTAATGGCAATCACAAAACTCATATTTTGTGCCTGTCAAAACTGTGTCAGGAGACTTTCGTTTATCCATTATTCAGTACACACTGTCTCTGACAGTTCATCTTGATGCTATGCACGATAGAGAGGGAGATAGATTGCTTTGGCAATGACTGACTGGCTTACTAGCGCTGAGAGACACGTTCAAAATCAGAATTAAGTCATGAAGGAAAATTAGTTGTATTGTCTCACTGTATTCTTTGATAATGGTGTTCTTTATCACAAGGAAACTGCCTGGGACTCCAGTCTGAAGTCTATAAATGAAAGAAGTTTATAAGTCTTAGAGATTAACTCTGGCAAGCATATACAAATATTGGGCCCTAAACATTTTTTTTCCTGGTCATGCAAGAGTTTGTCTCAAAAGAACTAGAAAAGGTGTAAAAGATAAAGAAGGTTAGGAATGCCATCTCATGGCAACAAACCTTTGAGACCTTTTGATCTCCAAATTCCTAAAATGTATGTTTGTGTGAATTGTGGTGTGTGTGTGTGTGTGTGTGTGTGTGTGTGTGTGTGTGTGTGTGTGTGTGGTGGGAGTGAGAAGAATCTATCAACTCACAGAACTTAAATCCAAAGAATGAAACTAGATGTTAACTTTGATTCAGTAATGAACTCTAACAGGTGAAATCAATCAACAGGATCCTTTTGTACAAACATCATTAAACTTAAGATGTTAGAAACTCCTGTGCAAACACCCCTTTTTCCAAAGATGACTAGATCCACTCAAGTATCATTCAAGCTCTCACAATTTCATTTAAAGGCAATGTCAAGTAGTAGAATGTGCACTAAATGAGAAGGTAGAAGGCCTGCAATGAGACCTTGTTCTGTTCTTACTGGGGACAAGTCACCAAATGAGATTATTGTATTTAAACGTGAAGTGTAATATAAACATCTATTGCTGTCACAAAAATAACAGAACCATAGACTTGATTTGAGTCAACAGCCCACGCCATATGCCCCCCTTAAAGGGGAATATCTATATATGTTTATGCATGCATATATTTATATACGTGTGTGTGTGTGTTTTCAGCCATTGTCAAACATGTCCAGCTCTTTGTGATACCATTTGGGGTTTTCTTGGCAAAAATGCTGGAGTTATTTCCATTTCCTTCTCCATGAAGAAGTAAAGCAAATAGGGTTAAGTGACTTGCCCAGGATCACACAGTTATTAAATGTCTGAGGCTGAATTTCAGTTCATGAAGATGATTCTTCCTGATTCCAAGCCCAGTACTTTATCACTGTGCCACCTAGTTGCCCTTATATATTAGAATATAGAAATTTAAAAATCAGTACTATTTTACCTGATTACAACTGAGAGCTTAGAGCAAATATCCTTGACTTCATAGATCCATGAATCTACCATAACTTTTTTTCAAAGGAAAACATAATTAACAATACCTTAAAAGAGAATTTTATTAATATATTTTATTTTTATATTACCTAAACTTCCAGCTGTATATTTCTCTCTCCTGCCTCCAAGAGAGCCATCCCCATTAGAAAGATTTAAAAGAGAAAAATTTATTCAATAAATTTATCAATATGTAGGAAAAAATCTGAAATTGTATCCCATGTTCCACACCCATGGATACCACACTTCTGCAAAGGGATGAGTTGCGGATATCCTTCAATATCTTTCTTCAGAACCACTGTGATTCTTTAGTACATTGCAACACTTGATTTTGTGTGTACAAGTGATTATCTTTCTGTTTACAGCGTTATAGTGATTCTATATGTTTTCTTAGCTCTCCTTACTCCATTTGATTAGTTCTAGTAGATCTTCCCATGTGTCTCTGTATTTGTAATATTATTTCTCATAGCACAATAACATCCAATTATATTCATGTACCTCTATTTGTTTAGCCTTTTCCTAATTGATGGGCACCTATTATGTTTTCAAACCTTTTCTATCCCTAAGAGTGCTGCTATAAATGTTAATATGTATGGGGACTTTCTTCTTAACAGTGGCCTTCTTGGGGATTTAGCAAAAATTTTAAAAATTATTTTGCCTGTATTATGCAACCCTTGTGTAAAGACACATCAATACTAGAGATTCAGAAAAGCCCAGCACAGAGGCACTGAAAAATGCTAATTGAATTGACTTGATGTTGGGTACTAAATAATATGATGTAGCTAAAAATCATTTGCCTTTTATAGATATGACTATTATTTCCCAGGGTTTATAATATTTCAAAGTTTTACTTTACCTCTTTCAGTAATATTGAAATCTTACTATGCACATCTACCTTTTTTGGGGGGGAAGGAGGAGTATATATTACATCATTCTGCACCTGTGAAAAGCACCTTGAAGTCTTGCCCCTTTTTGGATGCTTACTGTGCAATAGCCATATAGAAGGCATCTGTAGAACTAAATTTAGTTCCTGTGCAATGTGTTTACCATTTGAATTAGATTGACACCACCCAATTTAGCTGTAATAATATGAAAGCAGCAGAAAATTACTATGGACTATAAAATTTAATAGAGGAAAAAGTAGGTGATTGCACTTGAGTTTCTGACCAAAGGTTACCTGACAAAGATCTTGTGAGAAAATAAAAGCCCTATTGCAAAATGATGGATAATTTATTATTAAAAAATCTTTAGAAAGTCCTTAGAATAGTAGGAGAATGGTGATTATGTATAAGTCACTAGACACTGCTACTGTTGACCCAAGTAAGATCAAATAAATATCATGACAACTCTTGGAAGTGTTTATGTTCTTCCAGTTCTAATCAGCCCATTTAGGACTATCACACATCTTAATGAGAATGAATTGGAATCTTTCACTACTGCTGATGTGAATTAACATTGATGTGGAGACAACTAATGTTCTTTGAATTTTGGCAATGCCTGAGGAAATGATAGATGTACAGTTGAAATTTTTAAGAATTATAATGAGCATTCATCACTTCTTTTAAAGTGTTTTAACCTGGGAAAGAAACCATCACTTCTCTTTGTAAATACTCAATTCTTGTTTTCTTTTCCTCTCATTATCCTTATCAAATGGTTATTGAAGGGAAGCATCATATAATAGGCAGTCAAGTGGCATAGTAGATAGAGTGTCATCCCTGGAGTCAGGAAGACCCATCTTTCTGAATTCAAATCTGGCTCTAGACATGTACTAGCTGTGCGACCCTCTGGACAACTCACTTCACCCTGTTTGCCTTACTTTCCTCATCTGTAAAATTAGCTGGAGAAGAAAATGGCAAACTACTCCAGTATTTTTGCCAAGAAAAGCCTAAATGGGGTCACAAAGAGTCAAATATGACTGAAATGACTGGGCAACAACAAGGTCATATAAATATAAATTTGCCAAAGAGGAACTATTTGACAGAGGACTAGAATAGAAGATTCAGAAGTGGGTTCTAGTCTTGCTAAATAAGCAAAACCCTCAGCAAATCATTTCATCTTGCATTGCTCTAGACAACTTTCTAAAACTTAAAGTTGCAAAGATGGTGCTGACCTGCACTGGTAGAGGCAGTTTGTTCATCTGAAATTTTCCCATATCAGTGAAATCACACACCTGGTCCATATCTCCTGTCTTCTGCCCTTTGGACAACTGATTTGGTCAATAGACTTCAGATCATCAACTGTACAATAGAAGGTATATGTATTGATAAAAGCTCTGTGGTTGCCTTGCCAAGGTAATACTGTATGAAGAAATACAGTAATATGTTTTAAGATTATTGAACTATCTGAAAATATTCCATAAATGTTAGATGTAATATTGTCAGCATTTTAATAATTACAATCATTTCAAATCTTTGGAATCATCAGGTAATGGATTAGTCTGATAAATTGAATGCTCTATTTTTTACCATCATTTAGAAGGAAAACTCTGTGTTTCAACTCATAAAAAAGTCCTTTGAAAATTTTAGAGTGGCCCATTTCCTTGCCTTAGGGAGGAGGGAAGAGTCAACATAGCTTAATCTTTCTTTGGTGGTTGAGATAAAAGAAAGGGCCTCAAGGTCAGAAGACCAAAAACCTAGCTCTAGTTCTTCCCTTATCTAATTGTTTGATTTGGGGTATAGTTTTCTCTGTCTCAGTATTCTCATTTATAAAATGGGAACATAATATCTGTCCTGTATTTCTCAGTAATATACTTGACATGTAGAATAGTCTCCCTGTGTTTATGTATAGAGAGATGGCATCATAGCCAGAAAAAGAACTGGCTCTAATCCTACCTCAATTCAAACAAAAATTAAGGCATTGAAATATTAAATATCTTGCCTGAAAAAGCAGAATAATTATATTACAAAGGTATCCTGGAGTCAGAAAATGTACTTAGGGTGATTTTGCTACTGAATTTTAAAATTATATATATATATATATATATATATATATATATATATATATATGCACATGAACATACATATGCATGCATGTATATATTTCTTTGTATATTGTGTGCAAGTGTACATTGTATAGGAACATATATACATACATATACACATAGATATATTGATTCTGTGAGATCAATAATATGCTGGCTGTGTGATCTTGCATAAGTCATTTAGATTCTCATTTCTGTAAATAACTCTCAAAACTATATATCTATATCTATCTATGTCTATCTGTCTATCCATCTATCATCTGTCTATATATCTACTAGCTAGCTACCTAACTATTCCAGAGAAGGTGCTGATCTTGATTGGTAGAGGGATATTTCTTTTTTTTTTAAACTTTAACAAATGCTTTATTAACTTCTGGTTTACATCATTCATTTACACCAGATTTTGAGTTACAATTTTTTCCCCATTTTCTCCCTACCCACCATCCCAGAATAGCAGTCCCACAAGATATCCCCTTGTCCAATTTACACTCTCCCATATCTTCTCCCATACCCCCTTCGACTTTTCCATTAAAACAAGGTGAATCTCTGTGCCCCAATGCCTGCATATCTTATCTCCCAATTACATGCAAAATAGTATCAATAATAATATTTTTGTGTGTATATATATATATCTGAAACATTTACCTTTAAGACCTCGATTTTCAGATCCATTCCCTTCCTCCCTTGTTACCCATTCGCTCTGGGAAGATAAGTAATTCAGTATGTGCTGTACATATATAGCTATACTAAACATTACCATAGTAGATATATTGTAAAAGGCTGCTTATAATTCCCTCCTACCCATCCCACCCCTCACCTGGTCCATTCCCTACTTTGATCTTATCCCTCTTCGAAAGTGGGTACTCCCAACCTCCCCTTCCCCCAGCATGCCCTCCCCTCCATCATCCCCTCTCCCATCCCCCCTTCCCCCTACTATCCAGCAGGGTGAGATATCCCATTTAGTATGTATGTCATTCTCTCCCTGAGCCAGATTTAATGAGAATATTGTTTTGCCTTTTTGTCTTCCTGTTCTTCCCCTCCCCTGCAACTACTTCCCCTTGCTTCTTCTACATGAGATAGTGTCTTTCCCCAACTCCTCTTGCCACTTTCCTCTCTCACCTTATAATTTTACCCCTTAAGTATCATCCCTTCCCAACAAATCCAACCTATGCCCTCTATCCATATATAACTGTAAACGTATATACACACACTCGCATATGTATTCATATGAGCATATACCCTTCTTCCATTATTTTCATACTGAGAAGTTTCATCAGTCACAGTTTTTGTTTTTCCATGTAGGAATATAAATAGGTCAATTTGATAAGTTCCTTTTGATTTCTTTTCCCTGATTACCTTCTCAGGCATCTCTTGCTTCTTGTGTCTGGATGTCAAATTTTCTATTCAACTATGGCTTTTTCCTCAAGAATGCTTGAAAGTCCTCTATTCTACTGAATGCCCATATTTTCCCCTGAAACAAAATACTCAGTTTTGCTGGGTAGGTGACCTTTGGCTTCAATCCCAGCTCTTTTGCCCTCTGGAATATCATATTCCATGCCCTTCAATCCCTCAGTGTAGAAGCTGCCAGGTCCTGGGATATTCTGATTGTGTTTCCACAATATTGAAATTGTTTCTTCCTGGCTGCTTGTAGTATTTTCTCCTTGATCTGGGGATTCTGGAACCTGGCTATAATATTCCTGGGAGTTTTCTTTTTGGGATCTTTTTTCAGGAGGTGATCGGTGGATTCTTTCAACCTCTATTTTGCCCTCTGGATCTAAAACATCAGGGCAATTTTCCTTGAGAATTTCTTGAAGGGTGATTTCTAGGTTCTTTCTTTGATCATGACTTTCAGGTAGTCCAATAAATTTTAAATTGTCTCTCCTGGATCTATTTTCCAGGTCAGTGGTTTTTCCCATGAGATTTCACATTGCCTTCTAATCTTTCATTTGTTTGCATCTGCTTAACAGCAGCTTCAGTTCTCATAAAGTCACTAGCTTCCATTTGCTCCAGTCTAACTCTGAAGGAATGAATCTCCTCAGTGAGCCTTTGAGATTCTTTTTCCATCTGGCCCCCAAAATAGGAGTCTGATGTTGCATTTTTCTGTTTATTTTGTTTCCTTTGCCTTGGCATGTTGCCCCTTAATTACTTGTGTTTTGGGCTTGTTGTCACAGTAGGACTCTGCCACCAGACAGGGGAGCTTCTGTCACGAACGTGTGGGGGGACAATTTCTGTTTCTGGCAAGCTGGATACCCACCCCACGACCTCCACCCCAGACCACAATCCAGATCCAGGGAGGTTAAAGCAATAGCGATTGCCCCCCAAGACTGATCGCTGGATCCCCCTCCAGTTTGCAGGCCAGGAGCTGGAGCTGCCTCTGAAAACTACAAAATGGCGTGTCTCCTCAGCGGCTTCTAGCCCACAGGGGAGGAAGCTGACGCATTCCCCAAATACTCGTCCCAAAGTCCATAGGGCACTAACCTCTCACTTTGTCCTAGGCATGTCTGTGTTGGTAATTCTGGAATCACCACAGCTGCTGGTGTTCTGGGGTCTCTCCAGCCGGCTGCTGGCCCAGCCTCCCTAGGGCTAAAACCTCTCACACTGAGGACCTGGGCTCGGCTGCTGTGCTGGGCTGCCGGCTCCCAGAGTGCTGTGCTGGTCCTTCCTGCAGGGCTGCTGGGCTGTCCTCAGTGGGAGGTTAGCTTCTCTGTGTCGTTCTGTGGGTCCTGGGGCCCCAGAAGTTGTTCAGAGTCTCCTCTTACATGGTTTGGAGGTGATCTGGGGGGAGAGTGCCTTGGACGTGCTGTTTCTACTCCGCCATCTTGGCTCCGCCCCCCCCCGAGGGATATTTCTTACTTGAGAATTCCTTAAATGACAGATCTAGTTCCTATCCCCTATGCCTGTATGCCATACATGATTGTGTCACTAGAGATGATACATGTAAAAGTACATTGTATCATTGAATGTCCATAAAATGAATCATTATTGTTATCATTTAAATATCAGTGCTCACTGTATACTACTGTATTAAGGTACATTATTGTGTACTACACAGCAAAGGTGTAGTTTTTTGGGTTTCAATTTTAATGACCCCAGGAAGTTACATTCTCAATAATTTCTTGATTTAGAAACATATTGTTCAGATCTAGAAGGGACTTCAAAGTCCATTCCATCTTCACTCCCTCCCCCATTTTATACAGAAAAAGAAAATGATACCCCAAGTCTACAAACTCCCATAGGCAGAAAGTGGCAAAGTTGCAATGTAACTACCAAAATCTCACATTCTTTCTAACTGTCATGTTTTCTCATGATTTGCCTATTCTTCAGTTGAGGGAGGAGAGATGCCAGGGGAGTACAAGGACAACAGATAAAATCTGTTTAATGGCTTCTTCCTATTTTTTTTACTCAAAGTTAGCTCTTTCCCGGGTTTAAAATTTTATATGGGGATAGGGATTGGACCTATTATTTCTTTATTATATGTAACTTTTAGGTGAGGAAATTCCCTTTACCCACGCAGGTGGACACTTTCCATCAACTTCTAGATTTAGAGTTGCCTGGGGCATTTAGAGATTGAGGGACTAGGCCACAGTCAAGTAGACAGTTGTGTTAGAGGCAGTTTTCCTGCATCTAAAGCCAACTCTCTAATTATCCTGCCAAAAATCTAAACACAATAGGCAAATTCAGTTAAGTCCTAAAGATTATTAATTCCTGTTTGGAATATTAGGAAGATTCCAGATGGGGAAATATGGATAAACAAAAAAAATGTATGTTTTATTTGTCAGCAAAGATCACACTTGGACCTGGAAGGAGGTAAGAGTTAGAGAGAATACTCCATGGGGTTTGGAATTTTTTTCACCAAATATCAGAAGTAACTGCAGGAATCTACTTGATTTCACACCCCCTTCCACCCCTCCTACAAAAGGAGTCTACTTTTTGAATCTGTTCATATTTCCAATACTCTATAAAAGTAGCCTCAGGCTGAGCTATTAACAAAGCACTGTTGGGGGCGGAGCCAAGATGGCGGAAAGGAAGCAGTAACCTCACTGAGCTTCTTGGTCACTAAGTCTCAAGGGGTGAATCTGACCGGATTCCGGAGTGACAGAGCACACTGGAAGACAGAGCGTGGCAGAATCCAGCCCAGGAGGTTGCCCAGTGTGTCCGCACAGGTCGAGTGCAGAGCTCATGGGGTCTGCACAGCTCAGACCTAAGAGCAGACAAGCAGACTACACCAGAGAGAGAAAAAGCCCCAGCCTGCAGACTTACCAAAGAAGAATCGCAGTCATCTCGCAGAGGGAATGGATCATTGGAGCCAGGTAGGAGAGTTGGGCCCCCAGTGGAGAGAGTGGCTTCTCAGGCTGCATTCAGCCCCCAACCTGGAAGTTTAGAAACTGCCTGCCTGTATAATACAGGGGCTGGAATGGCAAAGTAAATTCCAGCTGCTCTGATCCTCCCATCCCTCCTTCATGAAGCAGAAAACCCAAAGATAAGTCTCCCACCCAGATTGAAATCCCAAGTTAATGGAAATAGCCTCAGGCTTGAGAATCTCCAAGAATGGGTGTAACTGAGACAGCCAGGAGTCTGAAGAGAAGAGAGGGTGGGGTCCCAACAAGCCCCACCTCACCTCACCAACAAAAGCCTACTTATAGCCCAGGGGTATAGAGGCAGAAATCTGAAGTGGTCAGATGCTCCCATACCTACCCATCTACATCCCTCATTGACTTCCCTGGCTTAGCCATAAACTAGCCACCCAGAGGTATTCAAAGTCAAGGATCAGGCCCCAAACTCATAGCCTGAGAAACTAAAAAACAGGAAGTCACAATGGGAAGGAAGGAAGTTGAAAAGGAGAAGGGGAAGGCAAGAAAGTCTATTCAAGCATACTATGCAGGGCAAGAACAACAAAACACACAGGACAATATAGACTCTCTGCCCACACCAGAGACCACAGAAGGAAACATGATCTGGTCTCAAGCCCAAATAGCATTCCTGGAGGAGCTTAAGAAAAATTTTAAAGACCAAATCAGGGAGGCAATGACCAACTTGGAAAAAGAAAATACCTCCCTAAAAAAGGAACTTCAAAAACTAACTGAAGACCATAATTCACTAAAAATTAGATACAATCAAACTGAAACTCAAAACTCTATGAGGCAGCAGGAGTCAATCAAAAAAAAAAAAAAAACACGATCGAAAAATTGGAAGAAAATGTAAAATATCTCACTGGAAAAATAACTGACCTAGAGAACAGATCCAGGAGAGATAACTTAAGAATTATTGGTCTACCAGAAAGTCATGATGAAAAAGCAGTCTAGACAACATCCTCCAAGAGATTGTCAAAGAAAACTGTCCTGAGGTCCTGGAATCAGAAGATAAAATAGCTATTGATAGAATTCACCGGACTCCTCCTGAAAGAGATCCCAAACTGAAAACTCCAAGAAATATAGTAGCCAAATTCCAGAATTACAAGATAAAAGAAAAAATTCTACAAGCAGCCAAAAAGAAACAATTCAAATATCGAGGAACCACAGTTAGGATCACACAGGACCTAGCAGCTTCTACATTAAAAGAGCGGAGGGACTGGAATTTGATATTTCGTAGGGCAAGAGAGCTAGGACTACAACCAAGGATTAACTACCCGGCAAAACTGAGCATAATCTTTCAGGCAAGGAGATGGACATTTAATGAAGTAAGGGACTTCCAGACTTTCTTAATGAAAAAGCCAGAGCTCAATGGAAAATTTGATCTCCAATTACAAGACTCCAGAAGGACATAAAAAGGTAAATAAGGGTAACATAGACTCACACATGCAGAAGTGCACACACCCACACCCACAAACACAAGCTCATTACCTGGGATGCAACAAGAGCAAAATGTTCACATCCCTATATGTGGAGCTGATAACTGTCAATATTTGAAATCTTTATGATTATCATGACCTGCAAAAGGTTTATACTTAGAAGGTGTGGGTATGAATGCACCAACATGGAGTCTAAAAAAAAAAAAGACTATTAAGGGGATCAAAGGTACTGTAATGGGAAAAAGGAAAGGATGAGCTAGGAAAAGGTAAAATATGCCATCTGAAGAGGCATCAAAACACACTATAGAAGAGGGGAAAGAAAGAGGGAGAGGAACATCATTTAAACACTATTCTCACTGGTTCTGGTTCAAAGAAGGAACAAATTAATCAGTGAAGTTTAAGATTCTAACATGAATAGACACATAAATTAATTAAATAGAGGAAAAGGAGGGAGGGAGAGGAGCACTGTTTGAAATTTACTCTCATTGGTTTGGAATCAAACGGGGAGTAATTTACTCTGATAAGTATAAAAATTTATTGTGTCCTATAGATAGTGGGAGGGTAAGGGGGGGGTGAAAAGGAGGAGACTAAAGGGAGGGATTAGAAGGGAGGGAAATAGTAATAAGGGGAGAGGGTAGGTTAAGAAGAGGGATCACTGGGTGGGAACACTGAGGGAGGGGGCGGTCAAAAGGAAAACTTCAAGGAGGGGAAGGGAGAAGGAAGAAACAAAAACATAAACAGGGGAGGGAATAGGATGGAGGGGAAGAGACAGATAGTCATTATTACTGTGAATGTGAATGGGATGAACTCTCCCATAAAACAGAGGCGGATAGCAGAATGGATTAAAAACCATAATCCCACGATATGCTGTCTACAAGAAACACATTTGAAACAAAGGGATACCCACAGGGTAAAGGTAAAAGGTTGGAGTAAAATTTATTATGCCTCAGCTAAAGTAAAAAAAGCAGGGGTAGCAATACTTATCTCAGATAAAGCAAAAGCAAAATAGATCTAATTAAAAGAGATAAGGAAGGAAACTATATCCTACTAAAAGGCACCATTGAGAATGAAGCAATATCACTACTTAATATATATGTACCAAGTGGTATAGCATCCAAATTCCTAGAGGAGAAGTTAAAGGAATTAGAGGAAGAAATAGATAGCAAAACTATACTAGTGGGGGACCTTAATCTCCCCCTCTCTGAACTCGATAAATCTAACCTCAAAATAAACTAGAAAGAGATAAAGGAGGTGAATAGAATCTTAGAGAGACTAGATATGATGGATCTCTGGAGAAAACTGAATGGGGATAAAAAGGAATTTACTTTCTTTTCAGCAGTACATGGTACATACTCAAAAATAGTACTAGGGCATAAAAACCTCACAATCCAGTGCAGAAAGGCAGAAATCTTAAGTGCATCATTCTCAGATCATGATGCAATAAAAATTATATGCAATAAAGGGCCAGGGAAAGATAGACTAAAAACTAATTGGAAATTAAACAATTTAATCCTAAAAAATTGGTGGGTCAAACAAGAAATTATAGAAACAATCAATAATTTCATTCATGAGAATGATAATAATGAGACAACATACCAAAATTTGTGGGATGCACTAAAGGTAGTTCTCAGGGGAAGTTTTATATCCCTGAGTGCATACTTAATTAAAGCAGAGAGAAAGGAGGTCAATGAATTGGACATGCAATTGAAAAAGTTAGAAAAAGAACAAATTGAAAATCCCCAATTTAGTCCTAAATTAGAAATATTGAAAACCAAGGGAGAGATTAATAAAATTGAAATTAAGAAAACTGTTGAATTAATAAATAAAACTAAGAGCTGGTTCTATGAAAAAATCAACAAAATTGATAGACCCTTAGTCAATATGATAAAAAAAAGAAAGAAGAAAACCAAATTATGAGTATCAAAAATAAAAAGGGGGAATCTACCTCTAATGAAGAGGAAATCAAAATAATAATGAGGAATTATTTTTCCCAGTTGTATGCACATAAATATGACAATCTTAGTGAAATGGATGAATATTTACAAAATCACAAATTGCCCAGATTAACTGAAGAGGAAGTGAATTACCTAAATAACCCCATCTCAGAAAAAGAAATCAAACAAGCCATCAATGAACTCCCTAGGAAAAAATCTCCAGGGCCAGATGGGTTCACTAGTCAATTCTATCAAACATTTAAAGAACAATTGATTCCAATACTCTACAAACTATTTGGGAAAATTAGTGAAGAAGGAGTCCTACCAAACTCTTTCTATGACACAAATATGGTATTGATTCCTAAATCAGGAAGAGATAAAACAGAGAAAGAAAATTATAGACCAATTTCCCTCATGAATTTAGACACAAAAATTCTAAATAAAATATTAGCCAAAAGACTCCAACAACTTATCACAAAAATAATACACTCTGATCAGGTAGGATTCATTCTAGGAATGCAAGGATGGTTTAATATTAGGAAAACCATCAGTATAATTGAGCATATCAACAATAAAACTAGCAGAAACCACATGATCATCTCAATAGATGCAGAAAAGGCTTTTGACAAAGTACAACATCCATTCCTATTAAAAACACTAGAAAGTATAGGAATAAATGGAGCCTTCCTTAAAATAGTTGCTAGCATCTGTTTAAAACCATCAGCAAGTATTATATGCAATGGGGATAAACTAGAAGCCTTTCCAATAAGATCAGGAGTGAAACAAGGATGTCCACTATCACCCCTCTTATTCAATCTGGTACTAGAAACGTTAGCAGTAGCAATTAGAGAAGAAAAAGAAATCAAAGGAATCAAATTAGGCAAAGAAGTGACCAAGCTATCACTCTTTGCAGATGATATGATGATATACTTAGAGAATCCTAGAGAATCAAGTAAAAACCTACTAGAGACAATAAATAAATTTGGCAAAGTTGCAGGATATAAAATAAACCCACATAAATCCTCAGCATTCCTGTACATCTCTAATGAAACTCAACAGCAAGAGATAGAAAGAGAAATCCCATTTGAAGTCACTGTAGACATTATAAAATATTTGGGAATCTACTTGCCAAAACAAACCCAGAATCTATATGATCACAACTACAAAACACTTCTCACACAAATAAAATCAGATCTAAATAGTTGGAAAAATATCAATTGCTCGTGGCTGGGTCGAGCTAATATAATAAAAAATGACAATTTTACCCAAACTAAACTATATATTTAGTGCCATACCAATCAATTTACCAAAAACTACTTTGTAGAGTTAGACAAAATAATAACAAAATTTATTTGGAAAAACAAATGGTCTAGAATATCAAGGGAATTAATGAAAAGAAATGCTAGGGAAGGTGGACTAGCTATGTCAGATCTTAATCTGTATTATACAGCAGCAGTCATCAAAACTGCTTGGTACTGGCAGAGGTGTAGAGTAGTGGATCAATGGAATAGATTAGGTGCAGGAGACCCAGCAGTTAATGAATATAGCAATCTATTGTTCGATAAACCCAAAGACCCCAGGTTTTGGGATAAGAATGCACTATTTGACAAAAACTGCTGGGAAAACTGGAATACAGTATGGCAGAAAGTAGGCATAGATCACTATCTAACACCATATACCAAAATCAAGTCTAAATGGGTGCATGATCTAGGTGTAAAGGATGATACTGTAAGCAATTTGGGAAAGCATGGAATAGTTTACCTGACAGATCTGTGGAGAGGGGAAGATTTTAGGACCAAACAAGAATTAGAGAGCATTATAAAATGCAAAATGGATAATTTTGATTACATTAAATTGAAAAGCTTCTGCACAAACAAAGCCAATGTAACCAAGATCAAGAGGGAGGTGGGAAATTGGGAAAGAATTATTACAACTTGTGTCTCTGATAAAGGACTCATTTCTAAAATTTATAGAGAATTGAACCAAATCTATATGAAGACAAGTCATTCCCCAATTGAGAAATGGTCAAAGGATATGAATAGGAAGTTTTCAGAGAAAGAAATTAAAGATATCTATAAGCATATGAAGAAATGCTCTAAATCACTATTAATTAGAGAAATGCAAATCAGAACAACTCTGAGATACCACATCTCTCCAGTCAGATTGGCTAAGATGACAAAACAAGAAAGTGACAAATGCTGGAGAGGATGTGGACAAATTGGAACGCTAATACATTGCTGGTGGAGTTGTGAACTTATCCAACCATTCTGGAGAGCAATCTGGAATTATGCCCAAAGGATTATAAATAATTTCATACCCTTTGACCCAGCCATACCACTTCTAAGGTTATATCCCAAAGAGAGCATAGATGTGGGAGGAAGACCCATATGTACAAAAATATTTTTAGCAGCCCTTTTTGTGGTTGCAAAGAATTGGAAACTAAAGGGGTGCCCATCAATTGGGGAATGGCTAAACAAGTTGTGGTATATGAATGTAATGGAATTTTATTGTGCTATAAGAAACGAGGAGGTGTCAGATTTCATAATTACCTCGAGAGACTTATACAAACTGATGCTGAGTGAGAAGAGTAGAATCAGAAGAAATTCGTATACAATCACAGACATACCATATCTGTGATGACCAACTATGACAGACTGGACTCTTTTCAGCAATGTAGTGATATAAATTAATCCCGAATGACTCAAGAAAGTGAGAAATGCACCATCCAGAGATATAACTATTAAGAACTGAGCCTGAATCCTGATGGAAGCAAACTAAATGATCTTGTTCTTCTCATTGTTTGATTTTATTTCTTCCTTACCATCTTCCATCCCACCTAGTACAATATGCCTTTGTAATTGGAATAATGTCTAATATGAATGCATTTGCAGACCCTATACTGTACTATATGCTGTCGTGAGGGGAGTGGGGAGGGAAGTAAAGGAAATTTGAAAATCAAGGAACTATGGAATTGAATCTTGTTAACTGAAACTAAACTAATAAATTAATAAAAAAATTAAAAAAAAAAACAAAGCACTGTTGTATTTGTAACTCTTTTCACACTGTCTGTGCCCAGAGGGTCAACACAGATCTTACAGGGGCAAGATTTTTCAAAGCAATTTAGGTGAATGCATTGTAAGAGATGAAAACCGCTATTGAAGTGTATGTGCTGGTCCAATTCATCAATGATAAAAAATTAATATCCCAATAAACTCCCTCAAAATCTTCCTTATTCTTTGTGTCTTTACTAAACCATTCTAATTTCTTTGTCTCTTTGTTTCCTTCTTGACTCCATCTGAGACATTCTACTCTAGGTTTTTAAGCGTTGTACTCATAGCAGTTGTTTCTTCAAATAGAAAATGAAGTACATAAATGAATGAACTGTGTGCATGATCTAATCCCACCAATGATTTCCATGCCCCCAAGGAATGATCTTTGCCTAAGTCTTCTGGATATTTCAAGAGATAGTATTAACTCTTTAGTTTGAATGTCACAAATGGAACCCTTCATCTTCCATGTTATATTCTATATAGGCAGCATTTGCCTATGGATGTCCTAAGCACTTTATATAAATTAATGTGACCTTTCACTTGATCCAAAATTTAGGTGGCAGGAGCCACTAACCTTATTTTACAATTTAAAGTGAAGGACAATGGAGATAAGAGCTAAAAGGAGAAGACAAGACCCACAGTCATTTTAATAAGTCAAGCATTCAGCTGAGCTTTCATGTGCAGATAGCCCCAGGAGGCAATGATGTCAAACAAGTCACTCTTTTTTTTTAATACCAAGAATATAGGATGTTTTTTGCCTGAATTATCTGGATAATCATGAAAAACTCTGTATTCCTCTTTGCTTTTAAAATATATATCACCAGAATAATTATTTATCCATAATTTTAAAAAGCAATAAAACTACAAATTAAATTGAGATTTCTGGGAATGTATAAAAAGAATTTATTCTTACAAATACCTATAATGGAAGTTTAGAGTAGTCATTATTCCCGGTTTAAGATAAAAAACAAACAACAAAGCATCTTTTCTTTCATTCTCATAGACACAAAATGAAATGTATTACACACAGTAAGCTTTTAAGAAATATTTAATAAACTATTTTGGAAAACAGGATTTAGAAGTACATATGAAATAAAACAACTCCAAAGCAGATATGGAGAAAATATTGATTCCATAAAAATAGATAATGGATAATCAAAAAAATCCTTCTTAAAAAGTTTAGTGTTTATTTATACATGTTACATTGTCAAAATTGCCTTTTTGTTACATATTATAATTTAATTGTTTTCTTTGCTATAAGAGAATATTCATTCCGGGGGAAGATGCATGAAATATAACTGAAGTTTAAAGACAAAAGGCATCAATGAGATACATGTTTTAAAGTTTCACATTCATTTTTAAAATTTTTTATTAAAAGTATAGAATAGACAAAAATTCTTAGGATTGCTGAGAATTTGGCAGTAAACAAGTTAAGATCAAAGACTATGAATGGAGTATCTATATATGTGTTTTGATATGCATACCTTATTAATTCTTGATTGGCTAGTAACAGTCAAAATTACAAATTTTGTTTTGAACCTACTAAACATCATTTAGTACACATTTTTCCAACTAGTCCAGAGGAATCAAGGTAAAGTCCATCCATAGCACTCATTCTTTTAATAGGCCACTCTAATAATTCTATTCTAGAAGGAAATAAGGTTAGTCTGACATGACTTGTTCTGGATGAAGCTATGGAGGCTCTTTGGGATCACAGTTCCCTTTTCTAAATATTCAATAATTATCCTTTTCATAATATTTTCATTATCAAGGTCATATTCTCTGACTTGTAGATGACAAACTTCTTTCCTGTATTTCAAAAGGGTACATTTGCCCTTTGAACTAAATTCTGGATCCCTCTCCCATTCTCTATAGTATAGTTACAGATATCATTGATGGTGGCTCTGGAATCATATCTGACAGCTCATTCAGTAATCTAGCATGTAGTTATTCTCAATATGTAACTTGAAAACATCAAGAACTTCTAGGTTTTCTCTTATTAGTCCCCTATTTATCTTAGATTTCAATTATCCATTAGCCATATTTGTTCTATTGTTTCTAATTTATGTATTATACTTTCCTGAGTAATTTCTAAATCATTTCTATTGTGTAAGGACCAACGTACAGGGTTATGAAAATGATTAGAAACAAATCAAACTTGCCTATATATAATATCATAGTTATTAATTATTCCTTATAATGTTTGAATTACTGATATTAATGTTGAATTAAACTTTCTAATAACATATGTATTTCAAAACAATATACAACATATCCTTTTGATACACTCATATGTTTTAAATAATTTGACATTGAGTTCAAATCATTTTGGTAGATTTTTTTAAAATAGAAGTTATTGCTTGTCACAGTTCGCACACAAGTCTAGCTAAGTATGGAGAGTCTCATCCCCAGGCATTTGGCAACTAGCTAATTAGTAATTTAGTTATATAATCCCACAAAAAAAAGAAAAGTCAAAATGCTCCAAAGTTAACAGAGGAAATGGTGAAGAACATTCAAAACTTCAAAGTCCAATAAATTTTTATATATTTTATGGACAATCATCATATTTTGTGTAGGAGTTGGACTAGATAATTTAGTGAAAAGGATAATAGTACAGGAGTTGGAACCAGTAGGTACCTTCAAAGTTGTATGGCCCGGGGCAAATCAGATCATTTAAATGAACCACAGTTTCTTCTTTTGTAAAATGAGAATAATAGTATCTATACTACCTAGATCACAGGACTTTCTGTGAATCAAATAAGATAATGGATTTAAAGCACTTAATAAATATTATGGTTTATATTATTATTGTATTAGAAAGTAACAGTATAGTAGAAAGTGTGCTGTAATGACGTACTATTATTTTTTTCAATTTTAATTGGCGAGTCCTGTTTTTATATTACAGACATGTATAGAGTACTCCCACTTTGTGAGAACTCTTGTAACAAAGTAAAACAGTTAAGATGAACAATTCAATGACCTCATCTGAGAGTGCATGCAGTGCTCCACATCTGTAGCACCCCACCACTCCTTTTATTTTTAATTAACAGAAATCTATTTTCTCTCCTTCCAATCCCCCACACCATTGGAAACAAATATGCACAGTCAAGCAGAACAAATCCCTTCACTTGCTGTGTACAAAAATATCGATACCTCGTTCAGCATCCTACATCCATTACTTCTTTCATGGACAGCAGTTTTCACCATCAGCCCTATGGAATAGTGGTGATTGCATTGATCATTATTATTATTACAACTTTTAAAATCATGTGTTTTACTGTGTTGTTGTTATTGCATTTAGGTTCAAACCCTTCCTATGATGCTTACTAGACTGACCTAGAAGGCACAGTGGTTAGAGTGCTAGGACCTGGAGTCAGGAAGTCTCATTTTCCTGAATTCAAATTGACCTCACACATGTCTAGCTCTGTGACCCTGGGCAAGTCACTTCACCCTGTTTGCCTCAGTTTTCTCATATAAAATGAGCTCAGAAAAGGAAATGGCAAACCACTCCAGTATCTTTTCCAAGAAAACCCCAAATGGAGTAATGAAGAGTCAGACATGACTGAAAAATGACTCAACCACAAGGATGACTATGAGCAAGTCATAATTTCTCTCTGACTCAGTTATCTTAGCTGTTGAATGAGGATAATAATGGGTATAGAACCATCCATTTAAGTTGTAAAAATCAAATAAGATTCCTCCTCAGTGAAATGAGGCGGTTTAACTAAATAATCTCTAAGATCCATCCTAATTCTAAATCTGCAAATATATGAACCTAAATATATTGCAAATGAGGTTAAAAATGATGATAATATTCCGATGACTTTCTGCTTGGAATGCAGTAATATTCCAACTTTCCACCACCCAATTCAATCCATTATGATGTGGTCAAGTGTGTCAATGGGTCTGTGAAGTCATCAGTGTGAATTTTCCCTTTAGTGATACAAATGACAATTATTTGTTATTTGTGTGTATGTATATGTGTGTATTGGCCTTGTATTAGATGCATTTCATACACAAAGAGACCATATCTTATATTTATTTTGTATCTACCTCAATTAATAATAGAGACTTGGCACATAAGAGGTACTCAATGAATATTTATTTGATTTATTGATATTATTTCATTCATGTAATGTTACTAATATGTAATATTCTTCCATATAATGGTTATGTATCTAATAAACAATTTAAACATTAATACACATATTTTTAAATAATCATTGCCAATTTAACAATGTGTTCAGAAATTTATTTTTATCTCTTTTAAATGAGCTTCTGGAAACAATTCTCTGGAAAAAAAAAGCCTGGGGTTCAGATTTTTCTCAGAATAAACTTTATGCTTTTCTATGCAATCAATTAATCATTTCTGTACATTTCAGTACACTGAGAAGCTCATCGTTTCAATAACAATGAAGGTGTCATGCCAAAATCTATTATATCTGCTCCCTGATTTCTGTCATGAATCTCATTCAATATGAATCCTAACAACTGTGCAGTCTTCTTGAAGAATAAATCTAACTTGAGACCACTCAGAAATAGGTCTCTTCTCCTATGGAGAAATGAACCTTTATAACTCCCTTAGTGCATTGTAAACTCAGCACATTAAATATAAATTGTACTATTAAGCTAACCACCCCTACTCCAAAATTTCTCCATGCATGGAAAAGACATCTTAAGTTTATGACATACAAACAGTTTAAATCAGAAAAAAATCAATGCATGTAAACGGAATCAAGACCAATTGACATAAATGAACAAAAAATTCTTGAACACTAGTTTGGCAAAAACTATAGCATTGAACTAAAGATGTGAGTTAACACTGCCATGCCAGGATTGTTTTTATATCTAGGTCATTTAGTGAGAAATATGATTTCAACTGACCTGCAAAGGGAACCAGATCCCATGAGTCTTTGGAAGGAAGTGCTTAGCAGGTTGGATTTTAGCGCCAGGACAGCTGTTAGAGATCATCTAAATCAGTCCCTTTATTTTACAAATTAGGAAACTTAGGGTCAGAAGCAATAATGGGAATTCCCCCAGGTAACACCTCTAATAAACAATGTGATTAGAACAAGAACATATCTTCTGATTTGTGATCCATTAAGCTTCCTACCATACCATGGTGAGAAAAAAAAAATTACCTAACCCATTATGTCTGGTCTGGCGAACTGTACTGATGTCCAGAGGAACATCATTGTCCCCAATCCCAAACTGATCAGGGGATCAAGGAGAACAGAACGATGTACCCTGAAGTGGAAGTAAATCTATGGTTGCCTTTCCAGCCCACTCCCTCGGACAATTTCCCAAAAACACAGCAGTTCTCTGTTTATGACAAAAGGGTGATGTCTCCATCTACCTCCAGAGTTCTGGCAATTGTACTATGTACTTCAAGACCAAGGGGAGACTCAAGATAATTTCAACTTGCAAACAAACCTCCAAATATACGTGAATTAAACCTTCACTTCGTATTGCATAGCTGTTTGGTTTACTTTATCAGGACAAGGGAAATTCATATGTAATATACTTGAAAGTGTTTTTTTAATTATTATTTTAATCCTTTGATTTACAGGAGGCACATTATATGCTTTGACCCTCTGGGTAAGATCAGTCAGTAATTCAATTCAATAAATACATAAAATTAACTCAAAACTCATTTAGCTTCCTTATCTTATTGAAGGGGAAACTAAAGCTGATATAGACTCAATGATAATTCCAGGGTCTGACAGCTCATAAATGGCAGAGCCAGGATTTGGACTCAGTTCTTCTGATTCTGTTCCAGAACTTAAAACTCCATGAACTATCATTTAGCTCAAATTTCTTGTTATCTTCTGATTTTGTTTACCCTGAGAATGTAAATGTGGATTTGGTTCATTTTGTTAATAGGAATAGGTCAACTCATTGGTCATTAGACAAAGATCACACAATAAATATCAACTGTTTAATTAATGTTTTAAATTATCAAAGAACTGTGCAATTCTTACCTCCCTTTGCCCCATTTCTGCCCCCTCTGTCACTATAACTGTCACTTCAAGAGTAGAAGGTGACAATTTGATATTTTTATCTCTTTCATGGGTTGTAGCTCCTAAAATTGGCCTACTGGACATCCTTCAGGCAATGAGCTGCTCTTAGATGGTGAATGAACTCTGCTTAACAACCACTGAACCTTCAAGATCTACCTCTGATCACTCTATCACAATAGAGGCTCACACCTTTTTTGCTCCTTTATTTGTTTTGTTGATTCTTATGTGTAAAATAAGTGACCTTTGGTCTAATGTCCCTTCCATCCATCTCTAAATCCACAAACATGATCCTCTTCAACATTCCTGCATATAGTGTGGAATTAAGATTTTTTTTTCTCAAAGTTCTTTAAAGAAACTGAAGAGAAATGGAAGATTTCTCAATCAACAATAATTTACAAAGTATATCATTTATGTATGTATATATGTATAGGATATATACATATATATGCATACACATATCTATGTATATATACATATATAAATGCAAATAGATGCAAAATTAATAAATACAATTTTGAACTAGCCTGAATCTGAGGTAAGGTACTGATTAGAGGGTTCCTTATTCCTCCTGGCTCTGTATTACTTTTACTGCTTTTTATTACTACAAAGTAGAAGCAATTATACAACTTCCTAGGGGACATGACTTTAATCAAACCAAATTCCAGTCACTGCTATAACAAGTGCTTCCTCAATATACTCCCACTATCCCCTTCAATTCCCAACCCCTTTATCAAACTGTTAACCCTCTGTCAATTCCCACTTTGTCCTGTAACCCTGCCGCCATCTAAGGTGGTATATGACCACTCTGACTAGGTCATTTATTCATTCAAAAAACATGTAATAGAGGCCTAATAGGTACCTTCTATATGCAGGCACTATTTTAAACCTTGGAAATACAAAACCAAAATAATTCCTGTATTCAAAGAGCTCCTAAGTTCTAACAGAAAAATAGTAGGTAATTGTGTATGTGTGTGTGTGTGTGTGTGTGTGTGTGTGTGTGTGTGTGTGTGTGTACCTAGATTTTAGGAAGGAATGGAAAGGTAATAGCAACTGATCAGGAGAGAACATAAGTCCTATACAGGAGGCAGAACTTGGGGTTGCGATTTAGAGGAAGCTGGTGATTCTAAGAGCATGTTTGTATATGTATCTCTGTGAGAGTTTGTGTTGCTAGTAAGGAAAACAATTTTCCAGAATGGCAGGAAAGACACAGGTTGGTATTGTTCATATTGTTGGTATTATTCATAAGTTGGTATTGTTCATTTTGAGTTAATAAAGAAAACTACTGTAATAGTCTAGCATATTATATTTGGGTTGGGTAATATTATTTTCATTAAGAAGTAAAATCCATTTGACGTTACTGAAGAGGAAAAGTAATGGGACAAGCACAATCTGATCCAGTAAATGAAGAAAGATGTCAGCTGAATTACATATCATACACACATAGATAGATAGATAGATATCTTGTATGTACATTGTAGTTTTCTTTGTGTCTCTCCCATTAGAGTATGAGCTCTTTGAGGGTAAGAACTGTTTTTATTTCTATCTTCAGCACTGACTCTATCATACCTGGAACTTGATAAGCACTTAATAAATGCATGTTGATTAAGAACTACTATCTGTTGCTAGGCAAAAATAATCATAAAATCATCACATTTCAAACTGAAGGGGCCTGAGAGATTCACTAAACTCAATATGAGATTTTTTATTCATTTTTATCCATTTTTTATTGCATAAGGAAAATAAGGTCCAATCACAGTAGGATTATATGACTTAAAGTCATAGAGATAGTAATTTGTCAAACTGGAACTAGAAACCAGTTCTGGATTTTTGTGCAGCCTTTTTTCCTCTCTTTAACAATTAGTTTTACAGTGTTTCTCCCCCTTTGAACTAGCCAGTTATTTGACTTATTAATTCAATTAATTCTTTTGGTGTAATGTATGTAGATACAACATATGTTGAGCTATTGTGAGAAGGTCAGGAAGTTGGATTTGGTGCCCCAAACCATTAGCACAGCCAGGAGATAAATTTGCATCTTCTTGTTCATCACTGGTCATTGACCTGAACTAATCTTCCTGCCACCATAGTAGAAAAGGAAGATAAAAAATTATCATAAGGAATGATTTTGCCCCAAATTGTCTAGGGCCTATGAATGCTTTCTAACCAATTGTATCTAGTAAACTGAATTCCCCTCTCATCATGCCAGTTTGGGAATTGGTCTTAACTTAATACTGTACATCTCCAGGTTGATTCAGCATATATTTCAAAATAAATTGCTATGATGTTTGAAAATCTGCATATCCACAAATGCATACATATACAAAGAATTAAGCCAATTCTGATCATATTCCCACTGCCTCAATATAAATAAATCAAATGTGAGGTGGAAAGCAGAATTGCAAGAAAAGCTTTAACATATTTTGCTTTGTAGCTTCCATGCCTTTCATCGGTGCAGATTAAACACTCAATCTGGCTGTTTGTCAACAGCCAAAGGATTACTTTCTTTTTTTTTTTTTTTAAAGCAATTGGGGTTAAGTAACTTGCTCAAGGTTACAAGGCTAGTCATTTGATTTATGCGTGGGTGCTCATTTTCTGAGGCCGGATCTGATCTCGGGTCATCCAAACTCCGAGGCCGGCACTCTTACTCACTGAGTCACCTAGCCGCCCCTTTAGGGCAATTGGGGTTAAGTAACTTGCCCAAGGTTACACGGCTAGGTTTTTTGTTTGTGCGGATAAGGTGTTGGAGGCCGGCTCCGAACTCAGGTCCTTCTGATTCCAGGGCCGCGCTCTATTCACTGCGCCACCTAGCCGCCCCTGGATTACTTTCTTTAATAAGCCAGAATAACTACTTATTTCTTAAGAGTTACAAGGGACTAATCTGATCTATGTTAAATTAGCACAAATATGAATTTCACAATACAAATAGAAAGAATAATGGCCACAAAATAATTGAATAATAATCTTTCAAAATTATAAGAAATAAATGTGGCCTCAAAGAAGAGAAGTAAAAATATGTATCTCCCCCACTTAGCAGAAATGAGGATAAATAGTTGTGGAATATTGCAAATACTGTTTGATTTGTTTTCTGGTTCTTTTTTCGACCTCTTCTTTCTCCTCTCTCCAGGTTTTTTTTTTTTAATATGGGATTACTTTTAAGGGAGGATAGATGAAAGGAATGAGTACAGGGAAAATTTAAGTGATATTAAAAAGTTATCATAATTTATTTAAAATAAATGTTTTTAAAGAATGTTTATTTCATCATCTATGAAATTTTTGGCAAGCTTCTTAGGAGCTAACTTTGGATCATAATTGTATTCTGCTTTTATATCTCTTGCTCAAATAAGCCATTTCTCTTTGGTCCTTTCACTGTAGTTGTTCAAAAGAGGTTGTTGAATGATACATCACTGTAGTAAAATTAGCATTTCAATAATTTGAGAGAGCTCAGAAAGTGGCAGCCCAGGGGGTCAGAGTTACAAAGATGCAACAGATGGAAAGAGGAAGCATTGCAATGGGAGGGAGTGTGTGAAGTTGGTACCCTGGAAATGAAGTTATGTAAAAGAGACTGATTACAAGTTTTTATGGTCAATAAAGATATTGCACAGATCTTTAGGGGAAAAAAAAGAAATAAAACCTTAGTCTTCAAAATTAATGCTTATTCTTCTAGTCAGGGAGGCATAGCGATCTTCATACAATTGGCCAGAGGGAAGGAGAGACCTGAGGCAAAAAGGATATCAGGCACAACTCTTCAAATGTTAAGTGTTTTTTCCCCTCTCCATCTACCTTGACTGTAAAATAACAAGGCCCTCCCCTCATTGCTCACTGCAAAGCAGAAAATAGACTAGGACTGATTTCACTGAATAATGTGCATAGGCACTTTTTGTTGGCTGAGAGCTAAGCACATTTACTGCAAAGGAATCAAATTGTGTTTTTAAAAAAATGCAGAGCCAGGAATTGTGCCCATAGGAGAGAAACTAAATGATTTATCTTTATGGCAGTCTAATCCATGAGTCTTACATTCCAATCAGTCACTGTTGTGCATAAACCAGTGAATGGTGCAAAGTAACTCTTCCAAAATTGTACTATTGGTGAAATGGGCTAATAAGAGGGACTTTTTTTCCTCCCTCTATACCCTACTGAGGTCAGTAGTTGGCTCACTGGAGACTTAGATGATTTGTTTCACCAAAGAGTAGATCAGAACTGCTTTGCCAGTGTTGAAAAATTGTAGCAGTCAAAGAGGAAAGACTATTGTTTCTTCTGTCTTAATTAGAAAAATTCTTAATTTTGTGCCTTAATCCTAAAGCTGCCATTTTTTAAGGCTTCTAATACAAAGTAAAAGACTGTATCATATGGAAGTAACAATTCTGGTAAAAATATTAGTGCTTTTCTAGTTGGCATTTTAATGGATTGGAAAGGGAATAGGAGGCAATATAAATACAAATGAGGTTTAGCGAGTTCATTCTTTTATCCCACTTATTGTATTATAATTTTGTCCTGTGTCTGCACTTTACATTTTCTTTTGTATCATTATAATGTACACAATCATCAATAAACACAAACATTTCAGTATACAAAAAGGTACAAATAAAATCATTTCTACAAGAAACTGAACTTCTGTAACATAGTTTACTTTGTAAAAATATATGTGTGGATATGTATATAATTATGATTTATATTTATATGTTTGTCTTTATCTATCTATCTATCTATCTATCTATCTATCTATCTATCTCTCTATCTACCTGTCTATCCCTCTGTTTGTCTATCTGCACTTGGTCAGAGGTGACAGGAAATAACACTGTGATTTCATTACTATGAATAATTTCAGATAAGGAAATTTCCTCTATCAATGCTAGTGTGCACCTTCCCTGTAACTTATAGTCTTAGAAATTTGCCTACACCACCTAGATGTTCAGTGATTGGCCCAGGGTCACACATCCAGTATGTATGAGACATGGGACTTATACCCAGATCTTGAATCAAAATATATGCCTCTCTTTTTCACATATCCATATATACAAGGTAAAAATTACTCTACATGCATTTTCTAGTTCTAGATTGCTTGTGAATCTCAGTGATTAAGTGTTCTTTAGCAAAATATTTTTAATATTGCTCTGCCTTTGATTCCTTGACTATTCAAATAAGGATAGTATCACATGCTCCTGGTCTTCACAAGAAAAGTTTAGGAGGACCAATGAGTTCCTATTCATAATGGTGGAGATAAATTGTTTTCAGTTCTTTGGGAGAAAGTTATCATTTATAGTAACTGCAAGAAACAGAATTGCTGGCTAAGGGTTTTAAATTTTTTTTCTTCTCATCTGTAACTATGCTTCCATGGTAAACACTTGAAATATCTGTTACAAGTTAGAATATCATTCTAATAAAGTGTGTCATCAGGCCCCTGGCAAAAACTCAAGTCCCCTGGGGAAAGCTGTCTCCAATAAAACTAGCATTTTAGACAGGGATCAGTACTGATACAGCTAGATATGGCTATAAATTAATAATCCTCAAATAGTCAATGACACAGTGAAGTTCAGTTGTTACTGAGAAACCCATTTGATATGGCTTTTCTTGTTAATAAAAAGTACATCCTTAAATAAGGGTTCCCAGGAAGTGGGAAGTCCCACCTAGCTTTGCCTAGATTCACTATCAGTTTGATTCCTACAGTGAAAAAAATCAGATAAACAATTGATCCAGTTATTTAGGTAAACTTTTTACAATTTTTTTTGTTTGACTGAATCAGCTGTTAACAGTTGAGCTGGTGTCACATAGATGTTGAGTCAAATCTGTCTTAAGATACAAGACTTATATCTTTTTTTTCTTGCCTATTGGATCCTCTTTGACAAGTAAAACACTTAGTTTTCTCTCTTCAAGGAATTTCTGTTCAGTCATTTTTCAGTTTTACCCCACCCTTTCTTGACCCCATTTGGGATTTTCTTGACAAAGATACTAGAGTGGTTTACTATTTCCTTCTCCAGCTCATTTAACAGCTGAGGAAACTGAGGCAAACAGAGTTAAGTGCTTTGAACACTGTCACACAGCTAGTAAGTGTCTGAGGTCAAGTTTGAACTCAGAAAGATGAATCTTCTTGACTTCAGGCCTGGCACTTGGTTCATTGCACCCCATAGCTACCCTTTAAGAAACACACCAAAATAAGGCCTTGATTGACACTGTATTTCCTTCTTCTTCTGTAGCCATTCATGCAAACTATGTGGCATAATTTATTTGACTCTTGATGCTAGAGTAAAAATAAATGTATTGTCTATATGACAGTTAATAAGCATTTATTTAATGCCTACTATGTACCAGAAACTGTGCAAAGCCCTGGAGAGACAAAGAAAGGCAAAAAACAGTCATTGATTTCGAGATCAAATGGGGAATACAACAGACAAACACCTGTGTACAACTGTGTGTGCTTAATACATAGAGATTATCAATAGACTTGCATGGGGGTAAAGGTGTTCAAACCTCATGCCTCATCCCTCATTTCTATTAAAAATATCTCATATATAAACCTAGATTTAGCAGAGTTGGTTGAGTTCCAATTTGACCATTTTACAGCTTAGACATTCTCTGTCAATGTCAAACATTATAGTATGTTGACTATATTGGGAGAGATGACTATATGTCTTTAGTACAATAAAGGAATTTTTGTTCCTTTGTATTGGGATTTATATTATATGGTCCTTTTGGATCATGCCAAATGTTTTCCTTGTTCTACAACTATATGTCAAGCCAATTGGAAGGAAGAATTACTTCAGTTCATTTCAGCAATCTCTGCTCTCTTAGGGCTTGTAATCTAATGGGATTGTAGGGAATATATGGCATTATAAGTGGGATGCAAGATAATATATAATGGGAGTAGAGATCCATACAAAGTGTTCTAATAAAAGGAAGGAGAAATCATTTTTAGATGGGGTGAGAAGAGGAAGGGAGGGAGTGAAGACTTTATTTAAAGCATCTGACTCAGAACCTGAAGGAAGAGAATAATTCCCAAAAGTTCAAATGAGTATATTCCAGACATGAGGAATGGGAATAAATGTGTAGACACAGGAGAGCACAGAATGAGATTGGAGATAAGATAGTAGGTAGTCCAGTTCATTCATAGATAGATACACACACATATACATATATTGTGTATGCATATATGTATTGTATAGTATGTATATGTCTATATGTATACATGTCTGTGGATATATATATTTACACAATATATACATATGTATGTGTCTGTGTCTGGATGTATAAACATAGACTAAGCCAGTAATGTAGATATATTTTGGCAGCATTGGGTAGGATTGATGAAATAAAGAGGGCAGAGATGGATGGCAAGGAAACCAGTACTATAGACTAAAAGAAAGTGAGAGCTCTGAAATGAATGGGAAGTCTTATTGCTGATATTGAAAGATACTGTGGTTTCACCTGGCAGTTCCATCTTCCAGTAATTTGCCAAAATGATTAACAAAATAGAAAAGAGAAGAGAGAGATGGTACCTATTCCCTGGGTCCTTTTTCAAGCAAAGTTTTCTCCCTTTGACTGTGTATCTTATAAATCTACAAGAGGGAATGTCCCATAAATGTTACTATGGCAAGATTGGATGTTTCCTAATGGTACTCAGAATGTTTTAGGGATTGTTTTAAAGAAACAGATTAAGGGCAAGATTCTAGTCAAAATAATTAATATTTGTATCTAGATTTTTAAGCACTCTAAGAGCAGAGATTCATTCCTGAAGCATGTGAAGGGAAATGATCAGAAGAAGGAAATTAAAGAGTAAGGCACTTGGATTCATCTGAAGTATCAGTCTGATCCAACTAGAGAAGCATACTTTGTAAGAACCAATGGGATGGAGTTTGAGCAAATAGAACTAATTTCCTATGAATGCATAGCATAAAATATTATAAAATGATAGATTTTTGGAATGTGAAAAAAGAAATGATAATATGGAATTGAAATGGATGGTTATTAGAAATGCTAGGTGAGAGAAATAGAAAAGGCAATGGTGACCGCTAGCTTTTGAGCCTTAATGACAGTGGATACTATTGTAACATCAACAGAAAAAGTGAAATTAATAGAAGATACTGATTTCTATATGGAGTTGATAATTAGTATTGGACTATGGAATTTAAGGTAACCAGTGGGTCATCTAGGTGGAAAGATTAAGTGGATAATTGGAAGAGAGATACTGGGTGGTTGGGGCAAAAGATAAGGAACAGGACACAAACTGAGGTTCAGGAGAGAAATTTGGGCTGAATATATGAACATTTCATAATTGGAATGGAATCATTTAATGAGATGTAGTAGAATTTGAGGAATCATTTTGATAAATGATAATCGAAAACATGTGAGTGAATTAAATTGCCAAGTGAGAATGTATAGAGAAGAAAGGGCATCTAAGGGCAAAGCATAACCTTGATGAATCCCACAAATTTGCAGAACAAGAATAGCATAGAGATCCAATGAAACAGACTGAAAAGAGTAGTCAGACAGGTAGGAGGAAACTGGAGGCATGTCCAATACTTCCCTTTGTTTTGATGAATTATATTTGTTTTTCACAAGGTTGGGTATCTGCTAAGAGCAGGACAGATTGCTGCACAGTGTGAGATATGTAAAAAAAAAACATTTTTTTAATACACAAGAAAAGGGGAGCAGTAGGAGTCATAAACAAATGAAGAGATTTTGTTTTTTAAAAGTAAACTGTAGCAGAAGTTCAGTCTCATAACTATGCAAGCATTTTTATTGTACTCTGTATAGTGAAAAATTTATGTTCATTCATGATTATTAAATTTACAATAAAAATGGTTTAATTTAGAAAAAAAGACACTGAATCTCAATAAGACTGACTTGATCAGGATTGCAAAGCTAACATGTTTGTCAGACACCAAACCTCTTTGTCTCCAGATTCCAAATCCAATACTCTCTTACCTTACAAAAAAAAAAAAATTAGGGGTCTTTAAGACAGATATGTGGAATCTGAAGACTAATGTGGCCCTTCATAATTACCATGAAATTATATTGCTCTGACCACACTATTGTTCTCCATGCTGAAGTTTTCCCCAGTGGATTTCCAGGCTTTGAGCTCAAAGTGAAAGTCTCTGGAAAATTTGAATAACATTTTGAAGAATTGTGAAAGATTAGTTTATTTATTGCTGAAGGAAAATTTCTACCAAGGGAAAATTTTTGTTCTCATTCTGAAGAATCTTTACTATGAACTATGTAGAACAGACTCAATTGGCCTGAAGAAGACTCAGAATATCAAGAAATCAATCCTGTTTTCAAAATATAACTTTCAGGCCTCTGGATTAAGATGGATTTAATCTCTCAAGGAGTGAAGATAAGGCAGTTGGATAGTATTTGAGATATAAATGGTAAACTGAGCAACGCTTTTAGAGTTCAATAGCAAAAGTCCCAAACCTATCACAAAAGGTACTTTGTAAAAAAAATGCATCCCCATCTCATGTTGGTGAGAACATACCATCATTCGAGTATCTGAATATAATGCTGATTCAAATTTTCATCCAAGGTTACATGATAAATTCAATAATCAACATCTTCCCCAAGGCTATTTTTAAAGGGGTAGGGAAGACAAGAAAAAGGAGAAAACATATTTAATGAAAAAGTACTGATACAGAATTTCATGGATAGAAGTCCAGTTAGTTCGTTATCAGATCTGATGCCTTTTAAGGTGGATCAGATCAGGAATCATTGTGTCTTACATGAAAAAGGTGAGAATAGGAATGTTTGAGTGTCCTGGCATTGAGCATTTGTTTAAAAAAATTCATTAATGAGGTACCAATATCACTAGTTATAATCATAAGGGGAAAAAACCTGCACATTGAAAATGAGCTTTCTTGTTAGAATGATTCATTTAAAAATCAGTCAACTACTGCCTTCTCCAAAAAAAAAAAAAAAAACTGAGGGAGAACAGTGGATAATTGCTCATGAAATTTATGAGACCAGCATGAGTATCTTTCATATACTACAAAACACACAAGATAGTCCTTTTATGCTGAAAAAGGTAAAGTCATAATAGATTTCATATTCTAGTTTGCAGAAGAACTTCTCCAAGGCAGCTGATTTGCTTTGTTATGGGACCTATGCATATTACATGTGTCTATGTCCTTAAAACAGGTAATACCATTTGAAGGTAATATCACCAAAACCCCCAAATGGAGAGGGATACAGAAATAGTCTCAGGATGGTGGAGGAGTTTAGTTTAGTGGGAAAAGGACTAGCCTAAGGCTTTGGCAATTTGGGAATCTCAGATACCAATTATAGTAGTCATGTGACCTTGAGCAAGTCATTTTTCCTTTGGGGAAGCTCAAGTTTTTTTATCCATAAATTAAGGTAATGCATAGAACTTTATGATTTGTTGAAAGTATTTTTTTATTTTAAAAATACTATTTCTGTTATTTCTGAGATCTTCTAGTAAAATGAATTATATAATATTAAGAATGTGGAGCTGGTGCAGAAAAAAGTTCTCATGAGACCACCCAAAAAGGGGTATGTCATTAAAAGAGAAGCTGCTTAATCTTTCCAGATCAACTTGGAATTGGTGGATTCTCAATAAATTAAAATTATTTTCAAGGCAGAAGGAAAGAAAGAAGGAAAGAAGAAAAGAGAGAGAGAGAGAGAGAGAGAGAGAGAGAGAGAAAGAAAGAAAGAAAGAAAGAAAGAAAGAAAGAAAGAAAGAAAAGAAAAGAAAGAAGGAAAGAAGGAAGGAAATAAAAGAAAGGAAGGAAGAAAGAAAGGAAGGAAGAAAGAAAGAAAGAAAGGAAGGAAGGAAGGAAGGAAGGAAGGAAGGAAGGAAGGAAGGAAATCTCTAAACTGTTCCTTTCTAGGGGAGAATTGCTTTCCATCACTTCTATTCTAATTCCAAGTGTTCTAAGAAACAGAAGTAATGACTTCTTGGATTATGGAATGAACATAACTGGTAGATTTCACAAAACTGGCTTTTATCTTACTATTTGTGTCCAAATGCTGACTTCAGCTTCCACATCTCATAGTTTGCCCTTCCTTGTTTATTTCTATTGTTACTTTAGTTAAAATCTCAAACCTCACTACAATAATTACTCACAACAAAAACTCCTTGCAGTAGGAAGATTGCTCATTTCCCAGCTGGCAACCCACTTATTTTGAGCAATAATCAATACAACAGAATTCTAGTAAAACAAAAGAATTAGGACACTGCTTTTGAGATTTAAACAATAGATCACATTTAAAAATCCCTCTTTCTTTAATTTTTGTAGCTTCCAAGAAATTTTTATATTTAACAAACCCGGAGTTGATAATTAGTCCAACTACACATGTACCATTATCCTCCTAGTTCCCCCACATATACACTTTTAAAAAAGAAAGAAATCGCCTTTTAATCCTCAGAAAGATTTTCAAATTTCCTTGTTTCTTAAAAACATTTTGATAATTCAATTCAATCCAATTTAATTTTTGTCAACAAACATTTTTAGTATGTACAATGGACCAAGCAAGGTATCAGGTACTGAGGGTACAAAGACCAGAAACAAGAAATTTACTATCTATTAGAGTCAAACAATATTAAAATATAACATCAAATATGAAAACATGTCTGAACTAACAGATGGACTCTAGTACTAACAACTGACATGTAGAACTTTAGGTGTACAAGATATTTTAAATCCATATTACTGGAGTAACAGAACAGTTCTATGAGGTCAATGCTATGATTATCTCCATTTCATGTATGATATAACTGAGGCTCAGTACATAACTTCCCAAAAGGCCCAGAGCTAGTAAATGTTTCAGGTGGGATTCAAATCCAGTCTTCTTGAATCCAAGTCTAGTGTTCTTCCTACCATGTCTTACTGCTTTTATGGACAATTAGAAACAGGGAATTCTTAGTAGATCATATGCCCATTTCTCTCACTGTAATCATTTTATTACTCATGGAGTTCTGACATATTTGGACTATGTTCTGTATTTCTGGAGATCCTGTGCATTTCGAGTGTGTTTTACTCAAATTCTGAGTACTATGGGACTGAAACAAAAGACATTCAGCTTAACTCTATTTTGAATCTCGTTTATGGTTTAAGATTTTGTACTAAAAGCTAGCAACTCTATATTAGACAATATAGATATGGATGTAGAAGCTAAAAAAGCTAATGCCATATCAGGCTTCATTACATAATGAGGGACGTGGCAACTCAGTACTTCTGTTCAACTGTCTTGAGTTCATATCAAGACGATTGTGTTCAGTTCTGAATGCCACATTTTTAGAAGACTATTGACAAGATGGGTTCATCTAAAGGAGGGTGGCCATGTGAAGACTTCTTATAGCAGCTAATGATGTTTTAGAGGAGTATTCAACGATACAAAAGGTGTCCATGTAGGAGAGTGATTAGCTTTATTCTGCTTGGCCCTGAAAGGCAGAACTGGGATCAAAAAAGGAAAAGGACTACATACAGGGTGGCATATTTTGGTTCAGTACTCAGAAAGAAATTCCAAATAATGAGAGCTTTCAAAAATAAAATGAGCTGACTCAACAGGCAGTATGTTCTCTTGACATTGGAGCTTTTAAAGCAGATGGTAGATGATGACTTGTTATGAATAATGTAGTAAGTACTTAATAAATGCTTGACTGATTGACTGTTTGGTTTGGGGATTGGAATATATAACCTTGAAAGACCCTTTTGCACCTACATTTTTATGACTCAACTGCCAAGATAATGATTGGTGAAACCTCATTCACAGGGATCTTTGAGAAAAAGCTGAATGATCACTGCATGATTTTATAAAAGTTTGAGGAGTGGGTGATTAGTTCTTCAGGATTTTCTGAGATTATGAAAGCTTCATCCTCTGAGGAGGAATTTCATTTGAGGAATAGCCAGAAATCATTCAAAGCAAAGTAGGATATCCCAATTTTATTTTTTAAGTGATTTCTGGCTCAAATACCAGACATGTTTTCTTGGGTCGTTTATTTGTTTTTAATTAACGTACCTGAATAGGCCTTCAATGAGAATTCAACAATGGGATATGGAGAAGCAACAAAGACAAGGATGACCTATTTCACAGTTTCATTACCTATTTTACAAGATTATTGAGAAATATCACTATTACTATAATTATTGATTGACAGTAATAACTTTTGCCAAGGGCCAGTTTCAGTGAGTGTAATCTCAGCTCACAATTTCTAAAAGGGGGATAGAGTGTTGATCTTGAAATCAGTAAGATCTGGGTTTAAATTTTATACTTATTAATTGTGTGATAACAAGCAAGTCATCTAACCACCGTGAGCCTCAGTTTTCACCTATGTAAAATGGGAAACAATGTTCATAGTAACAATCTCAGGTTGGTTGCAATGATCAAATTAAGTAAATTATGTCAAAGTGCTCAGCAAATATTAAAGTTTTTATGTTATTTCCAGTTATTATTGTTAGGGACAATTGTGACCCTATGTAACCAATATTGTGTTTTTACGTAAGAAGTGTTTGAATGGTTTTGCAATTGACAAGGTGTAAAGGCAAGCACCCCAACATCCCCAGGTTGGCTGCCAACACAGGTTCTTAGATCTGCTTTTCAAAAGGAAAGCAACTCAAAATGGGTTAACAAGCTTACTTTAATCAATCAAACATATATCATTTACCTAGTTCAGGGGGAAAAGGTCAGCACCCTGAACTTCAGAGTATACAGACAGTAGTTTCAAAACAGAGAAACAGATCAAGCAGACAGGTTTCCAAACTGCCCAACCATTACATACATCAATACCAAATCAGTTACCAGAGAGGGAAGCATCAACATCTGAGTTTTTAAAGCCGGGGGGCTCTCAACAGCTGCCCAGAAATCATACAACAATTCTCAAAGTGAGCCCCAGAACAAAGCCCCCCATCAGGGTTTATATAGCCTTCTCCTGGCTCAAAGAATGTAACAACCTTCTTGACCCACTGCCCAATCACAAAGTATCAAGGTGTGAGCTTTCCTGAAAAACAAACCTCCTACCACAGGCTCCAGGTGCACTTAACCTAGGGGCAGGGAAGATCTTTAAATTTGCATTTCCATTACACAAGGAACTACCCTTTTGGAGAGAAACTTTTAAAAACTTATTTACTTTGTATTTTATTTTCTCCAATTACATGTAAAAACAATTTTCAGCATTTGTTTTTAAAATGTTGAGTTGAGTTGAGTTGCAAATTCTTTCCCTCCCTCCCTAGCCCCATCATTGAGAATATAATTTGCTATAGGTTATATATGTGTAGTCATGTGAAGGATATTTCCATATTAGCCATGTTATAAAAGGAAATGTAGATACTTAAAAAAAAGAAAGATTTTTTAAAGTATGCTTCAATATGTATTCAGACTCCGTAAGTTCTTTCTCTGGGTACGTATAGCATTTTTCATCATAAGTCCTTGAGAGTTGTCTTGATTCATTTTATTTCTGAGAATAGCTAAGTCATACATGGTTGATCATCTTATAATATCACTGTTATTATGTATAGCATTCTCCTGGTTCTACCCATTTCTACTTTTAATCAGTTTAAGTAAATCCAGGTTTTTCTGAGAATATCTTGCTCACCATTTCTTATAGCACAATAATATTCCATCATAATCATATACCACAACTTGTTCAGTCATTTTTTGAGACCATCTTAAAGACTTAAAAGGAAATTACTGCCTTTGGAAAGACAAGGCAACAAGAGTTTATGGAATGCATTCTATGTTAGAAGTACCATGCTAAATGCTGGGATTATCAATACAAGCAAAAAGAAAAATAGCCCCTGCCCTCAAGGAGTTTCCATTCTAATGAGGGAAGATAAAACACTAAAGAGAGCTAAAAAGAAGTGAAAAATATGTGCATGCATGTGCAGGGGTTTGGGGTCAAAGTCCTGAGAATCAGAAGCAGAGCTAGGAGGAAAATGAAGCTGGGTGATCTGGGCCTGTCCTCAACATGAGACCCCTAGGAAGAATGCACAAATGGCCAGAGGTAGTCAGAGCAGTGAAAAGGTCCAGGAGAAAAAGGCTTCAGATGATGAAGGAAATTCCAGGTTAAGAGGGCAGCTGAGATAGCTAGTGGACTGGCTAGGTATCAGGAAAAGGCAAGGCTTTTGCACAATTGTGCAAAATGAGAATTACACTTTAAAATGATGATATGAGAGAACTTGTGTCTTTTTCTTTGAAAAATATTAAATAGAAAAATGGTTTAGATGTAGTTGTCTTCCTTATAAGGAACTAAGACATAATAGTGTATAGAGCATGGAACAGGTGAGTCAGAGTATTCACACAGCTGGGGATGAACCCATAATAATTGCTTCTTCCTTTTCGTAGTGTATAGTGGTTACTTTAGTATCTATAATGACAAAAAGACTTTCTAGGGTTTGTCCTTTCCTCAAATATATGCATATCATGTGATTTATTATTTATATTTCTATTACCAATTATGCATGTATTCTGCATATAAATTTTGCTATATACTTATGTCTCCCTCATAGAATATAAACTTCTTCAGAAGAGCAAGTATTTAACTTTTATTTGTATTCCTAGCTCTTAATACAGTGCCTGGTAAACATAGTTGTTCTTGTTGTTAAGTCATGTCCAACTCTGCAAGTCTCCATGGACCATACTGTCCATGGGATTTTCTTGGCAAAGATACTGGAGTGGTTTGCCATTTCCTTCTCCAGTAGATTAAGACAAACAGAGGTTAAGTAACTTGCTCAGGGTCACACAGCTATTAAGTGTATGAGGTTGGATTTGAACTCAGGTCCTCCTGACTCCAGGCCTGATGCTCTATCCACTGAGCCATCTGAGTGCCTCTGGTAAACATGGTAGTAGGCACTTAATAAATGCCTATTGATTATTTGATTGATTGATGTCAATTAATTCAGGGTATTCTAATTGACTGTTATATTCTATCTAGTATCAACAACATTTTTCTCCTTAATAAATGGATCTTTTAAAAGTATTATCATGGGGTGGCTAGGTGGCGCAGTGAGTAAGAGCGCTGGCCTCGGCGTTGGGATGACCCGAGATCAAATCCGGCCTCAGAAAATGAGCACCCACACATAAATAATGACTAGCCATGTAACCTTGAGCAAGTTACTTAACCCCAATTGCTTAAAAAAAAAAAAGTATTATCATTTGAAGACCAGACTAATATTAGGCTGATGGACCTCTAATTCCTACCTGCAGAGCCCATCTACCCTCTTACCTCAATGGAATTACTAAATAATGTGTGGCCCATTCCTGTGTTTGCCTTTCCTCAAAAAGATGTTGCCATTTATCATTATCCTTTATTTATAGTTTTATTTATTTTTTTTCTTTTTGGAGGGGGGAAGGCAGGGCAATTGGGGTTAGGTGACTTACCCAAGGTCCCATGGCTAGTAAGTGTGTTAAATGCCTGAGGCCAGATTTGAATTCAGGTCCTCCTTCACTGCACCACCTAGCCTCACCCTGTTTACAGTTTTTCAATGAGTTTTCCAAAGGTGGCTATATCACAATCCAAGCCAATTTAATGCAATTATTTATAACATACTCTGTTAAAATCCAGATATATGACATCCCAGGCTCTTGTTCCATTCAGTAATGTTTTAATTTGATATGTTTTTTTTTCTGATCCTAAACTCTTTATTGCTTATGTTTTCATTTTCCTCCAGATGTTTATAGATTTTTATCCCTACCTATGTTTTTTTCTAAAGGCCTAGTAAATGTTGACATCAATCTTACCAGATGGATAATTCTTAGCACATCTGATTTTAAGTCCATTTAATATGGCAACTATTTCCTCCCTCTCCTCAAATAAATACAGATTGGTTAGAGCAATAACAACAAAATATGCACTTCCCTTGATAACTTATGCTGTAAGCTAGTATGATTAGTTTATTTGTTTATGATCAAGTGGCCCACAATGCAGTATTCCTTTTGGCATTTTTTGTGGGTGGCTATTTTTGCATGGTTTTTATTCCTGCCTAATTATCTTGATCTCATTTCTTTATGTTTTATTAAGATTTGGTGTTAAGAATGAGTTCAATATTATGGTCACCTTAGAATTACCATTAATTCTTTGTCTTTTTTTTTATTAGCAAAATATTTTCCATGTAACAATGATTCCCTGAGTAGGGGTTGGGAACCTGTAACCTTGAGGTCACATGTGGCCCTCTAGGTCTTCAAGTGCAGCCTTTTGACTGAGATCAAGTTTTATAGAACAAATCCTTTTATTAAGGGGATTTGTTCTGTGAAATTTTTATTCAGTCAAAGGGCTGCACTTGAGGACCTAGAGGGCCACATATGACCTTGAGATCATAGGTTCCCCACCTGTGAGTTGTTTAGCTGTATTATTAAAATAAGCAAAATGTTCAAGGAGTCTTCTGTAAGAAAGTCTGTGACCAGTCAAATATTCAAGGTCTTATACTTTGAAAATCATGAACAATTCCCCTCCTTTGATGTCACCCTATAGATATTAGGTGAAAATAGAAAAGAATCTCTGTGCCCTAATAAAAAATATACCTGAATTCAAAGTACATGAGTTTTGTTCTACTTAGGTGTAATTATATCACACATGTTCTGGAAAAAATAGCAGATATTTGTCATAAATGAATATGTCCTGTAGAAAGAAGGAAAATATACGTAGACACAATTCTTCAAGTAGTATCTGACTCATTTATGATTGAGATATTCTGCAAGGTGTAATGGAAATGTAAATTTAAAGATCTTCCCTGCCCCTAGCTTAAGTACACCTGGAGCCTGTGGTGGGAGGCTTGTTTTTCAGGAAAGCCCACACCTTGATACTTTGTGATTGGGCAGTGGGTCAAGGAGGTTGTTACATTCTCTGAGCCAAGAGAAGGCTATATAAGCCCTGAGGAGAGGCTTTGCTTTGGGGCTCACTTTGAGAAGTATTGTGTGATTTGACCAGATGAGACTCTGGGAAGCCGTTGTTGAGAGCCCCCCGGCTTTGAAAACCCAGATGTTGATGCTTCCCTCTCTGGTAACTGTGATTTGGTATTGATATAATGGTTGGACAGTTTGGAAGCCTGTCTGTTTGATCTGTAAGTTCTGTAACTCTGAAGTTCGGGGTGCTGACCTTTTTCCCCTGAACTAGGTAATGTATGTTTGTTTGATTAAAGTAAGCTTGTTAACCCATTTTGAGTTGCTTTCCTTTTGGAAAGCAGATCTAAGAACCTGTGCTGGCAGTCACCCTGGGGATATTGGGGTGCTTGCTGCTACACAAGGTCTTATGAACACACAAAATAGCATTCAAGAAAACAATATCTGTAGATTAAGTAATGCCCATTGATATGATCTTAAGAGTAATAAAAAAAGTTTAAAAATCTACTTAAGGAAATTTAATCATTGTTTAAGAAGTTTTCCATTGGAGGTCAGTTCATAATTCCTATACATATTTAGGAGGATAGCATTTTTATTTATTTCGTGTTTGTAGACCTTCCTTATTTAGGAGACCCCAATGGAGAGCAGTGAGAAGGAGACGGAGAGAGAGGAAGAGGGAGAAAGAAAATGGAAGGGGAAGGAGGAAAGGAACTGTGTGTTTATGATGATAACATCCCTGGATTAAAAGTGAAATTAAATGGTAGCACCTAAAACTGAGTTTAGCATAGGGAACTGAGTTCTAGATCTTCTTGTGGTGGAATAAATACAATTCCCCAACTTCAAAGGGGTAAGGAGAGGAAATCCTCTAGAATAGTTCTTCTATTTTCCCTCATCTTCTGTTCATGTATTTTTTACTGGCCCTTTCCTCTTCCCATCCACTTCATTTCTTCTCTTCTTCTTCTTCTTCTTTATCATACTTTTCCACTTTATTCAACCCTCTTCCCCATCCCCAAAATCCAAAGTTGAGATAGGACATGTAAGAGAAGGGAAGAAATACATGGATGTATGAACTGTGGGAGACAATATGTAAAGGAGGTACATTACTTTTAGGGAGTTGTCTTCTTTCCCCTTCTTCCTCAGTCCTATTTCAAAGAGTTTGACTTTTACTTTGATAAAAGACAGAGAAAGATAAGTAGCTTAACTGCATTGTAAACCTAATTGACAAATTGTTTGCTCAAATGGACTAAATTGACCATCTGTTTGCTGTCATATAGATATAGTCTCAGTGATTTTTATGAATGGAGAACTGAAGTGATCTTTCAGTGTTTCTGTCCTCTTCTAAATGTACTTAGACAAATTTTTAGAAAAGGAAAACAAGATGGATAAAGCTATATATTTGGTTATATGTAATGGTGTATCTTGCTAATTTCCTGATGTAAAGCTTTGCTGAGAAATCATTTCATTAAGTGTTCCATTTGTAATCAGAGTGTAGTGTTTCCTAATCTAAGCATTTACTTAGTCATTTCTCAGACTCAGAGGGCTATTATCCAAAGAACACCTCACTGAGTGAAACAAACAAGTGTCTTTACTGGCTCTAAGTGTTGGCTGTGTATGTAAGAAAGGACCTAGCATAGATCCTTTTGCCTTATGATCCTTGACATCCTTTGAAGAGTAAATTGATTCCACTGAAAGGAATAGATCAGTGGATATTATCCCCAAACTAAAAGCCAAATGACTGTATTTGGAATCCGGACTCCCTAACGACCACAGTTCTGATCTTTTAGGAGGGATGTAGTATATACATATAGCTGGATTAAAGCACCTTGAGGAAGTCTCTAACATAACTGCTTCCATATATGCAAAATGAGAAAAACCATTCCTATCCTTTCCACTTCTTGGAGTAATCCAAATACTCCATGTTGAAGTACTATGTAATACAGAGGACTGGGTGATTTAGTGAAAGATCACTAGAAGGCATGGCACCTAGGTTCAACTGCCATCTTTCAAGTGACATTGAGCAATGTACATATTTACTCTGACCTTCAGTTTCTTTATCTATAAAATGATAGTATTGTTTTACATGAGCTCTAAGATTCCTATAAACTCCAATGTTTCATATGAGAGGTAGTTGATTCCAGGTCTGATATGCTAAGATTTTCTTTCTGAGTCTTCTAACTCTCCTACCTGTCCGTATTATGAACTCAGCCTCTGAAATAATATCCAACTTATCCTTTTAAAAACTTTTAGATAGGGTGTTTGCTAAGATGGTATAGTAAAAACAGTTAACACAAAATAATACAAAAGAATCCCGGGCTACCCTCCCCCACGGGTGCACAGAGTGAACTGAAAGTAAAATAAGGATGAGGCACACATGCAGAGAACACGGTTAGCAAGAGGGCGAACTCACAATTTAACAGGCTGTTTGGGTTTGGATGACTCAGAGTGACTTAAATAGCAATTGTTTCTGTTTTGGCCAGAAACCTGAGGGTCTTCCCCTCCCAGCTTGATTTTTTGTGTGTGTGTGACTAGATAGAAGAGAGAATTTTTTGTCTTGTTTCTTACCTAGCCTTTATCAGTGAATGTACGCTGCCCCAGACAAACTGAAACCTGGGGAAGACCTTAGCTTAAAAAGGCCAAGGTCTCCCACTTCTCCAGGGCCCTTCCCAGACATCCTGATGTATATCTTTCCACTGAACCTAGATGACTCCAGGGAAAGAGTGAGGCTGATGATTTTACATTATCCTTCCTCACTTAAATTCAATTTACTCGCAAGTGAAGACATCTCTTTCCTGATGTCTTCTAAGGTAAAGGACAAACAAAAATCTGTGAATGCTGGTAGCTTCCTCACTGGGGACCCAACTGGCCAGTTCCAGTTGAGTAATGCTGCTCCTTCCTTCCTTCCTTCCTTCCTTCCTTCCTTCCTTCCTTCCTTCCTTCCTTCCTTCCTTCCTTCCCTCCTTCCTTCCCTCCTTCCTTCCTTCCTTCCCTCCCTCCTTCCTTCCTTCCTTCCCTCCCTCCTTCCTTTCCTTTCCTTCTCCCGTCCACCCTCCTTCCTCTCCCTCCTCACCCTCTGTCCACATAGAGAATCATACCCTTACCTATGGGTATTCCGTGCAAAGGAATATAAATTTTGATCACTGAAACCTCAAAAGATATATTGGGACTTACAGGCTAGATTTCTTTTTTTTTTGTCCCTACTTATTTATTCTATCATTAAAAAAAGGACAATTAACTCTTTTGCCCCATAACATTTATGATTTTTTTGAAATACAGCATTGGAAACCTAGGTTTTTATAAAGTCCATTGGGATACAAATAGAGCTACTTGACCATGCCTTAAACCCAAATCCCTCAGGCTCTCACAGATTAGCCCAAACGTCACTTGGTCATTGTTTGCGTTTCAATGATTCAGAGTGAGTGTAAATAACATTTTTGTTTTGTTTTGGCCAGAAACCCTGAGGGTCTTACCCTCCCAGATAAATTTATTTTTCTAAGTAAAAGAGACCAATTTCCTCCCTAAGAAAATGCACCCTTTTTTGTCTAATATTCAATATTTTCCGTAATCAGATGCGACTCTTTCTTTCTAGCCCCCCCCCCCCATTATCTCACTTGGTTTATATCACATTTTAGACAAACTGAATTATTCACTGCATCTTGTACATGCTGGGTACTTTAGACCCCTCCATGCCCTTGATCACACTTGAATTTTCTCCCCCTTTCCTCACCCAATCCAAGTTTTTAAATCCTTGGTATTCTTCAAAACCCAGCTTAAATGCCTCCTACATCATGAAGCCTTCACTAGTTGGTCCCAATTAGTCTTTTTCTTTCTTTCTCCTGGTAGAATTTCTATTCCTCATAGAAATTAACATTTCTTTTATGATCTTCCTCTAGCCTGTTCTATAGCTGTTGCAGTACTGCACGTTTATTTTCAGGTGCTATCTTAATAGAGCAGGAGCAGAATGAAATAGTCATGACAGTGTAACTATGTCTGTTTCTCCACCATTTTCTAACATAGTGGTTTGCACCTAGAAACCAGGAGAAGGACTGTACCCGTAATTTCACTGTTATAGTGAATTCCAATGTAAAAAAAAAATTCCCCTACCAAATCAGGTTGGCATTGTCTTAGTCTTTAAGACTTACCTAGAGAACTGAGATGTTAAAATGATCTTGAAGTATTCCTGACTCTGAGGCCAGCGGACTTCTCTACTGTGCCTCACTTCCTCTCCCCCTGGAAGTTCCTTCAGTGCCTGTGGTTTTCTCACCCTGGAAAATTCCTCCATTCCTGCAGATGCCTTCTAATGGTGAGTTTCTACCTGAAACTTCCACTTTGAGAAAGGCTCCAGGACAACCAACCTTATCTCTTCTCCCAACTCTGCTTTTAACTCTTCAGACTTTGCCAGGATGACCCCACAGGAAGACTTTCCTCTTTGCACTTTTTGTCTCCCTTTTTTGTGTTGTCTTCCTTCTTAGAATGTATGCTAATATAAGGCAGGTACTGAATTTTTATTTGTATTTGTTTCCTTGGCATTTATCACTATGCCTGGTCCACAATAAGTGTTTAATAAAGGGTTGCTAACCTGACTCTCTGTCAGGCCACTCTGAATCCAAAAGATGTTTAATAAATGGCTGAGGAATCTTAATGTTTATTTGTCTGTATGTTCAAAGTACCAAGGTAAAATACTTTGGGGATCACTAACACTGAAGAATTATCCCACAACTGAATAAATTGGACTCTGGCTGGGTTTAAACAAAAATGCAAACGATCTATCAGATGGAATAATCAAACTAAGGGATTATTTGTCAAAAGGTCTGAAATAGATTCTGAATGTTATCATTGTCTTTTTCTTCCCCCATTAAATCAGTTTGTTCAAAACTGAAATCATTATCATCTTTTTCAAAGCAGGAACCCTAACTACATCTGCCAATGACTTTCCTTCTCTGCTTGTACTATCAGCCAACCCATAATCCCCCAAATTAGAAATAAATTACACTTAGCTCCTCCCACTCCTGTGGCCCCTACACGTGTTGTCAACTACATTTTTTATGTCCATAATATGTTCACATTTATCCTCTGCTGTCCATTCTTACTAGAACTTCCAGAGTTCAGATTTTTATTACTTTTCACCAGCAGCACTGAAATATTTTCTGGAATAATCTTGTAACCTCAAGTTGATCACATGTTCCTTCCTAATATGTAACTCTGTATCATCTCTTATGTGAAATAGATTTCCAGTGATACAGTTTGTAACCCCACCAGGCTTCCCATTCTGTGCAATTCTTGCTCATATCTTCCCATCAATCCCTCACAGGTTGCCCACACAACATGCTGAAGCATTTGTTTGCTCCTGACATTTTGAGGGTATGCATGGAACAGTCTGTCTCCCTCACCCTTAGCACATAACTAGTCTGTCTCTTCCTATCCTGCAAATTTCTTGGTGATACCTTTTGCCTGTGTTCTTTGAAATTCCTTGTTGTTTAAATGTTGCAGCCTTCTCACACCTGCCAGCTGCCTTTCTCTGTGCAGTTAGTCACTTTTAATTCTTTGGAACCCACCTCTATTCTAGGTTCAGAAACATTCGGTGGCACTTGTCATTAATGAATAATATTACAGGATACAATTTTGAATTACTCATTAAACATTTATTAAGCACCTATTATATGCCAGGATCTATGCTGTTTGGGGGGGATATAAAGGACTATACCCTGCCCTCAAGGATCTTATATGTCAGAGGATTTAACATGTATGTGTCCCTGGACAGCATGCATACATGCATTGTGTATATACATATATATGTATGTATAAGGTATATACAAAACAAAATAATTTTCACAGAGCACTGGAAACTGGGGAATCCAGAAAACATTTTGAGTTTTGAAGGAAACAAGGAATCCTATCAGGTGAAAGTAAATAAAGAACTAAATGCAAAGGCAGAGAGATGGGAGGCAATTTGTAAGGAGGGAAAAAAAGCCTATTTGACTAGATTGTAGAGTATAGGAAGGGAGAAATTTATTGTCACCTGAGGTCCAGTGGTATGTTCTCCTCCAATCAAGGACTTCTACTCTCTACTCACATAAAATGAATTCAGTCCTTAGGGGGCCTAAATTTCCTCCCCAGAATGGACTCATGCTTTTCCTATACTCTCTGGATATGCCCTGAAATTTTGGGGGAAATCTCTAAAATAAATCTTAGGTATGGCTCATGTCTAGGCACTCTCCAGAAGAATCACTTGTAGAAAAGGTACTTGGATGTGAGCTGTTAGGTGGTGCAGTGAATAGAGCACCAGCCCTGGCGTCAGGAGAACCTGTGTTCAAATCTGGCCTCAGAAACTTAACACTAGCTGTGTGACCTTAGGCAAGCCACTTAACCCCGGTTGCCCTACCTTCCCACCTCCAAAAAGCAAAAAATAAAAAATAATGTTTAAAAAAAGGCACTTAGTGTGCAAAGTAAATATCAGGAATAGGACAGTTATTTATTACTCTGCTGTAAAAAGAATGCTTAAAGTTCAAAAGACTCACGTTTGTTGTAATAAATACATAAAATATTTTTAAAAACCACGAAATATACAAGGACAATTCATTACATCTAATTATACTCTTCTGGGTGGTGAGGGAAAGATAAAGATAATATAGGACCTCTGACCAAATACTTCAAAAATTTACTTCTGGTAGGTACTATCTGAGCAAATCAAAAAGTCCCGTTCTCTTGAAAAGCCAGGAATGATTCTGTAGTCCCTTGATATTCAGGATGATACTTTTTATAAATATATTCTCAGCATGTTTCACTATACTCTTGAATTGAATTTTGCAACATGAAGTATTCATCCTAAATTAGTAGACTAAAGAAAATCAATTAAGTTCAACACATTCCTTATTCCAGAAGTGCCTGGAACACAGTAGGCACTTAGTAAATTCTAGCTGACTATTACAACTTTACCCTTGTGCTCAGAATTTTGGTAGATTCTATAGCTACAAAGATGAAAACAGCCAGACTCTGACCTAAAACAGTTTCTTATCTAATAGTACTAACAAAAATATGTAACCTACAAACATAGTTATGTCTCCCCCATCATGGAAAAAACAAACAAAACAAAAATTTTGAAACTTCATTTGATCCTCCTATTCCCCCTACCTATTTTCCTATATCTTTTCTGTTCTTTTAGTTTATGTCCTAGAAAAGGTCATTTACAATAGGTGCCTCTACTTTGCTCTTCTTAATCCCTTACAGTCTGGCTTCTGCCTTTTGTCATTCCACTGAAACTGCTCTCTCCAAGGTTACTAATCTCTTAATTGCCAAATCCAAAGGCCTTTTCTCAGTTTCCCTTCTCTTTGACCTCTATGCAGCCTTTGACACTTTTGATCACTCTGTCCTCCTTGATAGGTTTTTGGGTTTTGGTGACACTAGTCTTGGTTTTCATCCTGCCTATCTAAATCACTTCTTCTCTGTCTCTTTTGCTGGATTCTCCTGCAGATCACACCCTTTAAGCATAAATGTCCCTTGGTGTTCTGTCCTAGTCTCTCTTCTCTTCTCCCTCCATCCTGCTTCAAATGGTGATTTTATCAGCTCCCATGGATTTAATTACCATCTCAATGCTAATGATACACAGATCTACCTATCCTGCCCTAGCCTCTCTGCTGACTTCCAATCTTACATCTGCATCTGCCTTTCACACATCTCAAACTGGATGTCCAGTAGGCATCTTAAACTCCATATGCCCCCAAACCCTATTTCTACCTTCCCCTATTATTGTAGAGGGCAACATCATCCTCCCAGGTCCTCAGGCTCACAGCCTAGGAATCATCCTTGACTCCTCACTATCTCTTACTCCCTCACCCCCAGATCTAATCTGTTGCCATGGTCTGTTTATTTCATCTTTAAAACCTTTCATAAGCTACTTCTGACTATTTTCCCAGATAACTGATTTTCAGTATTATTCTTCTTAGGTTACATTTCAGTGAAAACTGAAAGAATATTCTGTGGAAGAGACCTGAGGAGGCCTTTTCCCATGACTATTATTTATCCCAGTGGTTTAAAATGATGTTCCTATTCATGGCACTCTGCTACCTGTAGAATCTCTCTGACTCCAAAGACTTATGGGAAGGATCATGGAAGAAGAGAGAAACTGCTTCTGGAACTATACTTCCCCTTAGTTTAATGTGGGGAGAAAGAGCACTGACTCTGAAGTCAGAGATCAGGGTTTCAGATCCTACCTTGGACATTTGCTACCTGTGCTCTAGGGCAATTCACTTGACCTCACTGGGCCTTAGTTTTCTCATATGTAAAATCAAAAGGTTGGGCTAGACATCCTCTGGGGTATCTATCAATTATAAATCTATAATCCTACAACCACCATCTTAGAAATGTCAACTTCCTTCAAGGCTCAGTCCAAGTATAACCTCCTATTGAATTATGTCTCCCCTAACTACCTGCTAGTTATTTTTCCCTTTTCAGATGACCTGATATTTAATTATATGAGAATATGTCACCCAGAGGAAAATCTTTGCCTTACTGTCTTAATTTTTTTTGTATCCTCATGACCAAATACAGTGTCTTATACAAAGTTATAAATACTTTTTTTGTCAAAGTTGATTGGTTTTATTTTTTCATTTAACAAGAATTTATTTTCATGGGGGGGGGGTGATACACTTTTTAACAAATCTATATGGTTAAGTAAAATCAATTCCCACATAAGCCATGACCATAAGACATTCTTTTTTTCTCAATTAAATGTAAAGAAATTTACCATTATTATTATTTTTTTTTTGCTTTTTTGAAGGGCAGTTGGGGTTAAGTAACTTGCCCAAGGTCACACGGCTAGGATTTTGTTGTTGTTATTGTTGTTTGTTTGTTTGTGTGTGTTAAGTGTCTGAGGCTGGATCCGAACTCAGGTCCTTCTGACTCCAGGGCCGACGCTCTACTCACTGCACCACCTAGCCGCCCCACCATTATTATTTTTTTTATTTTGACTTCGAAATTTGCTCTCTCTTTTCCCCCTCGCTTTCCTCCCATCCCTCCTCCCTGAGAAGGCAAGTAATGTCATATAGATTATACATGTGAAGTCATGTACATTTCATTCTGTATTACCTCTCTATCATTTAACATTCTACTTTGGTGGTCCTCTGAAATCATGGTTACATATTGCATTGGTCAAAATTCTTACATCTTCCAGTTGTTGTTTTTTTTAATTAACTGTATGCACTATAAGGAAGGTCTTGCACTGAGGATTAGAAGAATCATTTATACAGAGATGGGATGGGGTGGTGGAGTCAAGATGGTGGAGTAGAAACAGAATTCCCTCAGGGCTCCAGCTTCCATTTCCTCCAATTCATGTAAAAGGTGACTCTGAAGAAACTTTGGAGCTACAGAACCCACAAAATGAAACAGAGAAGCTAACTTCCCACTGAGGACAGCCCAGCAGGCCTGCAGGAAGTGGCCAGCACAACTCTCTGGGAGTGGACCTCAGCCCTGCATGAGCTGGAGGTTTTAGCCTCAGGGCAGGCCTGACCAGCTGGAGGGACTTCAGATCACCAGAAGCTGTGGCGATTTCCAGAATTATCAACACATAGATGCTAAGGGCAAAGTGAGAGGTCAGTGTAGTGTGGACTTTGGGATCCAATAGTTCAGGAGTGTGGTCAGCCTTTGCCCCCAGGGCAAGAAGCAGCTGAGGAGCAGTGGCTCTGCAGCTGCAGCCTCATGGCTGCTTCAGCTCCTGGCCTGCAGATTGTAGGGGGGCCAAGCAACCAGTCTGAGGGGTTAAAGCAACCACTCTTGATTTAACCTGCTGGGATCTGGATTGCAGTCTAGGGTGGAGGTCCTGGGGTATGTGACCAGCTTGCCAGAGCCTGTGGAGGCTTCAGAGAAGGCATCCAACTAATATCTTCAGCAGCTGAGAAAACCCCAGTAACTGGGACAAAGCTCCTCTGTCTGGTAGCAGAAACCTACTGTGACAAAAAGCCCAAAAGTTAAGGAAATAAGTGGCAACATGAGCAAATGAGGGAAGCAAAGCAAGCAGAGCAACCCAACTTTACACTCCTATTTGGGGGACAAAAAGTATCAAAGCATGGAACAGGAGGAAGACAGTGAAATCAGACTTGGCACCAAAAGCTTCCAAGAAAAATACAAGCTGGTTACAGGCCATAGAGGACCTTAAGAAGGATTTTGAAAACCAAATAAGAGAAGTGGAGGAAAGATTGGGAGGAGAAATGAGAACTCTGCAAAAAATTATGAAATGAGAGTCAACAACCTGACTGAAGAAAACACCTTAAAAAATAGACAAACTCAAATGGCAAAAGAGGCTCAAAAAGGCAATGAGGAGAAGAATGCCTTAAAAAGTCTAATTTGCTAGATGGAAAAAAAATCTCAAAAGTTCACTGAAAAGAATCATTCCTTCAGAATTAGATTTGAGCAAATGGAAGCTAGTGACTTTATGAGAAATCAAGATAGTATTAAACAGATCCATACAAATGAAAAAATAGAAGACAATTTGAAATATCTTATTGGGAAAACCACTGACCTGGAGAATAGATCCAGGAGAGATAATATAAAAATTGTTGGACTGCCTGAAAGCCATGATGAAAAAAAGAACCTAGAAATCATCCTTCAAGAAATTCTCAAGGAAAATTGCCCTGGTATTTTAGAACTAGAGGGGGAAATAGAGGTTGAAAGAATCCAGAGATCACCTCCTAAAAAAGATCCCAAAAGGAAAACTCCTAGGAATATTATAGCCAGGTTCCAGAATTCCCAGGTCCAGGAGAAAATATTACAAGCAGCCAGGAAGAAACAATTTGAATATGTGGAAACACAATCAGGATAAAACAGGATCTGGCAGCTTCTACACTGAGGGTTCATAGGGCTTAGAATATGATATTCTGGAGGTCAGAGGAGCTGGGATTAAAACCAAGAATCACCTACCCAGCAGAACTGAGTATCATGTTTCAGGGGAAAATGTGTTCATTCAGTGGAATAGAGGACTTTCTAGCAATCTGATGAAAAAAGCAGAGTTGAATAGGAAATTTGACATTTAGATACAAGAAGCAAGAGAAGCATGAGAAGGTAAACAGGGAAAAGGAATCATAAGGTACTTATCAAAGTTGAATTATTTACATTCCTACATGGAAAATTATCATTGTAACTTATGAAACTTTTTTCAGTATGAAAATAGTTGAAGGGAATATAAATATGTATATATATATAATTTTTATATAAAATATAAAATAAATATACATATGTATACATACATATATGTCTTTATAGGAGGGTATATGGGCGTATGGATACATATGTGAGTGTGTGTGTATATGTGTAAAAGTATACATAGACAGAGGGCACAGGACCAATTGAATAGGAAGGGATGATACTTAAAAGGTGAAATTAAGAGGTGAAAGAGGAATATAATGAGAGGAGATGGGGAGAGACAGAATGGGGTAAATTATCTCATATAGAGGAGGCAAGGGAAAACTGTTACAATGGAGGGAAAGAACAGGAAGGCAAAAGGGAATAAGTCAACCTTATTCTCACTAAATTTACCTTAGAGAGGGAATGACATACACACTAAATAGGGTATCTCACCCTACAGGAGAGTAGGGGGGAAGGGGATAAGAGGGGGGATGATGGAAGGGAGAGCAGGCTGGCGGGGAGGGAAGTTGGAAGCACCCACTTTTGAAAAGGGACAGGATCAAAGTAGAGAATAGAACAAGTGGGAGGTGAGTTAGAAAGGAGGGAAAAATAATAAGTCTTTTATAATATATCCACTATGGATATGTTTTGCATAGCTACACATGTACAAACTTTACTGAATTGCTTATCTTCCCAGTAAGGGTGGGTGACAAGGGAGGAAGGGAATGAATCTGGAATTCAAAGTTTTAAAATCAAATGTTTAAACATATATAAATACATATGTATATACATATATATATATACTATTATTAATATTATTTTACATGTAGCTGGGAAATAAGACATACAGGCACTGGGGTATAGAGATCCACCATGCCTTACTGGAAAGTCAGAGGGCATATGGGAGAAGATATGGGAGAGAGCAGATTGGAGGAGGGGATATCCAGTAGGATTGCTATTTTGGGGTGGTGGGTAGGGGAAAACTGGGAGAAAATTTGTAACTCAAAATCTTGCAGAAATGAATGATGTAAACCAGAAGTTAATAAAGCATTTGATTAAAAAAAATCAGTTATACTTAATAACAACACGTTAGACTGCATTTTAAATGTTCAGGTAAATTGAAGGCCAGGCATAACCAGTAGAATAAAGCACTTGATTGCATAAAGAGTGCTCTACAATTGGTGTTCCCAGTCACCTTGGTTTGCTGAGATGGGCAGATATCCATCTCATTTTATTTTCCTCTAATTGACTTCTTGGCAGTGTTCACAGAGAGGACAAAAGCTACATAAGCATGGAAAGTGAACCCTGACAAGAGCTTGGCATGGAAGATCACTGTCTTTGCATGAAGTATATAATCTGTAATGAAGAAATGAGTATGCACTGTGTCAGTCTGGTGCCTGTCATTGGCACTTAATTCACCATCAGTATTAATTAAAATAACCATGTTCTTCCAAATACATTCTCTCATGAAGTGAAGACTCTTGGTGAGGAATGAACATTGGAAGAGGTCCTCACAGACCTCTTCTTTCATTCCCAAGACTAAATTCATTCATCTAAGACCTGTAACCAAGCCTGTACAAAAACCTTCTGGAGTAATAGGTGTTTGACCTCTAATATCTCCAGTGAGGTAGTTCCCTTAGCTCCTGTTATTTGTCTATCCCAATTTCCCATAGCTCTAGAAATTAAAAAAAAAAAAAGTTTACATTGGTTTTGATTTGTTTTGTCCTGGCAACAGTAGATGGAGAATAGCTGACAGGCATCTTTATGTGCCAACTTCCAGCCTTCTGTATTCCAAGCCAAATTGAGCAGTCACAAGATTATAATCACATTTCCACTTAGGGTTTACAAAGCACTGTTGTCACACCCACTCTATTGAATAAGTGGAACAATCATCATTACAGCCATTTTGCAGATGAGAAAATTGAGGTTCATAGAAGTTACACAATTAGTAAGTGGTGAAGCTGGGACTCAAACCCATATCTTCTCACTCTTAAGACCAGTGTTCATTCTTCTCTACCACACTGCCTACTGCATCAACAGCTCCAGATAAAACAAACAATTTGAAATGTGACAACATCCTAAGTTTCTTAAATTATTTCAATTTCTCTAGAAATATTGATGAACTCCAAGTATCTTCAATTTCATGCAATTAGAGGAAAGTAAATCAATATTGCTACAATTTCTGTTTTAGAGGCAGTGGGTTATTTGTATATTTTATATCCCCCCCAAAAAAAGATCATTTGGGAAGGAGGGAGCTATAATTGATGTTAAATGCATTCAGAAATACTAGGTCTGACCACAGTTAATGATTAATTCATTTTTGGAATCCATTTATGATAATATTAAAGTTGCTTAACTCAATTGATGCTTCCTTAGAGGGAGCAATTCTATGACAAGTTCTTTGTGATTTAGTGATCTGTAAAGTTTAAGGGTTCTGAGCATGTGCAAGAAAATAGGGCCATATTGCCCTCTTGTGTTGTTCTCCTGAATTACAGTATCCTATTGAATAGTGGAAAATTAGAATTCAATAAGCATTTACTAAGCTTTAATTGTGGACTGAGCACTGTACTAGATGCTCGAGGAGATACAAAGTTCAGAAAACTTTTTCCCCTGCCCTCAAAGAGCATATAGTCAAGTATGGGGAACCAACCTTTATATAGATAACTTGAATACAAAATAATATATCACCTGTGCTAAAGAGATACCTATAAAGCACTATGGGAGTTTCAAACTATAAATAGTAATTATTGACTGTGGGATGGGGGCATTTGAGTAGGCCTTCTGGAAAAATATTTTTCTCCTTTGGTTTAAAAAAAATTCTGAATGCCACAATAGGAGGAGGCAGAGTTTTCCAAGAATAGAGAGCAGTGTGAGTGAGTATATCAATAGGAAAATTGCAAGGAGTATATAAGGATTAGCAAGGAATCTGATCTGTGGTATAGTGCACAAGTTTGGCAGTATGAAATTAGATTGAAAGGTTGTGTGGCTTAATGTTCTGGACAGCCTTGTAAGTAATATAGGCTTTTTTGGTAGGTAATAGAGAAGAATCACTGAACAGTTTTAGAATGATAAGGGTGAATCATTGATTGCCCCCATTCCCCGAACTCTATTAAACAAATCAACCCTTATTAGTCTTTGGGTGTCCTAATCTCATGTCTGAAGGTATGAAACTACTGTAGCCTCCTGCCAAGCACATGTATTGATAGTTAAGTGAATTTTAGCTTTGAGAGACTTAAGAATAGAACACAGGAGCTATTCAGAATGTAGGGGGAGAGTGTCCCATTTGTTGCTTTACCAATCTACATTCATCTTAACAGCTGGCAGTAGGAGAAAGGGTGAGTCACAGAGAGGGAAATGATCTGGGATTGAGAAAATTTTGCTGTTGTTATTCAGTCATTTCAGTTATGTCTTATTCTTCATGACCCCATTTAGGATTTTCTTGGCAAAGATACTGGAGTGGTTTACCATTTCCTTTTCCAGATCATTTTACAGATGAGGACACTGAGGTAAACAGGGTTAAGTGACTTGCCTAGGGTCACACAGCTAGTAAATGTCTAAGATTTTAACTCAGAAAGATCAGTCTTCCTGACTCTAGGCCTGGGGTTCTATCTACTATACCACCTAGCTGCTTTTTGTATGATCAAGAAATAGATGCAAATAATAAATCTACATGTGGGTTAAGAGAGGTGAGAGGGATTGTGTGGACTTGGGCCTATACTTCTAATGTACCTCTGTCACAGACTTTTTTTACCTACTGCAGTACTGAAATAGAGCCTTTTCCTAGCTTAGCATTTACTCCCAGTCTCACCTTTCCAACATAACCACAATAGACCCATGGTACTTGATTTATAGTTCTTGATGATTAGAGTAATTCATTAGATCAGCAATATATTACAAATCCTCTGACTTGTGATAAGGTAATATACACTAGGACCAAGCTTGAAGTTAAAGAAATAAGCATTAGTTAGATAATTCAGGATTTGATAGGTGTTCAATATTAGCAAGATTCAAAGGGTTGAAATGACAATTACCTGTATATAGGCTGTCTGGGGAGATTAGGAAAATGATGTATGCTCCTTGGAGCTAGATAACAGCTAAGAAAGAATTACATAACTTGTGTTAATTTGGCCTGAGACAGAAACTCAAACACTGTGAAATAAGAATGAACCAGTTAAGGCTTTTAAAAACAAGTAAATAACACTGACTCTACAAGGCTGAAAAGCCAATAATGCATGCTTAGAGAGCTGTTTCAGTAATGTTTTTCCCTGGATGATGTAAATTGAGGGGTTGGCCATTGCATTGACCCACTTGACAGCCTAAAGAACATCACCTATTAGCATTCAGGTTCCACTAGTGCCTTTAAGTCAGAAAGAAGAGAGGCTGAATAGGTGGATCAAAAAACCTAACAATCTGGTGCCATGGAAGGAAACTTGGATTTGGAACCAATCCCAAATGTGCTTCATACTCTTCTTATGGCCTCTTATGAGACACACTTAGTATCTTTTAACCTCAGCCTCCCCATTTATAAGTTGAGGGACTTGGGCTGAGTAATTATGAATATCACTTTCAGCTCCAAATCTCTGATACTATGAACATTTTGGAGTGCATTAAGAGCAAATCACTTCATTTCAGTTACCTTGTATCTATATAATAGCTGATAATAGGTACTTCACAGGCTTAATTAAAGAAACCATAGAGAAGACTAGATGATTATGGAAAACCAGATGGTTAATCACTAAAGGCAATGGAGTGGTATAGTAGATGAAACCCTGGGCCTAGAGTCAGGAAGACCTGAGTTCAAATCCTGCCCCATATGCTAATTTTATAAACCTAAACAATTCACTTTCCCTCTGCTAGCCTCAGTATCTTTATCTGTAAAGTAGGGATAATAGTAGCATCTATCTGCCAGGATTATAATGAGGATAAAATGGGATGATATTTGTAAACCAGTCCCTTTGCAAGCCTTAAAGTACTACATAAATACTGTCTCTTGTTGCTAGAAAAAGGATAATGAATTGTGATAGTGGCAAAATGTCACAAAAGGGGGACAGAAGTTTTTGGGATACACATAGTTCTCAGATCATCTAAAACATCAGTTAATAATGGTACTTGAAATGTAAAACATTTGTCTAATGAACAATGAGGTGAGCTAAGCCAGTGGAAAAACTGAATCATACCTATCATGATTGCCACAAATGAAGCCACAAATCATATAAATTTGCAGCTAAATGAAAAGAAGGTGACAAGTTCTTGAAAAGGCCGAGTTGGGTTCATCATGACCCCAAAGGCAAAGAAACATCTTTCATGGAATATCTTTTCATCTTACCTTGGAGTGCTCATGAGGAACATCAGTAGAAGGGCTGCTAGGATGATTTTACAATTCATGTGTAAGTATCTGTTTCAGGAGATTAAAAAGTTAAGAAATTCAATGAAGAACCTAAGAAGATAATTCAACACAAGGTAATGTATACCCTGATACACTGTGACTTCAACAAAAAAGTGGGCACCAGGTTGAGCAGAGCAAAAATCACTGAAATATAGCAGTCAAAATATTGTTTTTTTAAAAGTCCAGGGGTGGAGCCAAGATGGTGGAGGAAGGGCAGGAATTTGGCATGAGCACCCACTCCAACCACCTCTAATACCGGTAAATATGACTCTAAACAAATTTTAGAGCAACAAAACCCACAAAATGACAGAGAAAAACAAATCTCCCCCTGAAGGCATCCTGACAGACCAAGAGGGTCTATTGTATCCATCTGGGAGCCAAGCACAGTCACACATGAGCCACACAGTCTCACACCCCAGGTGGCCCTGACCAGCAGCACCACCTGGCCAGAGAAGACTTCAGAAGAGTGAAGCACCAGCATCTGTGGGAGTTTCCAGACTTCTCAACCCATAAATGCCAAAGAGAAAGTAAAAGGTCAGTGGGGAACTCTGTTGGAACTGGGTGCCAGAAGAGCACAGTCTGGCCCCTGCCCTCAGGGCAAGAGGTGGTGGAGGCATAGCGGCTGCAACTGCTGCCACTTGGCTGCTTCCAAAGCTCCTGACCTGCAGATTATAGGGGGACCAAGTGACCATTCAGAGGATAATTGCTCTTGCTTTGACCTGCTTGGATCTGGATCATGGTCTTGGGTTGTGGTCCTGGGGTGTATGGCCAGTGTACCAGAGCTTGGGTTGTCTGTAGAGAGGCTACCCTCCTCATAGCTCTGACATTTGTGAAAACCCCAGTGATTTGGGATAGAGATCTCTCCAATCTGGAAGCAGAGTTCTACCACAATAAAGAGTCAAGTTATTGGCTGTCAAGATGAGCAAGAAGAGGAAGCACAATCAGACCACAGAATACTTTTTGGGGGACAAAGAGGATCAAAACATGGAACCAGAAGAAGACAACAAAGTCAAAACTCATGCATCAAAAGCTTCCAAGAAAAATATGAACTGATTACATGCCATGGAGGAGCTCAAGGAGAATTTTGAAAATCAAGTAAGAGAAGTGAAGGAAAAATTGGGAAGAGAAATGAGAATGATGCAAGAAAATAATGAAAAGCAAGTCAACACCCTGCTAAAGGAGACCCCAAAAATACTGAAGAAAATAACACCTTAAAAATAGACTAATTCAAATGGTAAAAAAGGCCCAAAAAGCCAATGAGGAGAAGAATGCCTTAAAAAGCTGAACTGACCAGATAGAAAAGGAATTTGAAAAACTCATTGAAGAGAATAGTTCCTTTAAAATTAGATTGGAGCAAATAGAAGCTAATGACTTTATGAGAAATCAAGATACTATTAAACAGATCAAAACAAATGAAAAAATAGAAGACAATATGAAAAATCTCATTGGAAAAACCACTGACATAGAAAATAGATCCAGGAGAGGTAATTTAAAAGTTATTGATCTACCTGAAAGCCATGAGCAAAAAAAAGAGCCTGGAAATCATCCTTCGAGAAATTCTCAAGGAAAATTGCCTTGATATTCTAGAACCAGAGGGCAAAATAGAAATTGAAAGAGTTCACTGATTGCCTCTTGAAAAAGATCCCAGAAAGAAAACTCCTAGGAATATCATAGCCAAATTTCAGAGTTCCCAAGTCTAGGAGAAAATATTACAAGCTGTCAGGAAGAAACAATTTGAGTATTGTGTAAACACAATCAGGATAACACAAGATCTAGGAGCTTCTACACTAAGGAAATGAAGGACTTGGAATATGATATTCTGGAGGTCAAAAGACCTAGGATTAAAACCAAGAATCACCTACCCAGTAAAACTGAGTATAATGCTTCATGGGAAAATGTGGTCATTCAATGAAATAAAGGACATTCAAGTATTCTTAATGAAAGAACCAGAACTGAACAGAAAACTGACTTTCAAATACAAGAAGCAAGAGAAGCATGAGAATGTAAACAAGAAAAAGAAATCATAAGGAATTTGTTAAACTTGAACTATTTACATTCCTACATGGAAAAACGATAATTCTAACTCATGAGACTTTTCTCAGTATGAAGATAGTTGAAGGGAATACATATGCATGTATGTATATATATGTTATATGCATATATGTGCATATAACATATATATGCATATACACATGCATATATATGTATACATACATTTATATGTATAGGAGGGTGCATGTGTATAAATACATATGTGAGTGTGTGTATATGTGTGTACATGTATACATAGACAGAGGGCACAGGATCCGTTGAATAAGAAGGGATGGTATCTAAAAAATAAAATTAAGAGGTGAGAGAGGAATATAATGAGGGAAGGAGAAAGGGAGAGATAGAATAGGCAAGAGAAAACTGTTACAATGGAGGAAAAGAGCAGGAAGGTGAAAGGGAATGGGTCAACCTTACTCTCATTGAATTTGGCTTAAGGAGGGAATAACATATACACTCATTTGGGTATCCTACCCTACAGAAAAGTAAGGGGGATAGGGATAAAGGGGTTATAGAAGGGAGGGCACACTGGGGGAGAAGGTAGTTAGAAGCATACACTTTTGAAAAAGGGCAGGGATGGGGCCACTAGGTAGCACAGTGAATAGAGTACCAGCCCTGGAGTCAGGAGGACCTGAGTTCAAATTTGGCCTCAGACACTTCACACTTACTATCTGTGTGACCTTGGGCAAGTCACTTAACCCCAATTCCCTAGCCTTCGCCCCTCCAAAAGGAAAAAAAAAGAAAATAAAAAGGACAAGGTCAAAGTAGAAAATAGAATAAGTGGGGGGAGGGATAGGTTGGAGGGAAATATAGCTAGTCTTTCACAATATAACTACTATAGAAATGTTTTGTGTAACTACACATATACAATTTATATTGAATTGCTTTTCTTTCCATTGGGGGTGGATGAGGAGGGAAGAAGAGAAAGAATCTGGAAATCAAAGTTTAGAAAACAAATGTTAAAAAAATTTTTACATACAACTGGGAAACAAGATATACAGGCACTGGGTTATAGAAATCCATCTTGCCCTACTAGAAAGTTAGAGGGGAGGATGAGGGAGGATATAAGAGAAAGCAGATTGGGGTAAGGGTATTCAGTATGCTTTCTATCTTGGGGTGGGGGTAGGGAAAGACAAGGAGAACATTTGTAACTCAAAATCTTTCGGAAATGAATGTTGAAAACTAAAAATAATTTTTAAGTTCAATGAAATGTGGAATACTCATAAGTTTCACATATTTAATCAAGAATAATGTTTTTAAAACATGGTGAACACCAATTGTAATGAACTTTGCTTCCACTTACTAGAGAGAAAATTATAATCCACATGGCAGTCATGTCAGAACTACTTGTTAACTAGATAGAGCAAAAGTCAAAAGTTAACACAAGACTAGAAATGAGAAGAAAAGATGAGAAGAAAACTGCATGCAATGACAAATCTCCAACATGACCTATTCAACCAAGCTATTGTTATTTTAAAATGGGAAATGGATAAAGGAAAAGATACCAGAGACTCAGTAATTCCTGTAGCATTTTAACCAATGCAAAGTGGTTTCCACGATGAAGCAAATGAAAGAGTCCAGAAATCATAATAGAGGAACAATGTTTTGATCTCTTTTCTGAGGGAATCACTTACCTGAGACACAAATCTATTTGTAAAAAGTTAAGATATAAGATGATAAAAGGTTTCAACAGAAGAAAGGATAATGAGTCTACAGAAAATTTGGCATGAGAGTCTACCAAGCCATATTAATCCAAGAATATTCTTAGGTGAAAATAGGACAACAGTTGAAAAATGAAACAGATAAGGCATTTCTATAGCAAAGTATTTATAATATTGATCACAATAGAACCATCATATTTGGATACTACCACAAATAGAATTTTTATTAAGTAAAAAACAGGCATGAAAAGCAGCCATACCTTATTAGACACACACAAAATAAAGCAATGCCAACCAAGATGGAATCAATTGTCAAAATATTTGAAACAGATTAGGACACTGTATAATTGGAAAACATTTTGGACCTTTATCACTATGAAAATAAGGTGACCCTGATTTTGAAAAGGAATCACTAATTATCAACTTATAAACCTATTTTTAATATACACAAACTTTATTTTAGTGCACTTCTTATATCTCTGTGATGTGCTTGGTTACACGTGAAATATATTGTGAGAAATAGAAAGATTTTCACAAATGATCTACAGTAAGAGACCAAATAATCATAGTTACTCTGTTGACAAAAAAAATTAAAAGAATATAAGATGTTATGGTATTTATCATTTGCTGGTTATTTTTTTAAACTTAGTAATACAAAACGACACCTTGAAATGTCTTCACCAGTAAGGTATCTCACATGTGTGTTTTGATAATATAATAATCCTTTTTTATGTAATCACAGAGGTAACTTAAAATGATCTCTTGGTAAAAAAAAAAAAAAACGTATCCAGTTAGGCATAAAATAGATGGATGCTTACAAAAATTACCTACCACTCTTCTAGAGGTTGTGATATCAGAGTCCAAATACAAGAAAGATTCTCAATAGATGGCAAAATCTTCCAGATGTTCCTTTGGAGCATGGCATTTTGCTTATTGCAACAAGCCTACAATCTCATCAATGAGGTCCATAACTATTCAAGTGATCAGCTAAACAATTTATATAGGAAAAACTAAGCAAAAAATGTCTATTATCCTGATTATGGACCATTAGGTTCATCTATTTAAGTCCATCCATTTTGGGTAGGCATTGATAAATATTCAATGAAAAAAAACACAAATCTGCATGAATAGAGAGAGCAGACTGGACTGAATTTAGAAAACTGCAGTCATAACAAGTCATAACAAGTTATTCCCTGACATATATTTTATATAGTGGGGTGTGTGTGTGTGTGTGTGTGTGTGTGTGTGTGTGTGTGTGTGTGTGTGTGTGTCTAGGAGTATGAGTTGCTAAAGGTAATTGGCAATATCAGTGAATTGGCAATACCTGTGAACCCAGGTCTTCTAAATCCCATTCTAACTCTCCTTCCAATACCTTTCATCTGCCTCATATACTAAAAGAATAGAGAGCTAACAACCCTAAGGAAGCACCATATGTGAAGAAGGAAGGCCTGACAACTTTGACAAAAAGTTCACTTATTCCTTGAAAATATCATTTATTGACTACATTTATACTGTGTTTCTTTGGGGAAAATGTTCACCTTGGCTGTTTCAGAACCTAACACAGTGCTTCCATTTTGTTTTTATTTCTTCTGCAGAGCCAAGTTCCCATTATGTAATCTCCCTAAAAGCCTTTAACAATGCGGGAGAGGGAGTTCCTCTCTATGAAAGTGCCACCACCAGATCTATGACAGGTAAGTTAAAGAAGTTGATCTTCTTGTTGCAGTTCAGTCAGTATGAGCATTCTAGTGAGTCATCAAATACTATAATTTGGTACATATGGATATGCAGGCTGATTCCCTAAACCTTTTGATTGTGCTTAATGTTATATTCAACTAATTTAAAAGTCCCTGCTGTGCACCTTATTTCATTTTAGTTGAAAGTGATTAGTAGGAAAACTGTTTTATTTTAAAAAAATTCGATTGAAAAGGTTAGCTTAAATGGGAAGAAGAATTATTCCATGTAGAGTTCTCCTAAATATTTAGGAGCTGTTATCTAGGCCCTCACCATCTGGCTGCTGATTTGGGGGACGACTACTTAGTCGAGCAGTATCCTGGTACCAAAATCCCTTCATTCACCCTTGAAGGTTGGGGACAGAATGTCCCATGGATGGATTGACTCTTTATAAGAATTTTAAACTCTGTCTTCTCCATTGTGATCAGGACTGGACTCCAGCCTTTATAAATGTTACTTGCTATTCTATGCCTATCGGTAAAATGGTAGAAGTACAAAGTCTTGAGAAGGGGAAAAGAAAGGCTAAGGAAATAATTTTTAATCACATCTATATGTCCTACTAGTTGACAATGCTTTTTCGAAGTTTTACTCTACTTGGAGTAGTGGCTCCTGAATGAAGTCTTTTCTTGAACCAAAATTTCTGATTCTTTGAAATCCTGTGCTCTCAGGTATCTCTTTAACTTAAGGCTTTTGATTCCTATTGCAATGCAAGTAGCATTGAGATTGGTAACAATTTTCTTTGTCATCAGTCATTATTAATCAAAGGTCTTAAACTCATCTCTATTTCTGAAGTATCTCTAGAATCTTGAACATTTGAGAAGGAAAGAATTAGGGAAGAAGGGAGAGAAAATGTACAGAAAATAGGTCTATTTCAGGTACCCTGAAGTCTTTTGCTTATCTTATAGATTTAGTTAAGGGTAAGCCCTAATTATTATTTAAAATACAAATGTGACAAATAATTTTGGAAATATCTGGTGGTTGAATCCAGTTAAACTGGTGACTTTGAATTACCCAGTTGTGAGATTGTATTGAACCAGATTTTTTTTTTTTTGATAAATGGTTTGCGTATATTGAAGCACCTCAAATAACTTTCATCTCCAAATAAAGTGATGACTATAAAGTTATATTTTGGTAATTGAGGTTAATGAGTTGGTTGGAACCCAAGTTTGAAGCTAATATTCTAGAATGATATTTTTGACTACCCAGGATTTTTATTTCTCAAGTTTTCTTTCTTCCTCATCCGCAAAGATTTTTGAGGGACAGATCTATACATTTTTTCTTTGTCAAATACTTTCTAAGTAAAGTACTATAGAAATAAAATTCTGAGAAGTCATTCTGATACTGACATGTTTAGCTTTGACAAGCTTTTAATTTTTTTCAATAGCTCTGTGCATCAGATTTAACATACCAACATCTGTCATGGTCCAAGCATAGGACTTTCTGTCTGTAACTACTAGCAAGTTAGGAATGTTGAGCAATAAAATTAATATGCTAAAGAAAGTTGAGACTTCAATGACAGGGGTTATTAGTTGATGATAATGCAGAGCCCCAGCTAAGCTGAAAGTAGTTTAGTATGAGCTAATCAACCCTTTTTAACATGCTATGCTCTCCTTATCTGTCCCAGGCTTTCTCATTGCTTCATTGGTAAGCATATCCCATTCTCCACACACGGTTCCTAAGATGCCTATGGCTCATCAACTGTATTTTTCCTTTTGTATTTATAATCTTAATTGGGTTGTGAGGCAAAGAGATTTCAGAGTTTGGAATGGGACAGATGTAGAAAGCCAGTGAAAGGAAAATAAGTAGAATGTGTTATAAGGAAGATGGACAGAAAAATAATATTCCTTCAGTATTTTTCCCTGGAGGATGACAGCATTGTTTGATTCTTTCCTTAAAATTCATGCTCAATGTCAGGAACTTCCTAGCAGAAGGATATATGGGTCACTGATAACAAAAGGACAAATAAAGAAACAGATGGGGGGAATTTTAGAAACTACCTTTACCAAATGAATGCCCAGTAGTTGCATCTGAAAAACACACACACACACACACACACACAGCCTTTTGCTTCGCAGAAGTATTCCTATGAGGAATCTTGGAATATGCCTTACATAAAGGCAAAAACTGAAACACATAAACCTACACCTACACGTACACATACACATACATATACTCCGTACTAGTACACATACACATGCACATATTCATACACATAAACATACACATACACATACACATGCACATACTTATACTCATACACATACACATACTCATACACATACACATACTCATACTCATACACATACACATACACATACACATGCACATACTCATACACATACACATACACATACACATGCACATACACATACACATGCACATACACATGCACATGCACATACTCATACACATGCACATACACATGCTCATATTCAAACATACACATACTCATACACATGCATATATGCATACACATACACAAGGAAATGCATCTAGGTAGAGTTAAGCGTAAGCCTGCTTTTATAAATTCTCATTTTCCCTGGTGAACAGGAAGGTACAGGGTGGAGAGCGGTTATAACCATTTACTGAGCAATTTCAGTAGATTCATGTCCTTTAAAAGTCTTTACTGCATCAATTGAGTTTTTGAATTTTGTCTTTTCTACCAAGTGCCGAATGACATAAAGCCAGGATGTGGGAGAAGTTTTGTTTGTTGCTGCTGTTGTTTGAAATAAGGGTAATTATTATTTTCTTCAAACCTGGTTTGTACCTTAGAGAGCCGTTAAATTCATGGGAGCCTATTGACACACCAGTCCAACATTAGACTTGTTTCAATTTTTAACCAAAAGGCTCCAGCCTCAGTGCTCGATAATTTATCTCCTCTGACATTAGCTCTCTCCTGGCTGGCCACCAGAAAATCAGCAGTGTGAAGTACTCACAGAGAAACTGTATTTGAAAAACTGTTCAACAGTTTTTCAGAAGGCACTTTAATTGTGCTTTCTGGGTAGTCTCTGACCTGACAGGCCTGAGTAGAAAAACAAATTAGCAAGATCTGTATGCAAGTGTCTCTCTGGAGGAAGTGTCAAATGAATGACAAGTTCGTGTCTAAGGAAAATAACTACTAGTGAGACCAGATGTCTTTTATTCAAGTGAAGAAATTCTTAAGTCATAGCTGGCCACACAGAAACATCAACTAAGGTGGATGTTTTTAAATATAAGGGAATCACCCAGGTTCTTATTTTCAGAAACTAAATTATCTAATCATTGTAAATAGATGATTCTTTTTTTTCTTTTTTGGAGGGGGCAAGGCAGGGCACTTGGGGTCAAATGACTTGCCCAAGGTCACATGGCTAGCATGTGTTAAGTGTCTGAGGTCACATTTGAACTCAGGTCCTCCTGACTCCAGGGCCAGTGCTCTATTCATGGCACCAGCTAGGTGCACCTACAAATAGATAATTCTGAAGTCGAGAAATACTTGGTTTCGGGATATAAAATTTTTGCTACTAACCGATGTCTAATCTTTTATTTTTGGTACCTCCTTGCCTCTTCAATATTTTCCAAACTGGTATATTTGCTAGCACAACTAAATTTGAAAAACTGAGTTACTTGTCAACATAAGGAAGGGAGAAACAAATAAACCTTGATCCCAAGGCAAGAGCTCTGGGTTTGCTTTACTTTGGCTGTCTTTGGAAAACTAGCCTTAAAAAACTGAAGTAAGAATTAAAAAAAAAAAAAACATAGGGTGGGACAGTATCTTCTGTGGGTTAGAACACATACCAAACAACACACACACACAAACACACACACACACACATACACACACACAGACACAAACTGAAACTGTCATATGCTACACTAACTTGATGGATATCCACCTGATGTCCAAGACCTTACTGATATAGCACTGTCTTCAATTTCTCCCAATCATTTCACAAATCCATTTGAGTTTAAAGGAGGTCTTAATGAAAGAGACATCAAAGGAAATTTGAAAAGCCTGAGCTCTATCATTAAATTTTAAACATACATTATTCTTTTTCTTTCTTTTCTTTTTCTATTTTTTTCCTTTTCCAAAGACTCAGTCAACTACTAAATAATTCAATGGAAAACAATATGATGAAATAGGGATAGACATATGAAATAGTCTGGACAAACTGAAGCAATCATCAGAATCAGCAAGGCTTCACTTTAAGTCATAGTGTTAAAAATAAACAAATAAATGTTGTGGAGATATATTGCCATGTGCTAAATTCCAACTGGTCTCTTCAAATAACCTGCCCATGACTAAGACCTATAGTGTCATATCCCATTTATAAATAATAAGAATTAGGATGCTATTTAAAGTCCTTTCCCCCCCTTTCCATTCCCCATCTGATGTACGTAGAATTGTAATTATTACTATCGTCACAAATGAGCAGTTATAAATCTAATTTGCTGAGACTAAAATGTAATGAAAGAATTTCAGAATAATTTTTGGTGACATTCCATCATTAGACAAATTCAATTATCCTCTCCAAGTGTAAAATGAAGCATTTTCCAAATGCTAGTTGTCTATAAGGTATAGATGTTAGCTCTGTGACTCCTCCTGGATTTTCTTAAATGTCTTAACCTATTGCCTTCCAACAATATTGGGAAAACTCAAGTTGAGTCTTCCACACTACCTATGTGAGTCCCTGGCTAAGACCAACTACTATGATCACTGCTGGAAGACAACATTACTCATATAACTGAATTATGTTGACACCCTCACTAGAAAATAATTCACCTGGAACAAACCAAATCACAAACCAATCAGAAAGGTGAATCACTATCACTGTAGCAAAGTGTGGAGTCACCAGTCATAGACCTGTCTGTGAAATTCAGAACACTCCATTCTTTACTCTTGTTTCATGATTTCTAAATATGAATGCTGATGTAGGATGGATTACAGTAAGGGAGAGAGCTGGAATGGGAGAAAGTAAAAGACAAGATGTAAACTACTAATATGAAAACTTTCCTCCATAAGAGGAAATTGATCACAGATTTCAAATTCTCTTTTGTCCTTTTTAATTTTAAGCTGTAAATATATTCAGAAATCAGTTTTCTGTTAATTCTTTTAAATACCAATTTATACATAAGGAGATATTTGCTTCTAAATATAATTTGTATATAAATGCAGAATGTATGAAGAATTGGTTGGAGTTGGTTTGGGAAAATATTCACTCATTATGAAATAGCAATGTTACTTCTAATGTGTTTTCTGATTAAATTAATGACATGTTTTCTGTTCTTCTCATGTTTTCCTTCATCATTATTGCCATGCATTTAACTCATTGTGATGTGTTATCACCAATATTTATTTTTAAACTATTTTATTTATTTATTTGTTTGTTTCATTTGGTGGGTTTTAAACCCAGATCCCATTGACCCATTGGAAGCTGATTTTTATCCTTTACCTGATGATTTCCCTACCTCAGTCCCAGATATCTCCACCCCCATGCTCCCACCAGTAGGTGTTCAGGCTGTTGCACTTACCCATGATGCTGTGAGGGTCAGCTGGGCAGACAACTCTGTCCCTAAGAATCAGAAAACAACTGAAGTTCGGTTTTACACTGTCAGATGGAGGACCAGCTTTTCTGCAAGTGCAAAATACAAGGTGAAGTTCTAACTAATGTGATGTATTATCAACCAAATATTTTTTCTTTTATTCATTGTTGCACTGTTTTGAATGGTTGTTGGATTGTCAGAGAAGTCATGTTTATACTTTCTGAAGTATCTGCAGTGTTACTTGAATTCTACATCCCAATGGTAGCAGTGGAAATGGTAATGCTACTGACAATCTCCTCCTCAGCTTTCCAGCCTGAGTTGTTTATCTTATTATTTTTTAAGGAAAACATTGATAATACTAAAGGAGTACTGTTAAGAATACTAGACTGTGGGACAGCTAGGTGGCACAGTAAATAGAGCACTGGCCCTGGAGTCAGGGGGACCTGAGTTCAAATCTGGCCTCAGACACTTAACACAAAAACTAACCGTGTGACCTTGGGCAAGTCACTTAACCCCAATTGCCTTCCAAAAAGCAAAAAAACAAAAAAACAGAAGTCACATGTGACCTTTTGCCTGAAAATGTTTATGCCTTTATTTTTATAGCACCATCCCTTCAGACTCATAGTACCCCCTCTGAGGTAGAGAGAGAGGACCCAATATAGTAATACTGAATATGAAAAATTTGGTAGATTTCCAAAGACTTTCTCATTACTTCCCTCCAGGAATACTTGATACAAGTATGGCTAGAATGACCAAATGCTCAACTCCCACTGAAAACTACCCTAGACTACAGGTCATATACAGGGCAACTGCAGCTCCCTTTAAACATTTTCAATTAGCATAGACTGGAGAAATGACAGATACCACCTATAGACAAGGGAAAAATCAATCTATCAACAAACAGTAAATGAGAACTTCAAACTGTATGATACTAAGTATGTTATTTAGAAAGGAAGCACAGTTTAATGGTTATTGCCTAATTTTTTCTTTGGATATTAAGATGATATTTGCTTCAAACATTAAAGGAAAAAAATGAGAGACTGCATGAGCTAATATAGCCCTCTAATAAGTTTATAAGCTTCAGCTACCCACTAAGAAAAATTAGGAGCTTGACTCAGCCATGTCTTCATTTTCCTTTTCCTTCTGCTCTGATTCCTTACCATTGAACAAAGACAACTTCAAATTCATATTCTGGTTGTTTTCAAGACTAAAGTATCCTTTGAAAAATTCTCCCTACAGATAAGCTTAAATATTGAGGGGGAAATGATAATACACTTATTTTTCTTAATCTCTTAGTATTATTTCCTGACTTTAAAATTATAGAGAATACATATTTCATGATAATTTTACTCTAAACCATTTAAAAGCAATTTTCTCTTTGTTATGTTACCGATCTAGGTCAGAGTTTGGAGAAAACTCACCAGTTAAATTCATTATAATGGTACTGATATAAGGATATGAGATAAGTAGCCTGTCTGTCTCCCTAACATTTTAACCTAAAGAACTAATGGCACCATAAATAAAGGCAACATTATCAAACAATTTATCCACAGGAACATACTGGAATATTTTTAAAACACAGTCCATATGCTGCCATTGACTGAGTTTAAATTTATTTAGAATAAGCTCTTTCTCCCTCCCCCCCCCCTTTTTTTTTTTTTTGCTTTTTGGAGGGGGAAGGCAGGACAGTTAAGATTAAGAAACTTGCCCAAGGTTACCTGGCTAGTAAGTGTTAAGTGTCTGAGGCCAGGTTTGAACTCAGATCCTCTTGACTTTGGGACCAGTGCTCTATTCACTGAGCCACTTAGCTGCCCCTCCGTCCCTTATTTTGTTTTTCCTTTTTTTTTTTTTTTTTTTTTGCTTTTTGGAGGGCAATTGGGGTTAAGTAACTTGCCCAAGGTCACACAGCTAGGTTTTTGTTTGTGTGTGCATTAAGTGTCTGAGGTCAGATCCGAACTCAGGTCCTTCTGACTCCAGGGCCGACGCTCTACTCACTGTGCCACATAGCCGCCCCATCATCCCTTATTTTTAAATACAGCCTCATCAGTGTCCATCACTTGTGCCCCTTGAGGAATGCAATGAATTTTAATAAGCCTAGAAGATGGTAACTCAATGAAAGGTTTTAAATATAACTATAGTACATCATCTGTAAAAATTCACTTTACAGAATGCATGTGGCTACCTGTCAAGCAGAGAACAACGAAAATCCAGCAGAATGATGATAGTTTGATTAAGACTAATCCCAACTCCCCAAACTCCTAAAGACACATAGATTATCATTTTGCATAGTTAAAACATAATTAAAATTTCCTCATAAAGTCCTTCAGTAATATAAATAATAGTTCTCAAATAACCTAAGGAAGTAATGAGTTCCACATCTCTAGAAGTCTTCAAATGGAATTGGGATGACCATTTTCCAGGGATACTATTGAAGATTTGGGTAGACGTTGGACTAGAGGCCTTCTAAAGTCTATTTCCAATCAGATATTTTAACTCTCTAATGTGACATAGTCAAACACTTACCTGTAGTATCCAATAACCAAGTGTGCTGCAAATGTTTAATTACCTGGTCTCCCAAAAAACAATGCATGCACAATACACTTTTACATTTAATCTTCATTATTAACATTTTTGTTTTCATTTTCTTAAGTCTAGCCATTCAACAAAACAACAAATCAAACCCTGATTTGTAGCATTTGCTTATTTCTTAGGTGTAAGTTTTCATATAGAAAATTTAACAAATGGCTTTTGTGAGTCAGAATGAGCTAGATCCAGTATTCCCCTGCCTATAGCTATCGTTTGAATTACCAATAAAAAATAAAGAAGCCTTCTCTTCCTTTCCCCCTGTTATGGGTCATAGCATGAGAGTAGAAAATGGAACAAGATTGGTGTAACTCCTCATACCAATACCAGTCCTTACTAATCTTGACACTCTCCTGAGCCTCACTCAGAGGAGAGGGAAAGAAAAGATAAAATAAGAAAAAGACAGTTAGATAGATGAACAGTAGAAGGCAGCTTATAGACCATATCTTGTAGAATCTTACATATATTTAGAAATATAATTAATTCAAAGTTTTCTAAAACTGAATAGTTATAAAACATTCCATTTCAGTCCTTTTAAAAGCATGTTGATAATGATTATCTTCTTTGCATCTTTCCTATAACCATAAGCAACATATCAAACATTTGTTATGACCTTTTTACAAGTAGGGAAATGAGGCAGGCATGCTTGTTTCAGAAGCATATCATTTTTACTCACTTCCAGCTACTTTGAGTTCTATTTTAAAGACTCAATTTTTCATTATTGAAAAACAAAACAAAATAAATAAACAAATCCTTGAAAGCTGAAGATACAGGTCAGCCTGAGCGTGAGTCTTTTACTTATCACCATAAAAATGTTCTATAGCAAACCAAATAGATCATTGATTAATCTAACAATTACTTATTGAGCACTTTATTAAGTTTTATGATAGATTCTGATGCATGATATATAGGAAACTATTACTTCATGCAAAGAGATTATGATCAATTCAAGAAAATAAGGTACTGACAGGTAGCTATAATTTGAGTCACTCTATGATGATAGTCACATGAATAGTTCTTATTAATACTATATGCCCACATCATTTTCTTCATAGGGATATGAGTAATAATTCACAAAATTAGAAGGTATTTTTTCTAAATATCATATTCTTAATCAGTGAAGGGAAGTGCTGCATGGAAACTGGAGGACAAGTTCAACACCACTTTGTTAATCATCTTAACTCAGGAAAATAACACATGTATCAAAAATGAAAGCAAGATAAATATTTAAACCTGTGAGAAGTTCCAACGTCTAAATGCCAAGCATGAATCTATATTTATAAGGTTTAGAGAGAGTTTCAGACTCTCCTCTTCCTGTGAGTGATACATATTAGCCTAGGAGACAAGGTGATTTTTTTAAACATTAAAAACAATAAGGAGTGAAAACATATTCAGTCTTCCACTTAACATTCCCTTAACCTATTGTCAAAAGTCAAGAAATGTCAAGGGATTCATCACATTTAAATAATGATAGCAATACTCAGCAAACCAATAAAATCACTTTGTCCTAAATGTCATTTGTTCATCGTTTATCATTCAGTTCAAGTGACCATATTTAAGTGTTTATTTTTAGTCCTTCAGTCAACAAGCATTTCTTTAATATTTACTAAATGCCAGAGTTCTAAGTTCTGGCAGTACAAAGAAAGGCTAAAACTGACCTACTTTTAAAGAGTTTACACTCTAATGGGGGAGACAGCATGCAAATAACTAGGTACATACATATAAGTACATGGTAGATAGAGGGGAATCTGAGAGAGGAAGGAACTTAGCAAAAGGGAATGATCTGGGACCCCTGCAGAAAGTGATGTTTGCCCTGAGTATGAAGGATTCCAGGGAACGAATAGGCAGAGGTTTTGCATTATTTGGTCTATAAATCTTCACACCAAGAAATTAAAATATATACAATTTGTTGACAGAAATATATATTGTATATGTATATATATATGTACATGTGTGTTTCTTTATTTTTATATAAGTGTATGTGTATATGTGTGTGTATATAATGTATATACATGTGTGTATATATGTATATATGCATATGTACTGACTTGATGTTGGAGAGATTAGACCACCTAGTTAGAATGACTTTAAGATATTTTAAGTATTATAAAACAGTAGAATAATATTTCCAGTTTTACCTTCAACTAATTTTTATTTTGTTCCTACTGAGTATAGAAGAATATGATATATCCTCAGGGAGACAAAGATTAGCTAAGACAGTCTCTACCTATATGGAGCCAATAATCAATCTAAAAGGAAATACCACATTTCCATAAGTAGCTACAATCCAAAATATAGTCTTTGAAGCTCCATGATCAATATTAAAAAGTTTTTTGAATATAATTTTAATTTATTATAACAAAATTGAATCCAGTCTGATTATCTGTTCTATATAAGCATTCTCTAAACTGAATAAGATCCTAGGATAAGGTAAACTGTCGCCTGTCATTGTAGTTTACTTCTCCCAAGAACATGGCAGGTTCTTATATTAGGAAAGGTTAACATGCTAAATCACTCTTTAGTATAAGAGTTTGCTTTATTGGATATAGTTTGCTTTACAGTTTACCAGGATATAATATATAATATAATGAAAATATATAATCATATCATATACATATGCACATACACACATATTATATATATGTGTATATATATACATATATATATATATATATATATAATTAACCAGCATATAATACTATATCTTTGTACGTCTTCAAAAGAAATTAGAGTCAACTTTCTCTACTAGCAAAAATGCTTCTGTTGCCAGGAAATCTATGTGTTTTATTGCTGGAGTATTTGATAATCTTTTTTTCCCATGTCTTGATTTACCGTGTTGATAGAGTTCACAGTCTGTTTCTACTTGCTTTTTTTCCCCTATGTGTGCAGTCAGCAGATATAACATCTCTGAGTCACACAGCAACAGGCCTTAAACCAAACACAATGTATGAATTCTCAGTCATGGTAACCAAAGGTCAGAGGTCAAGTACATGGAGTATGACTGCGCACGCCACCACATATGAAGCAGGTATGTTAAATCAAAGATGTTTAAGTGATCTCCTATTGGAATTGACATTTATATTATTCTCTAGACTATTGGTGAGCATGGACATCTACATTAGGATGGTGCTACTGTACATACCTTATAAGTAGACTGTTCAAGACCTGGAATTTCATGAAGATTGAATACAGGAGCACAACCTATAACAATAACAAAATGATGATGGTAGTGGTGATAACTAGCATTCACATGGTATTTTAAGGTTCATGAAGCTATCTAAAAATATTATCCCATTTAATCCTCTGAACAACTTTGTAATGTAGCAACTTTGCTATTCCTATCCCAACCTCATAGATGAGGAAACTAAGACAAACAGAAGTTATCTGACTTGCCCAGGGCCACACAGCCAATAAGTATTTGAGGCAAAATTTGTACTCAGGTCTTCCTGATTTCAAGTCCAGCATTCTAAACACTGGGTCACACAGCTGTTTCAAGAAGTGAAGATAAACTCCTTTGGATTAGTTCTCAAATTTAGTATATTTAGTTATTGTAAAATCCATGTCTTATCTCCTTGAATCTTTCTCTTCATTTGTACTTTATTTATACACACAAACTCAGAAGGGTCAAACTTCAGTCTGTCCACAGTTACCTAACTAATGTTTAATAACTGTTTTCCTTTATGTGTTCATATGTGTGTGTGCGTGTGTGTGTAAACAGGAGTTTACTTTTACACAGATGTTACAAATACAAGAGAAAAGGAAGACTCATTTCTCAAAATTCTAAGTCTCGTTAGAGATGCTAAGCACATACAAAAAACAAAACAAAACAAAAATCTTGAATATTGAATGCAATATGTTAAAATGTACAGGATAATGTAGTGTAGAATAAATTTATAAGCACTAAAGGGACTTAGAATAAAGGATTGATTAGAGAACGTAGTCATCTAGGGGAATATCCCCTTGAGGAAGGGAGATCTGAAGGTTGATCTGGTGATAGAAGATGGGCCAGAGAAGGAAATAACTAGATTGACAGATGGGAGCTTGTGATTTTTTCCTAAACTCACCATCGCTGTTGCTACTACCTCTATCTCCAGGAAACAGGCAACGAATATATCAAGAAAGGACATTGTATATGGGTCTTCCAGGCTATTAGAAAATGTTCCTGCTGACCTATTAGCAAGATAACTGCTTATTCGTAATTCTTAAAGAGACCTGGAGCTCCCAGATGGGTCCTAGAAGTCATTGTAAATAGGGCAGATTAACTGAAAGCCAAAAGTAACCCTACCTGAAATAGGCATGTCTTAGGATAAAAGCAATTACTTCTGTGGTTATTAAAAAAAAGTTAGACTCAACATTGGTGCTACTTTTATACCACACACACACACACACACACACACATATAAAATATCAAATATCTCACCACCTGTATAAAGCAGAGCTCATGTCTTCATCTCCACTTAATGGCAGCAGGGTGACACTTCAAAGCTTTTTTCAACTTGAAATAGTTCAAATCTAGGTTAATGAAATTCACTGAAATTTTACAATTTTATTTACTATGGTCATAAATATAGAGTTCATAACCTTAACTTAATTATGATGCGGAGTGGTTGGCACTTGTAATTCATAGAAAGCTAGAATTCAAAGAGGGCAGATACTAAAATATTTTATTATTGGGTTTGTAACTTTATATCATTTTTGTAGAAAATGATACTATGGCATTTACAAATTTTTTTGTTTTGTTTTGTTTTCGTTTGTTTTATAAAACTGCTTGTAAACCTTTTCTTTTGAGATGAGGTAAATTTTTAAAACTATGAATAGTCAACTGCGGTCTTCCCATCATACTTTAAAAAAAAATTTCAAACGCTTCCTTATTCATTAGGGGACTCTTCACAGAGGACTTACTCTTCTTTTGCAGGCCATCCTCCTAAGAAGTTATAGAGGTTTTATTTTGCCGTTCTCCAGTACTTTTTCCCAGTTTCTATGAATATAAACTTTTTACATAGTGTTCTGCTCAAGTGATATCTCTGTAATTAGAACAGCTGAGGAAGTCTTTGAATGTTGTTCAGTGTCTAGAGATGGTATGACTTTTTTTTTAATGAGCAATTTACCTGCTTTGGGTAGTACAAGGTCATTCATTATTATTTTGGTTGGGAAAAAATCAACTACAGATTCAGCTGTTTAATAAAATTACTTTATATAATATTTAAAGTTTTGCAAGGTATTTTGTTCACAATAACCTTTAATGTAGGTACCCCCCCTTTATTTTTACAAATGATTAAACTAAGCCTCTGAGAGGTTATATAATTTGAGAACAGTAATAGAAATAAAAACACACAAATGGTGCTTTAAAGCTTATGAAGATTTCCATTCTATACATTATTTTATTTGAGCTTCACAGCAACCATATGAGATAGGTGCTATTATGCCCATCTTACTAAAAGAGAAACAACTTTAGAGAGGTTAAGTGACTGATCCAGAGTCACACAGCTAGTGAAAAAGAATTTGATCTCATGCTTCTTGATTCCAAGTCTAGTACACCCAAATTGCCTCTCTATTATCTCCAATAAAACAAGTAGTTAAAGAACAAAGATAGAGCACCTTTTTGCAGGCAGTCCTAGGGCATTAGGGCAATACTCTTGTAGGACTACTATTAATTTCATCCTGAGAGACTGTTATCATCTTGCCATAAGTCAAGTATAGTCTCTGGAGCTACTGTTACCACTATTTAAACGACAGGTCCAGTCCCCAGCCTGAAGCCCCTAGCTATCATCAACTCAAAGTTCAAGAGCTGCCTTTGTGGATTGGGGTTGGTAATTTTGTAATGGTATTCATGAACCCACATCATTATGGTTCCTCCATCATTAGTGATTCCTATAAATTAATCAGTCAGATTCAATTTGCTTTTAGAATTGGGGGGACGGAACATTGCCCAAAAGCTTGTGATATACAGTACGTATAGTCTCTAAAATTCAGAGAACATATATCACAAGGGGTACCTCAGCTCCTGAAAGTCCTTTTGCTGGAAGCCTCAAGATACTCAGCTTAGGTGTGGTGTCGTTTTTTCTAATGGTTTCCCCATTGAGCCTTGAATCTTTCTTTCCTCATTGAGTCCATTCTGTCCTCAGCTCTTTATGTAGACACTGCTGCTGGTCACTACTGTCCTGTGGGACACTGCTAGGATTCTGGCGTGAAGTCTAAAATTTATAAGGTCCTCCTATGGTCAAATGGGGTGAAGGGGGAAGGGATTAAGGTACTTTCTTCCTTCTCCCATCCTCTTGAAATGATACCTTCTCAGAGCCTTGGTTGGAGGATTCCATCATTAAAGGCAGCTTAAAATAGAGTGCCAGGCCTGGAGTCAGGAAGACTCATCTTCTTGAGTTCAAATCTGATCTCCAATACTTACGAGCTGCATGACCCTGGGCAAGTCACTTAATCCTGTTTGCCTCAGTTTGCTCATCTGTAACATGAGCTGAAGAAGGAGATGACAAACTACTGTAGTATCTTTGACAAACACAAACACACACACACATACATAAGGTCATGATGAGTCAGACACAACTGAAATGATGAACCACAAAACCATATATTCCAATTTCTGGGTTCAAAATTACTTTTACTATTTTATGGACCAATGATAAGGCATTTAAGTTTCCTTAACCAGTAAGAACATACTTCTAGTACAAAACCATTCCAGTTCATCCAGAGACTTTCAAGGACTCTGTTTTTGCCTTTTTTTTTTTTTTTGGAGGAAGGAAGGCAGGGCAATTGGAGTTAAATGACTTGCCCAAGGTTACACGGCTAGTAATTGTTAAGTGTCTGAGGCCAGATTTGAACTCAGGTCCTCCTGACTTCAGGGCCGGTGCTCTATTCATTGCTCCACCTACCCACCCCTTCAAGGACTTCTAAACTGACAAAGGACCTAGCACTCTTAGTCTAAAATCTATGACTGACTGATATCTAGGCCTTGTTCACACATAGTTCATCCCTCTTATTCATTGGTTGATTATTCTCGTTTGAGAAAAGGATGAGGCTGATATCTCATTGCTTACTTTAAATGAAGTATAGTGATGCCATTGGTTGATTCAAATACAACCCTTACACAAGCACTTCTCTTATAAGCATAAAAAGCCATGTCTTAAAATGCACACAACAGATTCCTTTGATTTCTCATTCACTCCAGACCCTTGAAATAAACACAATTGGCAAGTTTATTCCTGATAAGAAATAATAAAATTTAGGGGGAAGTGATTAATGATTAGAACATGAGACAATGCGACAAAATGAGACAATGATCTACAAAGATAAGTAAAGAGCATGTGGATGAGGTACCCAGATTATGATTATGGTGAAGAATAATTCATAAGTATCTAGAGATATAAATGAAAGAAGGAAATATAAAAGTAGAAAAAATGACTGAGCTACTGACTTTTACATATTCAATAATTCAGAACATATATGTGGAATGGGGCAGCCAAATTAATCTTCTTATCAGTTTTGGGCAATAATGTATAGTCTGGTACTTGGGGAAATCTAAGTAGAGTAATCTGTTTCCAGGCTCGCCCCATTTCAGTTTATCCTAAACACTATTGTTACATCAAGCATCCTATTCATAAACCATTTATAACTTCCCATTGATCAAGTCATGTAACTCTGTTTGCCTCAGTTTCCTTATGTGTAAATTGAGCTGGAGAAGGAAATAGCGAATCATTCCTGTATCCTTACCAAGGCAACCCCAAATGAGGTCAGAAAGAGTTGGACATAACTGAAAACCCCTGAACAATTGCTTACTGAATGAAGTCCAAAGTTGATGGTCTAGATGTTCAATATTTCCCACAGTCTTGTCTGTACTTTTCAAGTTGTTTCTCTTACTAATAACATAGATCCGTTCACAACTCTGTCATTCTCCATGGTCTTGTCTACTACTATGCTCATCCCCAGCCTTCCCCCAAGTATTATTTTTACATGCAAAGACAACTAGGGGTAAAGAAATGTATCAGTCACTTATCTATATCTGCTAAAGCTTTATTATAATTTTTCCAAAATGCTAGAATCAGTCCAAAGACCAAATGTGCCTTAGTGTTGTTGGCTAGACACAAATTAGGGGTACATGTCTTAACTCTTAATTTTTCCATATTATCTAAATGGAAGTTCTCCTGAGGGGATACCCTGCAACCTCAGGAAATCTATATCCAATGATCCCAAACATACCTTTAAATTATTCAGGAATCCATATGTCCCCACTCACTGACTCATTCACTGAGACACCATCATATACTGACTCATATTCCCTCTGTTTCCACACATTTATGTGTCTTCATCATTTGTCTCCTTTTCCACATAGGTTCTCAAAACAAATGTTAACTCCCCATCCCCTGTTCACCCAAACTCTGTGCCATCTACTTCATCACAAACATTAAAAAAATCAGCTTCTTTAGACATCCCTATTCTACCTATTAGCAATATTGGGAAAACATCTTAATAGTCTTTTGTATTTGAAGAGAGTAGGAAATTCATTGTTGTGGGTAACTCTGAAGCCTGTTCGCCTCAGCATCCAGGTTTTACCTCCTCAGAGTCTGTCATCTAATCTTCTCTGCTCAGCCTTTACTTATTTCCTTGTTGTTTCTGATGAATATTTGGCTTTTCTTATTTCTGTATCTTTACTTATGAATTTTGAATATCCTTGTACACTTTCCTATCTACAACTCATCAAAATCCTAGTCACCCTCTTCACCTAATAATCTCTTTGTCCCTTTGCTGCTGTGACTATTTATTTCATTCATAAGTGACTTAACACCTGATATTATAATTATCTCTTTGTATTTTTTCTGTCCTATAAAAGTGAAGAAAGTGAGGCCTTGCACTTATGCCTCATTCATCCCACAATGTCTACCATAGTTTATTATAAACTTAGCTATATTTTCATAGGTGCCAGAATTATTTTAGCTTTACTAAGTCCACAATAGCAATTTAGTCTAATGGGAAAAGTATTGAACTTCAGGGATATCAGGCGACTTGGATTTTGGTCTTAGCTCTGCCATTAGCTATAAGAAGTCATTTAACCTCTTTGTCTCACTTCTATAAACCTACTATTTCTCACTTCAAGTCATGCCACAGGGATAAAGTGATAGATAATAATGATATGGGAAAATGAGAAATATGTTGGCTTCTCTTAAAATCAAAGGACTGTTATATTTTGCAGACATGGATCAGATGGCGATAGACACATAAGTGAAACTTAAAGTAGCGTATTATTGTTACTTCAAATATCTTTGGGAATAAGTGAAATAGTTCAAACCCAGAATTTGGTAAAAACATAGTATAGCATCTTGCTGGTGTTCAGTCATTCAGTCATATCTGATTCTACATGACCTCATGGACCATAGCATTCCAATTCTGACCATGGGGTTTTCTTGGCAAAGATACTCGAGTGGTTTGCCATTTCTTCCTCCAGTGGATTAAGGGAAACAGAAGTTAAATGACCTGCCCAGGGTCACACAACTGGTAAGTGACAGGTCAGATTTGAACTTCCTGCCTCTAGACCCAGCCCCCTAGAGACTAAGCCACCTACCTAGCTGCCACCAATATAGCATCTATATATCTGTTATTTGTAATCACTTATGTAATAAAAAATGAGAGGTGGCAAAGAACATTGTATCGATGACTACCCTGGGAATCAGGATGACCTAAGTTTTGACTGACATATGTTGGACCTGTGATCACCAGTAAGTCACTTAACCTCTCAGTAACCTGGGTAAATTCCCTAAGATTACAAGTTATAGAAGGGTTCTTAGTTTATACCCTATATTGGTAAAATCACGTGCCAGACAAAAGCAAACAAATGAATAAGTTAGATCATTAAAAGAAGAGATAAAATGTTTAATCAGCCTTGTTTGTTGGCATCTTATAAAAAGCACACATTAAAGTTTATTATAATAACCCACTTCTTTAATTGGATGATTCATTTTTTATACTCAAAAAAGATGAAGTCGATGGATCATTTTATTTTCCTTTATGCCTTCATCTAGCAAAATGAGCTGGCTCATCACCTTTGAGCTTCCTTTTACCCAGTCATCAGCTTTTAATATAAAGAAGGAAAAATAGCTCATCCTGACTAGTTTAAAAGGCACAGCCTTTTATCTAATGACTAAAATGAACTAAATTTTTAAATAGCTTTTAATAGCAGATAAAGGTCAGGAAGTTCATGACTATATCACATCCTCCCATAGGTTAGCCTTGCAACTATCTTGGATTGCTTGTGTGTGTGTTTTTCCACGTCTTTCTGGTAATCCCTTCTTTTAGGGAGTGTTATCTTCTAGTGACAGTGTTTCTTTACCATTGGTAACTTTCCCTGGTCTGGGGCCTTCATTATCATGCATATTAGCTCATAGTCTCCTTCCTCAGTAATCTAGGGTTGACCTAATTTATTATTTCTTATATCTCAGGAGGTCACATTACATAACTCATATGGAATGACTGAATAGGAATAGTCTTGACATTAGGACCCCAGATGACTTGGAGAATCATGCATAGAGGCATTAGATTTGGGAATATGAGTGGGTTTCTAAGTGAAAGATAAAGCTATAAGATTGATAGGCCCTTTTACATGCTTTGAAAATCTAGCTTAAACAATGTCAAGCTCAAAATCAGAATTAAAGATCAACCAACAAGAACTTACTAAGTACCTGCTATATGCCAACCACTGTCTCACATGCTGGAAATATCAAGACAAAATGAAACAATTCCTGACTTCAGGGAACTTGCATTCTAATATTTACATAAGTAAATATGTGTGTATATATACATACATATACACATACTCATTCCAAGTAGGTGAAAAGCAGAAGTGATTTAAAAGGATACTGAAGTTCAATCTGGGTTTGGGATTTGATTTTATGACCATGTATAGCTCATATAAATTTAAATATGCATATGTATATGTGTGTGTATGTGTGTGTGAGAGAGAGAGAGAGAGACACACACACACACAAAGAATACATGCAGAAAATAGCATGACACACATGTTTGCCCTGTTGTTACAACTCATTGGCACTTCTGGGAGAGAAGACCTAAAATTTCCATGATCCTTATGGGACCAGCAATTAACAAGAGTAAAAGGGACGTTTAATATATGACTTCCTGATGTGTGGCAAAACTGTGCTGAACTTTTAACAGATTAAATAGAAATCCTATCTAAATCTGTACCTCATAAGTAGCTATTTCCTCTCAAATAGAAAGATTTGACCTGTCGTCCTGAATCTGTTCTGCTCCCATCAAACCATCTTCCTCTTATTTAGATTTTAGTGAATATCATCGGATCATAGACTTAGAACCAGAAGTGACCCTGGAAGCCATCTAGCCCAAATCTCCATTTTGTATTCTGAGACCCAGAAAAGCTGCACTTAATTTACAGGTTGAAAGAGTTCCCTAAAGTCATACAGGCCTTGATAAAGTGTTTCCATTTTAACTTGTAAGTCCTAAAATACCAATAAACATGTTCCCAAAGGGAAAAATATGGGACTGAACTGAAATCAGAGGACCCTGGTTTTATTTCCCTCTCTGCCACTTACTATTTCTATGACTTTGAGTCTCAGTTTCCTCATCTGTAAAATGAATTTGACTAGATGCCCTCTATGTCTTTTCTAGCTCTAAAATGTATAATACTATGAGTGGTGGGTTAGTATAAATAACATTTTTTAATACAGAACAATGAATTAATCCATATGCTAAAGGTAGTTAAAGAGGTAGGTAGGCACTTATAACCTTTTTTCAATTTTTCATTGTAGAAATCAACTAAAGACACTTCAATACTCTGTGCTCTACTCCATAAAACCAGTACTTTTGGCTTCCATAGAATGCCCTGAATACTTCTACTCCCTTGGTTTAAATTCAGACATGGGGGGACAGAGAAGTAGATGGGGAAGGAAAGGAGGGAAATAAAAACCAAAACAAACCTACTGTCCTTGACCAACTAGTAGCAAAGCAAGATCATGATTGAACATCCCGTGGGTGTTTGTTTTCTTTCACTCTCAATGATTAAGCTTTCTTTCCATCTCCTTTTGCAGCTCCAACTTCTGCACCCAAGGATCTGACAGTCATTACTAGGGAAGGGAAGCCTCGAGCTGTCATTGTGAGCTGGCAGCCTCCTTTAGAAGCTAATGGAAAAATCACTGGTGAGTAACACAATGGCCATTCCCAAACTTGGCCAGTTCTTTTCTTCTGTCCTTAAATTGTTTACTTCAGGGCTGCTTCCACTTCTCCCTTTGTGGATTGTTTTCTGTCACAGCCTATCAGGGAACACTGTGATTCACTTCTGCTTCTGCTTCCCCTACCAGCCAGTACTAAGTTCACTCTAACATTGATTTCCATTTTTGATTAGCTTAAAGAAAGGGGATGGATGGGGCGGCTAGGTGGCGCAGTGAGTAAGAACGCCAGCCTCGGAGTTGGGATGACCCGGGATGGAAACCGGCCTCAGAAAATGAGCATCCACACATAAATTATGACTAGCCGTGTAACCTCGAGCAAGCTACTTAACCCCAATTGCTTTAAAAAAAAAAAAAGAAAGGGGATGGAATGAGAGGAGCACACATCTTTTCTTGTGGATGTACATTTATAAGTATTCTATACCTAAATGTATGTGTTATATACATATGTGCACATATATAGGAACATTGCATGTAACTTTTTTCAAAGTGTTGCTTTATTTTGCTGAATTTTTTTATCTTCTTTTTTAGTATGTATTATAAAGGATGGAAGTCTCTAAGGAGGAAGGGAGAAGGAAGGATATACAGAGAATTATAGGTGATATAAAAACAAAAAAGTAAAATATATGTGTACATGTATACATATATTGAACATATGTTCATATATAAAACATAAACATATAAAACAAGTATATAGACATATAATTGTTACATATATAATATACATACATATGTATATAATTTATACACGTACAATTTATATACATATAAACGCATGTAAAAACAACAAAATTATATATATATATAATTTTGTTGTTTTTACATGGCATACATTTGCCCATCTCTCCCTCTCTTTTCCCCCTTTTAAAGTTCCATACTTAATAATATAAGCTAAAAATGAAGAGAGAAAATGTTCAGCAAAATCAAGCAACACATTAAAAAGAGCCTAAAGTTATGTACGATATTCTACTCTGTTCTGCAGAGGATGAGAGTAGACAGTAGGGAGGGGATATCTTTTCATGTCAATTCTTTGGGGTCAAGCTTAATCATTATAATTGTGCAACATTCAGTTTTGATTGTTTTGGTGTTTTCTCCCATTTACATCATTGTAATCATTGAATATGTTGTTTTCCTGCTTCTACTTCCTTCCTTTTGAATCATCTAAGTTTTCCCATGCTTCTCTCTGTTCATCATGTTCATTACTTCTCACAGCACAGAAATAGCCCATTACATTCATGTACATTGGTCAGCAGCTCCCCAAATAATGAGCATCTACCTGATTTCTACTTCTTTGCTACCACAAAAAAGTGCTGCTCCCTTTTTTCTTTAATTGCAGAAAAATGCACTGATATAATTTTTTAATACAATGCTTCTATTCCAGAAGGGTCCTGAGGTCTACTGCTCAGCAATTAATGTCTAATAATTAGTAGCTTGTCTGAAAATCATGACATTTAAGAGATACCTAATGCTCACATATTTTAGCATTTTGTGGGGAATACCAGATTTATTGCAAGGGTGGTAACTCCTTGCTACCGCCTTAAAGTCACAAGGCTCAGAAAAGGCTTACTATTGAATGACACAGATTAAGCTTAATGAATGTTTCCCAGTGGAAGATTTTATTTGGCCAAATATTGCTGATAACATCAATGCCTAATTAAAGCAAGCATTAGAAGCCTGTAATGTTAATTTAGTATGAAAAATATAATAGAATTCTATCAGGAATTTTGCATTTAAATTATCACTCTAGGCTTTTAATAGATGTCTCCATAGCATATAATTATTATTAAAAAATTATACAATTTGAAATGTACACATTATAGTCTAATTAACTTGAACCACTAGATTAGGCACATGCAAGTTTCACTTTTTGTTTCCATAGCAGAGGTAATCTCTGCTATAGTTCCATTACATGCTAACAAAATAATGGAAGCTTTTGATGATAGCTATATGATCCATGGGAATGTGGGTCAGCTGATGGATTTATCTTCATGCCAGTAACCTCCAGAATCTTACAAAATAAAAGAATAATGTGAAAATTCAACTTGTGGTTTAAATTTAACTTGAATACTTGTTTTCTCTAAGAAATCCCTTTGCCTGCAATCACCACATAAAATTCTCATTTGAGCTGTCAGATTTAGCAAAAGAGAGGCATAAAACCTCTTCACATATCCTGTGCTCAGTTGTCAATGTGCCAGGCATTTTGAAGATTGAGCTAATTCTTTCCATTTTTTCTTTTAATTTCAGTTTCCTCATTCATTCTAATTGTATGTGCATGTGTACACACAAATACATGTGTGTATATGTTTGTATGTGTATACATATAGACATACGTGTGTGTACATATATATGAATTTGAACTGTTGCATCTTCTCCCTCTCTCTCTTTGTCTCTCCCTCCTTCCCCTCCCTTCCAAGAAGTGAAGTCACGTGGTAACATTGTCATTATAAGTCAGAGACAGGACTGGAACACAGGTTTCCCTGCTCAACACTTTATTCACTACACTGCACAATCTCTTACATTGTGTTATAAATGCTTAGTAAAAACATATGGCAGGTTTTTACATTGCAAGTTGATTAAGAACTATAGCAGAAGTTGACAATATGTACCTCCTGCTGGAGGTCTTTCAGATCCTATTACTATCACCCCCCATGTCTCCCCTTCAGAGATTATCTTCTAATTAATTACCTTAAAACTGAAATCACTCTAGCTTTTGTTGAATTGTCAATAATAGCACCAACCCTAGCCTAAGTGGTTCATTGTTTATATTTTGATAACTTAGAATGAGTGCAAATTGCAATTTTTTTCTTTTCTGACCAAGAATTCTGAAGGTCTTCCCCATCCAGATTGATATCTTTGGGGTGGTACATCGATCCATCTTTTGTCTCAATTTCACCCAGACCCTAGTCATTGAATGGGCATGGCCTCAGACAGACTGTGACTTAAGACTTCCTTATTTAGGAAGGCCAAGGTCACCCACTGCATCCTGGGCCATAGTCATCTTGACCTTTGTCTTGTCACTGAATTTTGATGACTCTGGAAAAGAGATTAAGGTCAATGACTTTGGGTGGTTCTGCTTCACTTATACCCAATTCACACACAAGTCAAGACATGACCCTGGTTATGTCTTTGGCTTTTTAGAGAAAAGTATAGAGGATGAACAACAATCTTCCATTTATTGTGCATAAATTTTGTGCTGGCCCTAATTATTTACGTATTATCTCCTCCTTTAGAATATTTATTCTTTGAGGGCAGGGACCGTTTATTTGTTTGTTTGTTTGTTTGCTTTTACTGTTCTTTGTATCCCCAGTAGCCCAGTGTTTGGCAGATAGCAAGCACTCAGTAAATCCTTATTAATTACTTACGGATTATTCCTAAAAGTGTATTTTGCATAAAAAGGGCCATGCATTCTAAAGTTACCAACCACTAAAGTTATCACTGATTATTTAAATTGATCTCCTCAGGTTCATGGTAACTGATAATATTCTTAGAAGTCACTCAAGGGGTGGCTAGGTGGCACAGTGAGTAGAGCATTGGCCCTGGAGTCAGAAGGACCTGAGTTCAGATCTGGCCTCGGCCTCAGACACTTAACGCACACACAAACAAAAACCTAGCTGTGTGACCTTGGGCAAGTTACTTAACCCTAACTGCCCTCTAAAAAGAAGAAGAAGAAGAAGAAAAGAAGTCACTCAAACAGTGATTTTGTTGAGACAATAATAAAAACTTAAATCTCAAATCACAAACCATAGATCTACACTATTAAATTCTGCCTGATGAATTTACATTATGTAGTGTGAAAAACCTTGTCAGTATACATATTGCCCCTTTGTTCTTACATTGTTCTCACTACTTAAACAGTTATTCACACATAGCAAATACATTTAAAAGCTACAGTGATGTTTAAGACAAGAATGTGATGATACTTTCTACCTTTCAAAGGCCATTTTAAATGGCACCTAGTTTTTCAGAGAAAGTGTGTTTATCCTTTTGAAGTATTGTGACTGTATAGCAGAGAGAGGCGAGGAAGTATGTATGATCAAACCAGCATCTAGCACTGGAACTGAATTCTTCAATTCCAATATAAACTATCACCAAGAAAAATGACTAGGAAAATTATCTTGATTCCAAATTGGTAGGCAAAGATTTCAGGTTTTGTAAGCTAATGCTTCCTTCTCTAGTTAAAAAGTACAAAAAAGTTTGGGTAAGTCACTAAGGTCAAATACCCATGTGCTTTCTTAAGTAGTTTGTCCCCACTTTTGGGACACTCTTGACTTTTTACATATTTCATACTGGACAGTACAAGACTAGGTTTTTTGTTTCTTTTGTTTTTATTTTGTTTGCTTTTGTTAGATATTATTACTATAAGAGGACATCAGTCAGTCAATCAATAAACACTTGTTAGGAGCCTACAGTGTACCAGAAACTGTGCTAAGAACTGGGGATAGGGGCGGCTAGGTGGCACAGTGAGTAAGATCACCAGCCCCAAAGTTGGAAGGACCCAGGATTGGTTCCGGCCTCAGATACTATAATTAATACCCAGACAAAAAAACTGGCCATGTAACCTTGGGCAAGTTACTTAACCCCACTTGCTTTAAAAAAAAAAAGGACTGGGGTTAGAAATACCAATAAATAGACAGTCCCTGAACTCAAGGGGGTTACAATTTAATGGGGGAAGAAAACAAACAAAGGAAGTTGAAAAGCAGGTCAGAGAAGAAGGTACCTGGCAAGGGGGAATGTTGG
>WOXC01006879.1:0-14115 GCA_011680675.1 Gymnobelideus leadbeateri | reverse complement strand
AGAATTATCAACATAGACTTGCCTAGGACAAAGTAAGAGGTTAGTGTCCTATGGACTTTGGGACTGGTATTAGGGAATGCATCAGCTCCCTCCCCTGGGGGCTAGAAGCCACTGAAGACAAATGCCATTTTGTAGTTTTCAGAGGCAGCTCCTGCTCCCAGCCTGCAAATTTGTAGGGAGATCCAGCGATCAGTCTTGGGGGGTAATCGCTCTTGCTTTAACCTCCCCGGATCTGGATTGTGATCTAGGGTGGAAGTCGTGGGTGGGTTTACAGCTTGCCAGAAAGGGAAGTTGCCCCCCACACATTTGGGACCAAAATTCCTCTAGCTGGCCTTAAAGCCATAGTGTGCCAACAAGCCCAAAAGTGAAGTAATTAAGCAGCAACATGCCAAGGCAAAGGAAACAGAAAAATGCAACCCTAGACTCCTATTTTGGGGGCATAGAGCAGGAAAAGGACTGTGAGGTCAGAAGTCTGCTCCAAAAGCCCCAGGGGAAAACATGAGTGGGTTGCAGGCCATAGAGGACCTTAAGAAGGACTTTAAAAATCAAATAAGAGAAGTGGAAGAAAAATTGGAAAGGGAAATGAGAAGGATGCAGGAAAAGTATGAAATGAGGGTCAACAGCCTGACTGAGGAAAACAACACCTTAAAAAATAGACTAACTTAAATGGCAAAGGAGGCCCAAAAGGGCAATGAGGAGAAGAATGCCTTAAAAAGTCAAATTTGCCAGATGGAAAAAGAATCTCAAAAGTTCACTGAGGAGATTCACTCCTTCAGAGTTAGACTGGAGCAAATGGAAGCTAATGACTTTATGAGAAATCAAGATGCTGTTAAGCAAATCCAAACAAATGAAAGAGTAGAAGGCAATGTGAAATATCTCATGGGAAAAACCAATGACCTGGAAAATAGATCCAGGAGAGACAATTTAAAAATTATTGGACTATCCGAAAGCCATGATCAAGGAAAGAACCTAGAAATCGCCCTTCAAGAAATTCTCAAGGAAAACTGCCCTGATGTTTTAGATCCAGAGGGCAAAATAGAGGTTGAAAGAATCCACCGATCACCTCCTGAAAAAGGGTCCCGAGGGAGAAGCCCCAGGCCAGTAGCCAGGTTCCAGAATCCCCAGATGGGGGAAAATACTCCAAGCAGCCAGGAAGAACAATTTCAATATTGTGAAACTGAGTCAGAATAGCCCAGGACCTGGCGCTTCTACACTGAGGGAGTCGAAGGGCATGGAATGTGGTGTTCCAGAGGGCAAAAGAAGGTTTGGAATGAACCCACGGGTCACCTACCCAGCGGAACTGAGTATTTTGTTTCAGGGGAAAATATGGTCATTCAGTGGATGAAGACTTTCAAGCATTCTTGAGGAAAAAAACAGAATTGAATAGAAAATTAGTACAGGACACAGAAGCAAAGATGCCTGAGAAGGTAATCAGGGAAAAGAAATCAAAAGGAACTTATCAAAGTTGAACTATTTATGTTCCTATATGGAAAAGCAATATCTGTGACTGATGATATCTTTCTCACTATGAAAATAATAGAAGAAGGGTGTGTGGTCATATGAATACATATGTGAATGTGTGTGTATATGGTTATAGTTATATATGGATAGAGGGCATAAGTTGAATTTGTTGGGAAGGGAGAATACTCAAGGGATGAAATTATGAGGTGAGAGAGGAAAGTGGCAAGAGGAGATGGGGAAAGACAGGGTAGTGTAAACTATCCCATGCAGAAGAAGCAAGGGGAAGTGGTTGCAAAAAACGGGGAGAATAAGGAAGACTAAAAAGGCAAAACCACATTCAAACTGAATTTGGTTCAGGGAGAAAATGACATACAAACTAAATGGGATATCTCAACCTGCAGCAGGATAGAGGGAAGGGGGATGAGAGGAGGGATGATGGATGGGAGGGCATCCTTGGGGTGAGGGGAGGTTGGAAGTACCCACTATAAAAGAGGGACAGGATCATGTAGGGAATGGACCTGGTGGGGGGTGGGATGAGTGGGAGGGAATTATAACAGCCTTGTACAATATATCTACTATGATAATGTTTTGCATAGCTAGACATGTACAACATATACTGAATTACTTATCTTCCCAGAGGGAATGGCTGACAAGGGAGGAAGGAAATGGATCTGAAATTCGAGGTCTTAAGATTAAATGTTTCAAATATATATAAATACTATTATTAATACTCTTTTGTTTGTAATTGGGAGATAAGATGTGCAGGCATTGGGACACAAAGATTCACCTTCCTCTAATGGAAAAGTCGAAGGGGGTGTGGGAGAAGGTATGGGAGAGAGCAGATTGGAGGAAGCGATATCTTGTGGGACTGCTATTCTGGGAGGTTGGGTAGGGGAATAATGGGGGGAAAATGATTGTAACTCAAAATCTGGCGGAAATGAATGATGTAAAACAGAAGTTAATAAAGCATTTGTTTAAAAAATAAGAATAACATTACCTGTAACTCTGAATCTGGCAATTATTCTATTATATCAAACTATTTATTCATTTCCACTGTACCTAGCTATACTGATGAGATCAGGAATCTGATTATGTTCATATAATATCCATAGGCAATCTAATAAAGTTACAGATTGAAAATACAAATCATTTTTAAGTTCTTGAATTTTCATACACATAAGCATGGATACAATTTCTGGGGGGAAATTCTTCAGACAAGTTCAAAATGAAAAGACTGAATCTTTGATATTGCTAGACTTTATTTAAAATAATATGTGCAGCTTTGAAAAAATTTATGTCATCCACAGTGAATAAATAATAACTGCATAAAGAACAGATAAAAGACCTCAGTGGCAGGTCAATGCATTTACTCCAAATGAATTATGGAACAAGAGATTATGTGCCTCCATACATTTTTGACGGTTTGGTTTTGGTTTTGTTGTGAAGGATGATGATCTTTTCTAAAACTTACCTAGCTTTTCAAAATATCATAACCAAGCATTATTCTAGGACCCTGGGAAATGATGGCACCAAATGAGAAATCTTTAAAAAATTTTGTGGAGTACCTAATGTTTGATTACCCAATCATTCGCAGGCCATGATGGAGCATCAGAAAAGTATAGTTGTAGTATGGATAATTTAAGTTATTAATTTTATTTCACTACCTAGGATCTTTTAGATAAAAGATACAGGAATATTTTGAAATCAAAAGCTCTGAAGCAAACAATTCTTCTCAATAAGCCACTAATCACCTCAACAATTCAACAGACATTTATTAAGTGCCAACTACATATAAATAACTGTTAGGAGATAGAAAGAATAAAAATCAGATTTTCAGAGTTATATATTTATTTTGGAGGGGGAAGGCAGGGTAATTGGGGTTAGGTGACTTGCCCAAGGTCACATGGCTAGTTTGTGTGTGTGTGTGTGTGTGTGTGTGTGTGTGTGTGTGTGTGTGTGTGTGTTTTAGGTCTCTGAGGCCCGATTTGAACTCAGGTCCTCCTGACTCCAGGGCTGGTGCTCTGTTCAATGCACCACCTCGCCTCCCCCAGAGTTATGTATTAATATAATATGTATATAATAAACTAATCTTGACTTAAATACCAAATAACAAGGCTCCAAAGTTATTGAAAGCTGCTAAAATTTTGACAGTATTTGTAATACTGAATTGATGATAATGGTGATATGAATATGAATATGTTCATTCACTTGCTCTGGGTTCCACTGTGGAAGAATTCTCAGTATTTTGCTATGAAATTGAGCAGAGTTGAAAAAGAAGAGATTAAAAAAATGTACTTTAACCTTAACTTCTACATCTTAATCTTACATAGTACAAAGAGAGATCTGTGACATTCTACTCCTGGATCAATGTGGGCAGTGCTTCAAATGTAGGTAGCAACTAATTCCTGCCTTCAACTACTAAGACTTATAGAATTTTAGAGGTACCTTTGTGGTCACTGTATTTAACCTTTATTCAAAAGGGCTCTTCACTGTAACATACTTGACAAATGGTCACCTTGCTTCTGCTTGAGGACAGGTTAAGAAGAAAAACTCACTGCCTTTTGGGGAAGCCCATCTGAATTTTAGACAGTTTTAGTTGTCAGAAAGTTGAAATTTTCTCTTTACAATTTCTACTCTTTCCTTTTGGTTTTGCCTTCTGGGGCCAAAGAGAATAAATCTAATCCCTTCACATGACTGCCAGCAACTGATGTTGACAGACAGATGGTGAACTAAAGAGAATCAGGCTAGGCGAGCATAGTTGGATAACAATGCTGGTTTATTGGAGTAGTATAGTTGATTACATATCTTTCTTGTTTATACATGGAAAGTTTTACAGTGAACTTAGGATCAGCAGTTTCTCTCATATGCACTCAGCTAAGCATAGATATCAGCAAAAGACCTTGACTACCAATCGGCTTCCTGCAAGCCCAGACTGCTTGTAGGAGTCACAGCAGTATTTCTTGATACTGATTGCCAAATATCCTTCTTGGAGAAATATATAGCACACCTGTCCAGAGGGGACTTTGCACCCTCCCAGATCTGAACAAGTCAACAAGTCCAGACTCAGATATAGCTCCATGAGTCCTTGACCTCAGAGCAAGTCACAAGTCTCCAGACTTAGACACAAGCTCAAGAATCCGTTAGACTTGGCCCCACACACATGGCAACTTTTCAAATACCTAAAGATGGCTAAGATATCCCATTGGATCGTCTCTCCTCCAGGTTAAATGTCTCCATTTCCTTCAATGTATCATCATATAGCATGAACTCAAGACCCTTCACCTACTGACAACATACCTCTCAATGTTCTATACCTTTTCAGTATCATTCTTACACTCTGGTTCCCAAAACTAAATATAAAACTCCAGAGATATGGTTCATCCAGATAGAGGAGAAAGACTATGACCACCTTGTTCCTAAAAATACGCCTCTCTTCATGCTAATTAATATTGCAATAACTTTTTTCACTGGCACATAATACTGCTGGTTAGAGACCATTGAAACCTACAGATGAACTTTTTCAGATGAATTGCTATCTAAATATACCTCCCTTATCTAGTACTTGTAAAGTTCATTTTTTAATCATATATAAAACATAATTGTTTTCACTTGCTCTCACCATATAGCTGGCTTTCCCTTTTACTCCTCACATATTTCCTAAACAAAATCTTCACACCGATTAGAGGTGGCAGAGAAATTTGTTCATTTGGGAGTTGCCAATACCAGTGAAATCACAGGTCAAACCCTTATTCATATTTTATAAATGAATGAATGAGCTCTACTCTTCTTTTTTCAAGCAGCTGTATGACTTTAAAGATGAAGACCATTTGATATTTTTAAATTGAAAGCTTGCCAATTTACTTCTCATACTTTCATGAAAGCTTCTCTTGATACATGCATACATAGCTCATTCTTTAAAAAGTTGCATACATATATATATATATATATATATATATATATATATATGTATGTATAAAGTTGCAAGGCACTTAGGGATAAAAATAGAAAAGTAAGACAGTCCCTATTGTCAAGGAGCTCATATTCTTTTTTTTTTTTTTTGCTTTTTAGAGGGCAGTTGGGGGTAAGTAACTTGCCCAAGGTCACATGGCTAGGTTTTTGTTTGTGTGTGCGTTAAGTGTCTGAGGCTGGATCCAAACTCAGGTCCTTCTGACTCCAGGGCCGACGGTCTACTCACTGCGCCACCTAGCCGCCCCCAAGGAGCTCATATTCTAATGATGTGGTGGGGAGAGGGAGGGGAAATGTGAGTGTGGGGGGGAGACAACACATATAGTAAGTTTTAGTCACAAATCAGTATCCAATTTTTCATGCAATTGATCATTGATACTATATTTTTGCTTACTCATGTCCATCATTTATCTTTCCATTCTGAGTTATTCTCTTACAGTTTTTTTTTTCATATTGTGCTGTATAAGTATCTATAGTTACATAGAATCACTTGGGGGGTGGTATTTAAAAAATGGGGCTGTCAGAAATTGGTTTGGAGCTATTGATAATACTATACAATATCCCAAATGCAATTCATCATTCTAGGTCCTCTCACTGTCAATCTTTGGTGCCTGTTCAAGATATATTGACTAATGGACTAAGTCAAGTAGTTGCCTATTCAGCTGTATACCATACTTTAGGCAATATATAATCTTCATCTATTTTTGTTTTTGTTTTTCCTATTTAGATTATTAGAATGACCTCAAGAATGCTGAATTTGGAGTTAAAAGACTTGGATGGGAAACCAGCAATGCTGTTTATGACTTGTGTGATCCTAAGTAAACCACTTAATGTGGTTCTCTATTTCTTTATCTATAACATTAAGGGACTAGAATAGAAGAGCTCTAAAATAATGGCATTTAATTTGACCTCTAAGATTCTGACCACTTCTAACAAAATTGTGCATCTGTGATCCTGTGAATTAATGATTCTGTATCTAACTAAGGAGACACTATATAATGTGAGATTGACTCTATCTTCAAAGTTACATAAGCAAAAAAGAAGGAACTTCTAGAAATTTCTTAGAAATTAAATTTTGTATCAGTCTTTTTCTTCCATAGATTCATTATACATGATGTTTTTATTGATTTTATATAATAGATATTAGTTTATGTGTGGATATAGTCTAAGTTTATCTTGTTTATTATGTACTGTTCATTCAGAAGAAAACTTCTGATTGAAACCATGATGTGGTGGTAGTTAGGTATTTTTGGAAATTATTAATTGAATGAATTCAAGACATTCCATTATATGACAAATGCATCTCCCTATGTTATCTTTTATTTGATATTTATAATCAGAAGATCCTCAACAGAAGTAATTCTTTGTGGCTTCATCTATTAAAGAATATTCCATGACGTGAATGCCTGATCATTTTAATTTAGGAATATTTTTAAAGCTGTTTTATTTCTGTCAAGTGAGTTTTTTAGTTTAGTTTTTGTTTTTCTATAATCAGCAGTCAATACATACAATACCTCTTTTACTCAACTGTGTGATTTCAAAGATGGGGGATCCTTTTAAAAGCTTTTTAATGAAAGCTGACCTGTTTGCTCCTCATCTTTTCATCAAAAGATTCTCTTGATATTTATATAGGGCATTCCTATGAAAAGTTCTATAAGTTCCTATTTTTAAAATCCTATAAAATTCCTATAAAAAGAAGAGAAATTAATCAAAGGGAGTTAGGTGGAATAGAACATACATCACTGATCCCAGAGAGAGGAAATTCTGAGTTTAATTCCTACATAAGAGAGCTATGTGACCCTGGATAGATCATTTAACCTCAGTTTGCCTAAACTTCCTCAACTGTAAAATGAGGACAGGGTTGTTGTGAAGATCAAACGAGATTATTTGTAAATTACCTCGCACAGCCCCCCACATGTAGTGTCTATCACATACGTACTTTTTCTCTTCCCAGTCTCAGTTTCCCCATCGGTAAAATGCAGATAATAAAATTACCTATTTCACAAAGTTGTTAGGAAATGAAATGAGATAATATAAAGTGATTTGAATATGAAAAATGATTTAAACTATTTAAAGTGATTCATAAATTTAAGGAGTTATATAAATGCTAGTTATCATTATTATTATTATTATTATTAGACAGGTCCAAATATAATAAGGTTTTCCAGTTTGCATCATTGGAAATAATGTCATTTATGATCTTTTCCTAATCTTTTAGTATGTCTCTTCTAGGTCTCTTGAAAATTTAATGCACCAACAAGTATGTCACTTTGAGGATTTCTCATATGCATCGTTGGCCTTATCAGGTAACTCTTCCCAACTCAACCTTATCAAGTGACATTTCCAGTTCTTCATGTAACTCACCAGGGACCGAGGTGCTAGCACCCAAATTTAATGATCCCACTACTATTGATGATGTGATTAGGCCACTATAAAAATGTTGGCAAATATTTCATTTTTTTCCTATTCACCTCTCTTTTAAAAAAGATGGCAGAGTAGGAACAGTGCGACCAAGCCACTCTCCCCCAGATCACCTCCAAAATATGTAAAAGGGGACTCTGAACAACTTCTGGAGCCCCAGCACCCACAGAACGACACAGAGAAGCTAACCTCCCACTGAGGACAGTCCAGCAGCCCTGCAAGAAGGACCAGCGCAGAGCTCTGACAGCACAGTGTGCAGAGCACCGGTAGCTGAGCACAAGATCACATGAGTTGCGGTTTTAGCCCCAGGGCAGCCAGGCCAGGAGTCGGCTGGAGGGACCCCAGAACACCAGCAGCTGTGGTGATTCCAGAATTATCAATATAGACATGCCTAGTACAAAGTAAGAGGTTAGTGCCCTATGGACTTTGGGACCAGTATTTGGGGAATGTGTCGGCTTCCTCCCCTGGGGGCTAGAAGCCACTAAGGAGACATGCCATTTTGTAGTTGTCAGAGGCAACTCCCGCTCCTGGCCTGCGAACTGTAGGAAGATCCAGCGATCAGTCTTGGGGGGTAATCGCTCTTGCTTTAACCTCCCTGGATCTGGACTGTGATCTGGGGTGGAAGTTGTGGGTGGGTTTACAGCTTGCCAGAAACAGAAGTTGCCCTGCCACACGTTCGGGACGAAAATTCCCCTATCTGTCAGCAAAGATGTACTGTGGCAACAAGCACAAAAGTCAAGTAATTAAGTGGCAACATGCCAAGGCAAAGGAAACAGAAAAATGCAACCCTAGACTCCTATTTTGGGGGCATAGAATGGGAAAAAGACTGTGAGGTCAGAAGTCCTGCTCCAAAAGCCCCAGGGGAAAACATGAGCTGGTTGCAGGCCATAGAGGACCTTAAGAAGGACTTTAAAAATCAAATAAGAGAAGTGGAGGAAAAATTGGAAAGAGAAATGAGAAGGATGCACGAAAAGTATGAAATGAGGGTCAACAGCCTGACTGAGGAAAACAACACCTTAAAAAATAGACTGACTCAAATGGCAAAGGAGGCCCAAATGGGCAATGAGGAGAAGAATGCCTTAAAAAGTCAAATTTGCCAGATGGAAAAAGAATCTCAAAAGTTCACTGAGGAGATTCATTCCTTCAGAGTTAGACTGGAGCAAATGGAAGCTAATGACTTTATGAGAAATCAAGATGCTGTTAAGCAGATCCAGACAAATGAAAGAATAGAAGGCAATGTGAAATATCTCATGGGAAAAACCACTGACCTGGAAAATAGATCCAGGAGAGACAATTTAAAAATCATTGGACTACCTGAAAGCCATGATCAAAGAAAGAACCTAGAAATCACCCTTCAAGAAATTCTCAAGGAAAATTGCCCTGATGTTTTAGATCCAGAGGGCAAAATAGAGGTTGAAAGAATCCACCGATCACCTCCTGAAAAAGATCCCAAAAAGAAAACTCCCAGGAATATTATAGCCAGGTTCCAGAATCCCAGATCAAGGAGAAAATACTACAAGCAGCCAGGAAGAAACAATTTCAATATTGTGGAAACACAATCAGAATAGCCCAGGACCTGGCAGCTTCTACACTGAGGGATCAAAGGGCATGGAATATGATATTCCAGAGGGCAAAAGAACTGGGACTGAACCCAAGGGTCACCTACCCAGCAAAACTGAGTATTTTGTTTCAGGGGAAAATATGGTCATTCAGTGGAATAGAGGACTTTCAAGCATTCTTGAGGAAAAAACCAGAATTGAATAGAAAATTTGACATCCAGACACAAGAAGGAAGAGATGCCTGAGAAGGTAATCAGGGAAAAGAAATCAAAAGGAACTTATCAAAGTTGAACTATTTACATTCCTATATAGAAAAGCAATAACTGTGACTGATGATATCTTTCTCACTATGAAAATAATGGAAGAAGGGTGTGTGGTCATATGAATACATATGTGAATGTGTGTGTATATGGTTACAGTTATATATGGATAGAGGGCATAGGTTGAATTTGTTGGGAAGGGAGAATACTCAAGGGATGAAATTATGAGGTGAGAGTGGAAAGTGGCAAGAGGAGATGGGGAGAGACAGGGTAGGGTAAACTATATCATGTAGAAGAAGCAAGGGGAACTGGTTGCAAGGGAGGGGGAGAATAGGAAGGCAAAAAAGGCAAAACCACATTCTCATTGAATTTAGTTCAGGGAGAGAATGACATACATACTAAATGGGATATCTCAACCTGCAGCAGAATAGGGGGAGAGGAGGGATGATGGATGGGAGGGCATCCTTGTGGGGAGGGGATGTTGGAAGGACCCACTATAGACAAGGGACAGGATCATGTAGGGAATGGACCAGGTGGGGGGTGCGATGAGTGGCAGGGAATTATAAGCAGCCTTGTACAATATATCTACTATGATAATGTTTTGCATAGCTAGACATGTACAACATAGACTGAATTACTTATCTCCCCAGAGGGAATGGCTGACAAGGGAGGAAGGAAATGGATCTGAAATTCGAGGTCTTAACATTAAATGTTTCAAATATATATAAATATTATTATTAATACTCTTTTGCTTGTAATTGGGAGATAAGATGTGCAGGCATTGGGACACAAATATTCACCTTCCTCTAATGGAAAAGTCCAAGGGGGTATGGGAGAAGGTATGGGAGAGAGCAGATTGGAGGAAGCGATATCTTGTGGGACTACTATTCTGGGAGAGTGGGTAGGGGAAAAACAGGGTGGGAAATAATTGTAACTCAAAATCTGATGGAAATGAATGATGTAAAACTGAAGTTAATAAAGTATTTGTTTAATAAAATTTCACCTATCCATCCATCCATCCATCCACCCATCCATCCATCCATCCATCCATCCATCCATCCATCCATCCATTCGTCCATTCATCCAATATGTATTGTTTACTATATGGCAGAGACTATGCTAGGCATAAAAGAAGTAAAGACAAAAAACAAGCTTCTTTGCTATCAAGGAGCTTCAGTCCTTCAAATCACTTGCTGCTGCTTTGAACTTGAGGAAATCATGTGGCAAATTTATGTGATCTAATCAAAATTGGGCAGTCCAGGAATAACAATAGCAAGATGATATTTTTACTAGCTCCCCAGATGAAATTTCTATCTCAGTTCCCACAACAGTTGTTCTAAAACATCACCTCTTTCCTCATGCCTCCCACAGCAACCATCTCCCAAACTCATCTTTACTAAGTTCATGCTTTTCCTCATTCATTACTGAGAAAATAGACATTGTTCATCATGATTCCTTCATCATCCCTTCTCCATTGAACCAAAACCCCTTAACATCATCTGCATTTGATCCTTTATTCTAGTTTCTGATTAAAGAGGTTGCCCTTCTTCTGACCAAGATAAACTTCCCTTTATGAACCTTCTATTTTCTCTAGCAGACTGTTCCTGCAGTTATTCCTATCTTTCTATTTAAAAAAAAATTATCTATTGATTTCCTTCCCTGTTGCCTATAAGCATACCCAAATCTCCCTCAGCCTAAAAATCCCTCACTAGATCTTGGTCCTTCTGCAAGCTATCATTCCATTTTTGTCATTTCCTTTACAAAGGAAATTTACATCTTTTAGAAAACACCATCAACACCACTGCATTCACTTCTTTCCCCCGCCCTTCCCCGACCCAAGCTTTTGCAATCTGGCTTACTGATTTTATCCCTCAACTGAAACTGGTCTCCAAAGTTACCAAAGATCTCTTAAATGCCTCTCTGAAGGACTTTTCTCAATCCTTATTCTTCTAGACTTTTCTGAAGCATTTGAACCTGTTGAAAAGCCTACCATTCTAGTTACTCTCCCCTCTCATTCTAGTTACTCTTCCCTCTTAGATGTTCACAACACTCAGTTCCCTTCCTTTCTGTCTGACCATACCTTTTCAATTTCCTTTGTTGATTCATTCCCCCTATCATAACTCCTAAATGTGAATTATCCCAAAGACTGTATCTTAGGCCTTCATCTCTTGCTTTTTTTCATACTTTGCTTGGTGCTTCATCAGTCCCCAAAGATTTAATTATAATCTCTAAGCAGATGATTTCAAATACATATGAACATGTGTGTGCAGACATATGTATATACCTCCACATATATGTATGTATATGTGTGTGCTTGTATGTACATATCCATATTTGTCACCATGTGAGCATATGTATATATATTGCATACATTATAGGGACTTATGTACATCTCCAGTTCTATTTTTCCTCCTGAGAATCTCTTTTGCAAATCCAATTGACTATTAGACGTTTCAAAACAAATATTCTTTAGCTATCATAAATCTAACATGTCCAAAACTAATCCATTATCTTTTCCCAAAAAACCTACCTTTCAAACAAACTTCCCTATTTATGTTGAGTGTACTACAATCCTTTCAATCATCCTTACTTTCAACCTTACTATTAACTTAAAATCCTCATTCTCCCTCATGACATGTGTTCAACTAGTTTCAATATCTTGTCATTTCTACTTCTAAATCATCTTACATATCTAGTCCCTTTCTCTTTAATCACACAAACACCACCATAGTCCTTATACTGCTTACTTGGACTATTCTAATAGCTTCCTAAATGGTCTTCCTGATTCAAGTCTCTCCATGCCATTCCATTAGTCAATATACTTACATGGATACCTATCCAGCCTAGATGAAATATAACCTCTGCTTTTTTGGTTTCTCCAGGCCCCCCCCCCAATCTGGCCTCATATTATTTTTATCATTATTATACATTATTCTCTTCCCACATTATTTAGTTCAGATAAACCAGTCTTCCTACTCTTTCTTACACAAGATACTACATCTTCCATTTCTGTACCTTATACTTACTGATTAGTTGCCAGCTATGGCTGGAATACACTAACCCATCTCCTCTGCCTCTTATAATCTCATATTTCCTTCAAAACTCAATTCAATTTCTATCTTCTACACAAAGGTTTTCTTGATCTCCTGGTTGCTACTGCCCACCTCAAAATTATCCTGTATATATTTTGTATATTTCCATGTTGTCTCCCACAAAAGAATATAAACTCCTTGAGGGAAGGTCCTACTCAATTTTTTTTGCTTTGTATACCTAGAACTTGGGCAGCTAGGTCACACCATGGATAGAATGCTGGGTTTAGAGTCAAGATTCAAATCTGGCCTCTCCAGATTTCCTCCACCAATGAGACAAAAGAGTGCCTCAGGATCAACATAGATCAACAAAAACAAACAAGAGTTGAGGCAGAACAGTGGTCCTCCTGGGACAACCAAAGAAGATCTGGAGAAAGGTACCAGGATGGTACCACACTCACCTGAGTGAAGTGTGAATACCTCTAAGTTGGCTCTCCTGAAATAGCAAGAAACAAGCCCTGGGGGTAGTTGGGTTGGGTGGTAGCCTTGACCTAAACCACAGGTATTTTCACTTCCCAGATAGTGTGGGGAGTCTGGTATATGAGCAGGGGAAGACTGAGGGAGCCTCTGCTGAAAAGGGATGCCAGGCCCAGCTGTGGTGTGTGGTGGCCAAAACCTGGAAATTCGGAGGATGCTCATTGATTGGGGAATGGCTAAACAAGTTGTGGTATATGTATGTAATAAAATGTTTTTTTGCTATAAGAAATGAACAAGTGGACTCCATAGAAACCTGGAAAGACTTATATGAACTGATGTTGAGTGAGGGGAGCAGAACCAGAAGAATATTGTACCAGCCACAGTGTGCAAGCACTGATTTTGACAGACAGACCTTCTCAGCAATGCAAGGACCTAAATTGATTCCATAGGACACACGATGGAAAATGCCAGCCACATTCAGAGAAAAAACTATGATGTCTCAATGCAGAATGAAGCAGGCTAGGGTGGCTAGGTGGTGCAGTGAGTAGAGCACCGGCCCTGGAGTCAGGAGGACCTGAGTTCAAATCCAGCCTCAGACACTTAATGCAAAAATTAGCCATGTGACCATGGGGAAGTCACTTAACCCCAATTGCCCTGCAAAAAAAACAAAACAGAATGAAGCAGGCTATTTTCTTGTTTTATTTTATTTTATTTTTCTTTCTTATGGTGTTTTTCCATTTGTTTCCATTCTTCTATGCAATATGACTAATGTGAAAATGTGTTTAATAGGAATGTATGTGTAGAGCCCATATCGGAATGCAAATTGTCTTGGGAAGGCAGGGGAGAAAATTTAAAACTTTTGGAAGAGAATATTTAAAACTAAAAATAAATAATTTAATAAAAACCAAGAAGCATACCACAAAAAAATAACAAGCTGCTACT